>QCXZ01000001.1:3011844-3611844 GCA_025024175.1 Rhyzopertha dominica | reverse complement strand
AAAATGTGCGTATAACAAAGTTCAAGGTTTACAGTATTTACAATAAATACGCAATCTGTCAAGTCAGTTTAGAATCTTCATCAATTCAATTATGACCAAATTAATGTAAATAAAACCACCGTCAGATAAGTTTTTCACTAAGTGTCGGAACAGAAATAGTAGGTGACAAAGTGATTATGATATTATGATTAATCAGCACTTACCGAAAACGATGGTTGCAAATTTGGAACTGGAAATTGATGATAAGTGCTGTATTATTTTCCAATGTCACTTCTTCATTTCTCACGATACAATGACGTAAATCTTGGGGAAAGAAATTGGGTTACATAAATAATTTCACGACAATTCTAGGAACTACTGCCATCATTACCATGAAGAAAGATTACTTTTGAATGCACCTTACAGTGTTGTTGGAATAACTTACATACTATGTATTATTTAATTGAGGTAGGATGTTGGAAATTGATGATAAACACCTTATTATTGCACAGTTTTACTCGTGCAGCACGTTTTTTCTCACGATACAAGCTGACGTAAATACTGAGAAGTACAGAACTGGATTACGTAAATATTTTTAACAGAACAACCCGGGACCTTAGTAACTTCTTAACTATGGAGGAAGAATTTACTACCGGTTACTTTCGAATGCATCTCAAAATATTGAAATGGCTTGGTATCCCAGTTAGACCATTAAGACATGGTGGCTTTATCAATGTGGTATACTGCATATATGCCGTAGTATTCGTGACGATCATGGCAGTTTGTTTGGCACTCACTGAAGGGATAGATGCCCTTCTTAATTTTGAAGACATGGACAGACTCAGTTTCGGACTGAGCTATTTCATAACTCATTCGCTGGGTAAGTGATGACGCTTCTGCTACAAACATGACTGAATTAACGATGTGTCAGGCTGTGTAAAGGTAATACTGTTCGTAATAAAAAGAAAGAAGATTTGTGAGCTGTTAGATGCCCTTGAAGACGGCCTGATGCGTCCAGACATGGAGAGAGGTGGGAAAGAAGAATTTGTTTTTGTCAGCAACGCAATTCGACATGTTAATTTGCAGGTATAAGTATAAAAAGCTGTTATTTAAGTCAACCCAAAAACTAAAACAGTTAATTAAAACCTGTTTTGGATGCAAACGGCATTATTTTTAACCTTACATCTTTTTTTGAACTTTAGACTTACATTTTTAACGGTTTGGCAATCGCTATAATAAGCAACAGAGCCATTTACGCAATGACCACTAAGCCGATGGTTTTCAACGTCACCAACGAATTTAACGAAACCTACACCGAGAAAGAAATCATCACACCCTTTAGTACATGGGTTCCTTTTTCACTGCGGAAAAGTCCGAATTACGAGATTGTCGTCTGCTACCAGCTGCTGACTACTTATCTCTTTGCTTTCTACATAGGATGCACCGATACCATAATGACAGGAATGCTTATACACATCAAGGCACAATTACTCATCCTGAAACACAATTTTAGGAGGTTTGCAGAAGTAGGGCAAGACGATAAAAGTGTAAGCGGTGTTTGTTTCGTGAATGCCCAGATAACATTAACCGTTGTTACAGATTAAACAAGGACAAAAAGTTTTAAAATCAATGCCATACGAAAACGTGGAAATCATTCCACAATCGCTATATCTGAGCGTAACGAAGAAAGCTAGAGATTGCATACGTCATCACCACATCATTGTGCAGTACTGCAAGGATGTAGAAAACCATCTAAGCTCGATAATACTAATGCAGTTCATGTGCAGCCTGATTTTGCTTTGTTTCACGTTGTATCAACTGTCTGTGGTAAATTATTTTTGGGAATATCCTATATGTGATTTTGTTTGGTTTTGCCTTTTTCAATTTCTTTGATCACTGTTAACATATATCCCATACGCTTTGAGATAAATACAAACTAGAAATTAGAAAGAGCTATCTCTTAGTTAGAGTTCTTAAGGCCGAAACAATATGCATTCTTGAAAATCAAAATACAGGGTGTCCCTAAAAGATCTGTACAAAATGTTAGGAGAAGTTCTTGAGACTAAAATGTGAGCATCTAACCCAATTTACCTTTGTCCAATAAAAATTAGAAATCCAGATTTGTTCACAAATTTAATGTATCTTGCTGACAGCGATACTGTCGATACTATTATTTAGTAAACCACATAAGAATTTAACATTTTTACGATGTATCCACATCCATGGCAAACAGCGATGACCACGACACAACAGCCTGGAATTTCTATCGAGTTCAAGTGGCATTGAAGGTATACAAGCACAATCCTTTAAGTGGAAGTTAGGAATACCATCTACTCCAGAAGTAAATGAATTCTTAGTAGCCTTTAATGCCTTAAACTCCTCATTTTCGGAAAAAATGTGATATAGAAACAACATTACAAAACCAAATTTTAAATTCAATATTTACAGTATATGGTTAGCCTTCTTTTTAGCACGTAAGACCAAAATTTTTTAGGTTCTGCAAGTATAGAAGTTAATAATATATTAATAATGAAAATTGTGTTTCCTATATAGTCTAATGAGAGCTCTATGTTTATTGTGAAGGCCTCCCATGATAGCAGTATCATACCATTGAAGATATCTAAACTGACGGTTAGGTATAGTGTTGATTTAATATCCTGCATATCATGTAAAAAGGACCAATTACCGCGAACAATTTTTTCACTTATTTTTTTCTATTAACAAACTGGTAAAACCTAGGTAGACTTTTTGAACTGCAAATTATTGGTATAATGATAATCAATCACGTTAAATTCTTTACCTATTGGTTTGGAGCTTAACTCCAAATCTGTAAACACCCTTTAGTCAGCCTTTTTTCAGAAATTTTCATTTGAAGTTATTAAGATGATAAAAATTTTTATTGACAACGTTTTTATTTTCAGACTGCATCAACAAGTGCTCGTTTCTTAAGTATGATCTTCTACCTCGCTCTCATGTGTTCTCAGCTACTCTTCTATTGTTATAACGGCAATGAAGTTATACTGCACAGCAGTACACTGAAAGACGCCATCTTCAACAGCAACTGGATAGTGGTTGATGAAACGACAAAGAGAATGTTAGTTATAACAATGATAGCAGCACAAAAGCCTGTCACCTTCACAGCTGGAGGTTTCAGCGTTTTATCGTTGGATTCTTATATGCGAGTAAGGAAAATTTTGATTTTTTTAATGCACCGGAAAGTATTGTACTTTTCTTTAAAAAATATGTTGTGAACTGTGAAAACAGACATTTTTGCTAAAAAATTGAACACTGACCTTTGATTCCTCGTATTAATTCATTATTACAAAAATCAATTAATAACATTTCTTCCCAAATTGACGAAAAACGTAATCTTCTTTCTAACTCCAAAAATGTATTTAAGAACATTAATTTCATAAGAATTAACGAAAATTATTTTTTTTCAAAAGCGGATAAAGGAACTTGTACGGTTATTTTATTTGAATAAATTTTTAAATTTTTTGGAAAATGGAGAATTTGAACTGACTGAAAATGACAATACGATTAAATTTAGCAATAAATTAAAGAAACTTTTACACAAGGTAGAGCCAACTTTAAAATTTTTTAATTGCAATAAATCACACATTTTATGTGTGAACCCTTTACCTCCTAGACTTTATATACTTCACAAAATATACAAAGATGGTTCTCCTATCAGACCTGCTGTTTATTATATAAATTCTCCATGTTACAAACTGACAAAATGGTTAAATTTGATTCTCCGTGAAGTTCTAAATTCCTTTGTTATTAAAAATACACTGGATTTGACCAACAAACTTAAAAATTTCAAAATTCCTAAAGATAGCTTCCTTGTTCTTTTTGATGTAAACAATTTATTTCCTTCCATTCCTCCAAAAGTCTGTTTAAAAATTTTAAGTAACCTACTTAAGCAAAACTGTAATTTATCTTTATTACATAAAAATAATATGGTTTCGTTAACGGAGTTTGTGTTAAATCAATTCTTTTTCTGTTTCAATAATAAAAGTTTTATACAAAAGTTGGGTTTAGTTATGGGTTCTTCTCTTAGTCCATTTCTAGCTGAACTTTTTATGAATAATTTAGAAAAAAAAATTTTCAAAAACACTTGTTTCTCTTCTCTAAATAATTTTCTTACTTTCAGTTATGAAATAGAAATTAGTAATCAGATTTCCTTTTTAGATTTATTAATTATACGTGACCAAATTTCTTCTTACCTTTCTTTCGAAATTTTTAGAAAATCCACTTGTGCAGACAATGTTTTTCCTTATTTTTCTTTACGCCCTTATTCACACAAAATGGTCGTTTTTAATTCACAACTTTTTAAAATATCACTGTCATTATATGCCTTTGACAAAGAATTGGGTGTAATTCTCCGAATTGCTTTCAATAACAATTTTCCACATTATTTAATAGAAAAACTCTATTTTAAGTATGTGACAAAATTTAAATATTCTTTCTGTACAATATATTTTGATGAAAAAGTTAAGGTTTGGTTTCCTTTTAAGTTTGCTGGTCAAGTCTCAGTTACCCTATCTAAATTATTTTCTTCTCATGGAATAAATATTGCTTTTTTTACCGTAGGCAGTGTGTTTTTCCACTAATAAAGGCCAAATTTCAGTTTTATATAATTCAGGCGTTTATTATACGGGAAGACCCTTTTTAATTAGAGGTAAAGAACATTTAAAACAATTTGATAAGTATAAAAGTACAGATATTGTAACAACAAATTCTTCGTTAGTTAAGCATTTATTGTTAATAAACACGCTGCCACGCTAGAGAATTTAAAGTCATTACATTTGTGCAGTAAATCCTCGATATTATTTTTTTTTGAAATTTTAGAACTCTATAAAATTATTAGCGAACAAAATTTTACTATTTTAAATGATTTTTGTAATCGCAGTTGTCCTGTTCTAAACTATTTATTTGATCTAAATTAATATTACGTTTGTGTTGCTGGCATGTAGGTTACTTTTGGTTTGTAGTCAAGTTTGCTTGTCTCTAAAATTTTTTGGCTTTGTCAAACGAATTATAAAAATTTCTTTTTTCTTTATGTCACCTTTGTTGTACTGACGTTGTAGTCGAAAGCGCATAATAAAAGATTAAGTGGATTACACTTGAACACATTTTTGCTGATATAGTGGGAACCTTAGGTGATCAATGTCCTTCATATACCATTATTAAAAATTGGGTTGCGAGTAAGATCAAATGTTAAAGATGAGCACTGCCCAGGAAGACGATTTTAATTGCACATTTCATACGAACATGTTATATTTGTCACCACGATGGGAACGAGAAAGGTTTCTGCCAAATGGATTCAAAATGCTTGAACTATGGACGAAACATGGATCTATCACCATAAGCAGAGACTAAAGAGCCATCTAAACAGTGGAAGCATTCAGGGTCGCCACGACTCAAAAAGTTCCCTGTGCAAAAAACGATTATAGCTATAGCTAATAACACTCAGTAACTACCTGAATCAGACAGGCTAGGTTTAACTTTCTTCTGTTTCAGATCATTAAAGGATCAGCATCTTACTTCATGTTTTTGAAAAAAATGGGGGAATAGGCCATTTGTTTAATAGTATAAATAGTTATTAGTTGTATTAATGTAATAAATTTCAACTCATGTTAGTATAATTTTGTTTTGATCGGATTTGGTCACAAATTAACCTTATAGTTAACATTAGTGAACTTACGAAAACACCGCAATACCTCCTTGGTCTTGGCTTCAGTCAAGGTTGAGACAAGCCGATAACATATTTACACGATGAAGCCATGTTGTTCAATTGACATAATCGTTTCTAAAGCTGTAAGTAAATACCATTGAATGTACTTACATCTTTGATATCGCATTGATGTAGAATGGATTAGTCAGAATACAATTTAAAAAGCTCTATTGGTGACGTCACCACGAACAAAAAGACCAATTGCCGCTATTTAAGAATATAAATACATATTTTTGTTAAAAAAATACATATAGTTTTTTTATTACGCATGCATCATAATCAACAATTATCGCACGCTGCAGCGTGTGTAAAATGATGATTATGATGCGCCTACTTTTTTATTACCTAGATATTTACCTGCCGTTTAAATTACTAGGTATACCTTTTGTACCCATATCAAAATGAACGAACACTTTTAAAAACAACATTTCTTTATTCTAAGTAACTATAATACTCTTATTTTAAATAAACATTGATTGTACAATTTGTATTTTTAGATATTTCATTTTATGATTTAAGCCTACTAAAAATAATTACAAAATTGTAAAAGAGAATATTTAATGTTTAAAACATTTTTGAGCTTATGATGCATTCGTAATAAAAAATAGCGTATGATACGCGTGTATAAATAAGAGGCCTTTAAAGCCCTTGCGACTTACAAAACACTCCGCTGCGCGTCGTGTTTTGAAATATGTCGCGCGTGCTTTAAAGGCCCTCTTATACACTTGTATCATAATATACTATTACTTTCATTCAAAATCAAATACATGAATTGAAGCTTAGTAGTAGCCGTTACACATCGAAAGCTTTTCTAATACCAGAAAGATCAGAAATAATCTGTGAATACACCCTAATAGTGTATTTAAAACTATATCTAATTTTTACGACATTTACCCACAGTCAGCTGTAAAACTATTTGCCTGCCAGGTGGTTGTCGTACACATTAGAGGACTTTACTTGAAATCTTTCAAGTGTTACATTTTGAAATTTAAGGAATCAGTACATACAAAATTAAATAATAAATAGCAAAGCATATACTATTTATCTTTTAAAGTATTATTTTTACATGTATAAAATTAGATTTAGTCACTTAAAAAGTCACTGCCCGCGTCTATTTCATCTGCGTCATCAGTCGTTCAATGCAAAAAAAGAAAATGATTGTTTCTAGGCGTAATTACTTTTATTTAGGTTTCCGGCCCTACCGTAATAAAGAGCTTAAACAATCAAAACCATATACGAACTAACTAGTTTGTTGTTATTTTAAAATAACTATAGTGATTCGGTTACTTTTAATTTAACTTGGTTTAACTGCTGAAGTGTTTATTTAGTTTTCTAAGTTAATGTGGAAAAGGGATTTTTACATATCATTTAGATCTTTATCATACCACATTCGGCTCACTTTTAATTTAATTAATTCGGAAAGTACCATCGAATGTACGAATTTCACAAAGTCACTCGATTGTTGCCAGCAATATAACTGCATTAAAATACCTTAAACAAAAATTATGTAAATCTTTACATGCAATCTAGTTTGGTACTTACACACATTAGTTCTTATTTTTTTTTCGTAACTTTAACTAAAACCCGATACCTATAATTTATTTTGCTCTGGAAATGGTAAACTGCTGACAACTTGTACAACTATATGATATTTATTATTAAAAAGGTTATTAACTGAGCTGCCACTTTCTAGGATGTTAGAAATTGATGATAAACGCCTTATTATTCCCCAATTTTACTCCTACATCATGTCTTTTCTCACGGTAAAAAATCACGTAAATCTTATTAAGGACCACTGAATTGGGTTACTTAGATATTTTTCGCGCAACCAGTCCAGGAGTTAGCAGCATCTTTACTATGGAGGAAGAACTTGCTTCTGATTACTTTCGAATGCATCTCAAAGTACTGAAATGGCTTGGTATCCCGGTCAGACCCTTAAGACATCGCACCTTTGTCAATGTGGTTTACTGCATATACGCCGTAGTATTCGTCACGATAATGGCGATTATGTTGATAGTAACCGAGGCAATAGATTTGTTTCTTCATTTGGACGATATGGACAGACTTAGTTTCGGGCTATGCTACCTAGTAACTCACATTCTGGGTGAGTTTTGGCTTTGTGTAGACAAACTTATTAAAATAAGTGTGTTTCAGGTTTCGTAAAGGTGATAATGTTCCTCATAAAGAGGAAGAAAATTTGTGAGCTGTTGGACGCTCTCGAAGATGGATTGATGCTACCCAACATGGAGAGAGGTGGACAACAAGAATTCGTTTTTATTAAAAATGCAATTCAACAAGCCAATTTGCAGGTATGTTGCAAAGTACACAAAGCGTTTCTGCCGAAGAAATTCATCAACTTTAACCATGGCTTTGCTACAGACATTTTTTATATGTTTCAGGCTTATATTTTTAACGGTTTGGCATTCTCTATAATAGGCAACAGAGCGATCTACGCTATGACGACAACACCGAAAATATTCAACTTTACCAATGAATTCAACGAGACTTATTTTGAAAAGGAAGTTATCACACCTTTTACCACTTGGATGCCATTCCCGTTGAATAGGAGTCCCAACTACGAGTTTGTAGTTTTCTACCAACTACTGACCACGTATTTGTACGCTTTCTATATAGGAGCTACTGATACTGTAATGACAGGAATGATCATACACATCAAGGCCCAGTGGCTCATTCTAAAATACAACTTTAAGAGATTCGCAGATATAGATGTAAGCAGTATTTGTTTCGAGAAAAAATATGCATTAACGTTGAGAATTGTATGTGTTGAATGGATTCAAAGGTGCATTCATTGTGAAACATCCTGAATCAATTAGGTAGCTGGGAAACAAGCTGACTGAACGTATGTGCTTTGTCTTACTTGATTTATCAGTTAACTCTGACGATCGTTTCGACCATACGGTCATTGTCAAAGAGATAACAGCGTTATACTAAACTCGGATGTGCAGAATTTTGTTTACGTCCCCTTTTTTACAGGGTTGTAAAGAACAGTTGTAAAATTCTCTCGCCTGGATTTTGTTTTGAAGGCCGACTTTATAATTTCGGCAATATCAAAGGCGTACTGGACGGGGAATTTCTGTTTGTGTATTTGCCAAATGTTTTTTCTGATGCTGAGCTTTTTTAATTTCCAAAAGTTCTAAAAGGTTCAGTTATTTACCTTTCCTTTCGCAATGTAAAACTTTAGCGTCGTTTTCATCTAAGTAATGGTTATTTTTTATGTAATGGTAAGCAAAACCTGTTTGTTTCAATTTATATTCGCAACATATTTAATTCTGTTTTTAATAGCTCTACCTGATTGTCCTATGTATATCATGTAACATTGCATGCATTTGATTTGGTAGTTGCCGTATTTGTTCAATTTATTGGATTTTAGCTTATTGTTAACTAGAAGACCTCCCAAATTGCACTTATTTACCTCTATTGCTTTTATTCCGAATCTATTCAGCCTATTTTTTACACAAACACTAACTCCTTTGACATAATTTACTGTGGAGAAAATATATTCTTTTTAATTGATGTTAGCATTGTACAGCATTCTTTGTATTCTAACTTTATAGTGCTTTTTAAGTATTTGGTCCACAATTTTTGTGTCATATCCATTGTTGTCGATTGTTTTTCGAAACTTTCTTTTCTAAGTGGTATATTTATTAGTCTGTTTATTAAACTATAAAACACGGCATGTTTAATCTGTAATGATTGATTTGAGGAAGCCGGTATTGTAACATCTGACTGTGTTGGTTTTCTATAAATTTTAAAGTCAATTTTACTATTTTTTACCGACGTCGATAAGTCCATAAAATGAAGAACTCCATCCTTTTCTTTCTCTAGGGTAAACTAAATCTTTTTATTTATAGTATTCAAGAATACATCCAACTGCCTCTCAGTTCCCGTCCAAATACAAAAAATATCATCAACATATCTAATCCAGATCATTTTTAATAATTTCATTTTTCTTTGTAAAAAGCTTCTCTTCGAAATTTGACATGAAAATTTCTGCTAAGACTGGAGACAAAGGTGAACCCATTGGCAGTCCATCGTCTTGCTTGTAGAATGTGTCATTGAGCGTAAAGTAACTTTGATCTATGCAAATTTCCACAATACTCAGTAGTTCAGTTTTCTATTTTATTTTTGAGGATTGTTAAAAGTTCATTTAGACGAATAGAAGTGAAAAGATTAGACACATCAAAGGACACAGGAATAGCCTTATTTGGTATTGATAATTCTTTTACCTTGTTCGCGAAACCTACGGAATTCTTCACTCTGGATTTGGACTGGCATTCACTTGATTGTGTTAAAATCTTGTTGGCGAACTTGCATAATTTATACGATGCAGCATTAACGTAAGAAACAACCGGTCTCAAAGGTATTCCATATTTGTGAATTTTTGGGAGGCCGTATAGAATTGGAGCTCGGGATTCATTACTCTTAATTTGTACTTTTCTTCGTTCGATATCAAGTGTTCTGAAGAATTTAAAATGCTAGTGACGTCTTCTGGAACTGGCCCCTGGGATCTGAATTAAGTTTTAAAAGAGAGTTTTGCAACTGTACTTTACAACCCCTGTAAAAAAGGGGACGTAAACAAAATTCTGCACGTCTGAGTTCAGTATAACGCTGTTATCTCTTTGACAATGACCGTATGGTCGAAACTATCGTCAGAGTTATCTGATAAATCAAGTGAGACAAAGCACATTCGTTCAATCAGCTTGTTTCCAAGCTACCTAATTAATAGAGAATTGTTGCAGGTGAAAAAAGACAACAAAGGTATAAAGATAAAGTCGGGTGCATATGAAAAAGTTGAACTCATTCCGGAATCGCTTCTGTCAGGCGTAATAGAGAAATGTAGAGATTGCATACGACACCACCACGTCATCATGCAGTACTGCAAAGATCTAGAGACACATCTGAGCTTGATAATACTTATGCAATTCCTGTGCAGTCTGCTTTTAATCTGTTTCACGCTCTTTCAGCTTTCTGTGGTAAGTTAACTTTTTTTGAAGGCAATTTCTTGTTTTGTTTGACGATGACGTGTTCGTTTTCAGACCACGCCAAAAAGCTTTAGGTTCCTCAGCATTAGCCTTTATCTCGTCCTTATGTGCTCTCAGCTATTTTTCTATTGCTATAATGGTAACGAAGTTATACTGCATAGCGAAACATTGAAAGATGCCATATTCAACAGCGATTGGATAGTGACCAGCGAAAAGGCAAAGAAGATGTTAATAATCACAATGATAGCAGCGCAAAAGCCAGCAGTTTTCACAGCTGGGGGATTCAGTGTTTTGTCATTGGTCTCTTACATGGCAGTAAGAAAGTTTTATATTACTTTTATTTAAGTTAGCATCCATATACATAATACAGACGAAACCGAGTCTAACTACATTAATATTAACTACACTATACACTTTGATCGTACCTCGGCGTCTTATTTTATATTTTTCACTTCTTCTTTTATAACGTTCTGTAATTACAAAGCGAAAATATACAACTTGTCATACAACTGCAGTTTTTTCACAATCATTCGCTGGACCTTGAGTTATGATATTTCTTGCTAGTAATACTTGTTAGTTTACTTGTTTAAATTTTGCTTTAAACACATAATCACCATAATTGGGAACAATCTGAATGTGTCATTTTGAAAGAGCATCAACGTGAACGTGATTGTTATTGTACGTGAATGTTTCTGTTAGTTTCATTAAAAAAATGTCCGATGACCTCTTCGAAATGCAGAGAACAATAAAATAAAACAATAAATAACTATGCGAGAATTATAATGTGGATGATAAAAGATATAAATTTGTGTTAATAAATAACTATTTGAAATAGACAAAATATGTACGTTTAACTTGTTTCTGTTCCAGATCATAAAGGGATCGGCCTCTTATTTTATGTTTTTAAGGAAAATGGGAGAATAGAGCACTTTCTAAGAAATACATAAACTCTGTACTAACTTTTATGTTTCGTTCTGACCGCTGTTCGTTGTACTAACTGAATAAATCCTAACATTCCTGTGAGTACCTATTAATTTGTGAGTTATTCTTCTGCGTTTAATATTCCAATATCTAGTGGGACCTTACCCCACAATTCATTAGCTCCAAGACTCCAACCATCGAATTACATCAAGAAAAGGCTGAAAAAGTTTTCGACAGAAGGTTAGGTCTCACTGTTTTAGGTAAAATCACATCAACAATTTTCCTAAGTTTATCTATTTTAACTTAATGAATTTAACAACATTAAGGATAAAAAAAACATAATTTAAGGACGGTAGTTTTCAATGCAAGATTAAATTAACACAGCTCGTAATAATAATCCCATACATCTATTATATTTTTACAAAAAAGTCTAACAAGTTTACACCGACATAACTTAAATATATTAATTATTATCATCATCACTACTGTCAACTTCTGAATCACTGCTAGTATCATCATTAACATGTATCATAAAATTTTGAAAATTTGGGGATACGTAGCTATTTAAATTTCAATAACATGCCTAATACAGCTTTTCCACAGTTCTTTCGTTGTACTACTTACCTCTCTACGCACTAAATCTACAACTTAAACGCGGACATGTATCGTTTCTTCGTATTCCTTTTTAAGCGTACTCCAACTAATTCAATTGGGATTAGGACGCAATAATACGGTGGCAAACGCATAAGTATATGTCCATGTCCTTTCTCTAGTTCATCAACTCGATATTGTTTAAGTATGTTGAGATTTTTTATTATTGTCAACAGATCTTTTATGGTAACTTTTCCATCCGGAATTGTAATTTTATTCTTTTTCATGTAATCAATTATTTCTATTTTTTGTAGCTGATGTTGGCGCCTTGTTTATTAATTTTGAATGATAACTCGCCTTATCCATGACTATAACAGATCCTGGTGATAGCCCTGGCTGAAACCAAGTTTCAAAAAGTGCAGCGTCCATGTCGCAATGGTAGTCAGCAGAACAAGTTTCGATCTGTTTCGCTGACAGTAATAAGCCATTTTTCACCCATCCATCACTTCCTCCCGCATGAAGAATTATAATTCTTTTTCCTTTCGAAGGTGGTGCTTGCAGAACGCAGTTATTTGTCTCTTCTGTCAGATCTTTTTTTATCAAGTCGTGTGTGTCGTACCACGTTTCATCCAAATATACGATATTACGATTTTCTTGGCGGTACCTTCTGATTTCGTTTATATAATCCCATCTCATTCTTTTTAGTCGGGTTGATTCCGTTACGGATAAACGTTGGTTTAATATACTATAATTAAAACCGATGCTCCTCAAGTATTTTCTGAACCACTCTTCGCAATAACTTATGCCATATCCTAATTCCAAAAGTTTTAATTTCAGACTTGCCGTTGTTAGAACTTTATTTTCCTTATACATTTGGTAAATCACTTTTTTTAATTTCTATCTCAAGCTCTTTTGATATATTTAGAAATTTCTCCGAATTGCGTGATTTTCTTGAATTGCCTTTATTTTCAATATCTCTCACAGTCGTGTAGGGGACACCAACCATTTCACTTGTCACTTTTAACGGAGCACTGCACTCTTTTTTTATCAAAAAATTGTATTCATTTTATATGATTTCTTTGGCATCTTGGTTATGGTAACGACGATTCCTCTTGTTTTCTTCAATTTGCACTTCCATGTCAGCGTCAGCAACTTCATTCTGAGCGGTACTTGGAGCAGCTTTTTCCCAAGGACGGAACATTTTTCGCTTCTCTTGTCTCGCGCACAGAAATACTAAGACTGAATGCTAGTTTTGGTTTGACCGGTAGTGAACTTTAAATAATCCGACCCTGCTTAACCATCTTCCAAAAATCGGACCTAAATTTACGGTAATCCGGTTATTTGCGGTAACTTGTGAGAGACCGCCTGCTGTTCGAGATGAAAGATGCATTTTATTGCAAGGTTGTAATAACCGTAAGAGGGTTGCATTACTATATCTTTACCATCGTACAGAACTTCACATACAATATTTACTCGCTTTATAATAATGTCCCTTCGAAGCTAAGAAGTTGCTGAATTAGTACTTTTAAACAGGAATATAAGGTGTTTCTCTCAAAGTAGTGTTTCTGTTGGGTCTTTTTTTACACTTTCTCCAGACATTAATGTAATAGTTTAGCATAGTTTCTCCGTTTGATTTTTTTTATTTCTATTTTGTATTTCATTTCCTGGGCCAAAACTTTGAACAGCATTGATGCTGCCTTTTGGTCCATTTTGTGGTAGAAGTATACAGTTTAGGTATAGCTTTTGTCTTATTACGTATTTAATTCTACGTAGAGCAAAATAAAGTGCTCGCGTTGCTCACGGCTACTCAGTGGAGAAGGTCGGGGTTTCCACTCAATCACGTTATTACCATAAATATTAGTGTCTATTTGATTTGGGCTACCAAGAACAGGGATAACAATCAAGAAAATTAGATATTAAGATCGAAAAGAAATGATAACTATATAAAAAAAAGAATAACTAGCCACTATGTTGCCCCAATTTGTTATCTCACCACACACGCTACAGGAATATTAATAAATTCACACCCCAATGATTTCTCTTATGTACAGTGTCCTTTATTTGCTGAACAAAATAAACTGTGAAGCTATATACAATATATATAAATTTTCCGACACGCAGCGCCCGATTTTATAAAAAAAAAACACAAAATAAAGCAAACACGCTGAGTTACCACGCCTGGCCAGTAGTAGTACCGTAAGCGACTCAAGATCTCAAAAATTACGCAACAAGGTTCCCGAACGGCGTAGCGTGATCAGATGTACAAGAGAGCCAAAACTATAATATATAATTTATGAAATACAATCGATTTCTACCCTTAATTATATAGAGAAACAATATTTACAGTTTTACAATACGGTTCTTTTGTTCTATGAAAGTTTACAGGTAAGTAATCCAATTTTACAGGTAAGTAAACCAAATTAATCCCTTGATGAGGCCCACAAATTAATCAGTTTGTACACCCTTTTTCATTTAGCAAGGACGTCGAATATTTCCGAAGATGCGTTACTTCGACTCAGGTAACAACCCTCGCAGGTTATACAAAAAAAAAAAGTATGGATAAATCTGACCTGGTAGAAGATATGTCGTGGATACTACGATGCCTACGTAATGCCTTCGTGGGTCGGCTGCTTGGAGCTACCCTGTCGGACAGAAGCCTAGCACTCGTCTCTACCAGTGGTGGTTGTACCTCGATCACGTCCTGGGGTGGTTTCCTAGATCAGAACCAATGATCTAGCCCGCAAGAATGAATAAATCGACAAATTAACCCCGTGAGTAAAACCCTACAATAATTTATGTAAGATGGTGTTATGAAATAAAATGAAATCCTTACCTTGCAGCAAGGGTTGAAAGTTAAAGTGAACAATCTTTGTTTCGGTACGTGGTCTGGAATAGGTGAAGTCAGATCCCTAAGTTCTAGGTAGAACAGTCGAAAATATTGCACCAGCAAACCCTATCGACTATCCGAAAATACTGCTTAGGGTAGTTTTATCCCCTGTTGGGTTGTGAAGATATTTCCCAGAAAATTTTACTCTACACCTCGTCAGCGCTATTCACCTTCCAGAAACAATGTGCTTATCTCTCGATAAAACGTACATACTTCCTTTAGAACCACAAAAACTAAGCTATCTACAGAAAACATCGCGGAACAAAGAAATCTCTCATTCAGAAGATTAGCATGCATACTTAGGCACGCAGATGGAAAAATGCTCACCAATTGATGAAATAAATATTTTCAGTATTAAAAGGCTTTTATTTATTCCCAAAAATTCGAACCGTAACAGTCTTACTTTGTATTATGCAATAATCACGATGTATTTATTTTTATTTTGTTGACCCCACACATTTTTTATTATTATTATTATTATTAATATTATTTAAAAAGACTTATAATCATTCGGGTACTTTAATTTAACTCGGCAGCTTACCTGCTGAAATGTTTATTTAGTTTTCTAAGTTAATGTTCGCATATCATTTAGATCTTATTCAAATAACATTCAGCTCACTTTTAATTTAATTAATTCGGAAAATACGGTCGAATGTTCGATAATTCACCTTCACAAAGGCCTGCGCTGTTCCCAGCAATATAGCTGCATTAAAATACCTTAAACAAAAATTATGTAAGTCATTACATGCAATCTTTTTTGGTACTTACACACATTAGTTCTTATTCTTTTTTTCGTAACCTTAACTAACACGCCCTACCTATAATTTACAAAGCTATTCTTGTATTTTGCTTTGTGAGAAATGCGGAAATGGTAAAATACTACAAATTTCTACAATTATGTAATATTTATTATTAAAAACGTTATTAGCTGAGCTGGCACTTCCTAGGATGTTGGAAATTGATGATAAGCGCCTTATTATTCCCTAATTTTACCCCTACAGTATGTCTTTTCTCACGATACAAAATTACGTAAATCTTAAGGAGCATAGAATTGAGTTACGTAGATATTTTTCGCGCAACTACTCGAGGACTTAGAAGCACCTTTACTATGGAGGAAGAACTTGCCTTTGATTACTTTCGAATCCATCTCAAAATATTGAAATGGCTTGGTATCCCGGTCAGACCCTTAAGACATGGTGCCTTTATCAATGTGGTTTACTGCATATACGCCGTAGTATTCGTCACCATAATGGCGATTATGTTGATAGTAACTGAGGCAATAGATTTGTTTCTTCATTTGGACGATATGGACAGACTTAGTTTCGGACTATGCTACCTAGTAACTCACATTCTGGGTGAGTTTTGGCTTTGTGTAGACAAACTTATTAAAATAAGTTGTTTCAGGTTTTGTAAAGGTCATAATGTTCCTAATAAAGAGGAAGAAAATTTGTGAGCTGTTGGACGCTCTCGAAGATGGATTGATGCTACCCAACATGGAGAGAGGTGGACAACAAGAATTCGTTTTTGTTAAAAATGCAATTCAACAAGCCAATTTGCAGGTATGTTGCAAGGAATTCTTTAACCATGGCTTTCCCACAGACATTTTTTTATGTGTTTTAGACTTATATTTTTAACGGTTTGGCAATCCTTATAATAGGCAATAGAGGGATCTACGCCATTACGACAACACCGAGGATATTCAACTTTACCAATGAATTCAACGAGACTTATTTTGAAAAGGAAGTTATCACGCCTTTTACCACTTGGATGCCATTCCCGTTGAATAGGAGTCCCAACTACGAATTTGTAGTTTTCTACCAACTACTGACCACGTATTTGTACGCTTTCTATATAGGAGCTACTGATACTGTAATGACGGGAATKATTATACACACCAAGGCCCAGTGGCTCATTCTAAAATACAACTTTAGGAGATTCGCAGATATAGATGTAAGCAGTAGTTGTTTCGAGAAAAAAATATGAATTCACGTTGAGAATTGTATATGTTGAATGGATTCAAAGGTGCATTCATTGTGAAACATCCTGAATCAATTAGGAAGCTTGGAAACAAGCTGATTGAACGTATGTGCTTTGTCTCACTTGTTTTGTCAGTTAACTCTGACGATCGTTGCGACCATACGGTCATTGTCAAAGAGATAACAGCGTTATATTAAACTATGATGTGCAGAATTTTGCTTACGTCCCCTTTTTTACAGGGGTTGTAAAGTACAGTTGTAAAATTCTCTCGCCTGGGTTTTGAAGGACGACTTTATAATTTCGGCAATATCAAAGGCGTACTGGACGTGGGTATTTCTATTTGTGTATTTGCCAAATGTTTTTTCCGGTGCCATCGAATTCGCTACCATACTACCTGAAGTTAGGAAAAGTACACGAATTCGCCACCGTGTGTTCCAGGTAGCTATAATCCCCTACCCGAATTCGCCACCACTCTAACGAAGGTCTTAATTTTTATAACAAGTTGATCTTTTATTATCGGTACAGGGGACTTATCTGATACTTTTTCGGATAATATTTGGAGACCCCTCACAATACCTCTGCTTGTCTTTTGTAATGGCTGCGCCTATTTTGACACATTGTCATTTTCTTTTTAGTTACGTTTTTTTAAGTAAAACGTTAAACGTGCAGTTTATTTTCATGTGTTTAATAGGTAGATTGGTGACAATTAAATTAAAATAAATGATAAGAGATGTGACATAATATCAAAGTAGGTACATTTTATTGATATCTTGTGCCCTGTATGCGTAGAAAATTTCGGTGAATTTAAAATTTGCAAAGCAGATATTTAAAAAATTAAACCTGCGGTATAAATTACTCTTTTACCAAGCAGGGTCGAATACACAGAAGTTTAAATTTAAATTAGATTTTTGTATACCTACTTATTGGAATGTAATGTTCGTCTCCTTAAGTAATACCTAGTAAGTATAACTGCCAAAATAGAATAAAAAACATTTTAGCGGGTTCAATCTGGCTTGGTTAAAAGTAATTTATTGCCTTATTCTAGTTTTGAAATTCAAGCGTACCTTGTAAATTTTGGATATGCCGATTACCATATATTAGAGATCGAACACATTGGCACTAGCACTTCAAAATGCAAATTGCAATTAACCAAAACTTTAATACGCGCCCCCGTATTACTCTTAAACCTATATTGACCCTAAATTACATCTTTCCTAGAAAGACCATCTTTATACCTGGGCGACTTGGTGGCGAATTCGGTCGGGGATTATCTACCTGCCTACATTTTTGGGATTAAGAAGTTAGTCGGTGGCGAATTCGGTATAACCCGTTTTTTCTGATGCTGAGCTTATTAAATTTCCAAAAGTTCTAAAAGGTTCAGTTTTTTACTTTTCCTTTCGCAATGTAAAGCTTTAAAGTCGTTTAAATCTAGGTAATGGTTATTTTCTATGCAATGGTCAGCAAAACCTGTTGTGCTTTTGTTTGCATTTATATTCGCAACATGTTCTTTAATTCTGTTATACGCCTGAATATGCCTGAATGATTTAAAACGAAAACGACACTGCCTATAGTCGAAAAGGCAATATTTATGTCATTAGATGCAAATAATTTAGAATTATATTTAAAGAATTAGAATTATTGATAAATAAACCTAAGGGAGTACCAAATTTTAACTTTTTTATCACATGTGATGGTGTTAAAAGAAAACTTAAATTTTGTCAGGTATTTATAGTACAATTTTTCTATTAAGTAATTTGGAAAACCGTTATTATAAACAATTTGAAGAATTACACCAAGTTCTTTTTAAAGTAAGGGGAATTTTAAAAAGTCTGAAAAAGAGAATGGAAAGCTGCTATTTTATGGTATGAGGGTGCACAGAAGAATAGGGAATAATGTTGTCTGTACAAGTAGGTGTTCTGAAAATTTCAAAAATGTTGTTGGCGAATTTGCATAATTTATGCGATGGATTATTAACGTAAGAAGCAACCGGTCTCAAAGGTATCCCATTTTTGTGAATATAGAATTGGAGCTCGGGGGTTCATTATTCTTAATTTGTTTGATATCAAGCGTTCTGAAGATTTTAAAATGCTAGTGGCTTCTTTCTGGAACTGGCCTGTGGGATCTAAATTAAGTTTAGAAAAGTTGTTTGTGTTTAATAAATTAACTAGTGTGAAAGAAAGCTCAGCATCAGAAAAAACATTTGGCAAATACATAAATAGAAATTCCTTTGATATTGCCGAAATTATAAAGTCGGCCTTCAAAACCCAGGCGAGAAAATTTTACATCTGTACTTTACACCCCTGTAAAAAGGGGACGTAAACAAAATTCTGCACATCTGAGTTCAGTATAACGCTGTTATGGTCGAAAAAATCGTCAGAGTTATCTGATAAATCAAGTGAGACAAAACACATACGTTAAATCAGCTTGTTTCCAAGCTACCTAATTAATTGAGAATTGTTACAGGTGAAAAAAGACAACAAAAGTATGAAGGTAAAATTGGGTACATATGAAAAGGTTGAACTCATTCCGGAATCGCTTCAGTCAGGCGTAATGGAGAAGTGTAGAGATTGCATACGACACCACCATGTCATCATGCAGTACTGCAGAGATCTAGAGACACATCTGAGCTTGATAATACTTATGCAATTCCTGTGCAGTCTGCTTTTAATCTGTTTCACGCTCTTTCAGCTTTCTGTGGTAAGTTAACTTTTTTTGACGGCAATTTCTTGTTCTGTGATTGGTTCGTTTCATTTTCGACATACTTTCTATTGACGATGATGTTTTCGTTTTCAGACCACGCCAAAAAGCTTTAGGTTCCTCAGCATTACATTTTATCTCATCCTTATGTGCTCTCAGCTATTTTTCTATTGCTATAATGGTAACGA
This sequence comes from Rhyzopertha dominica, assembly GCA_025024175.1. Classification (NCBI taxonomy): domain Eukaryota; kingdom Metazoa; phylum Arthropoda; class Insecta; order Coleoptera; family Bostrichidae; genus Rhyzopertha; species Rhyzopertha dominica. Next base: position 3,591,861 of record QCXZ01000001.1, on the reverse strand, counting down.
AGTTATAGTGCATAGCGAAACATTGAAAGATGCAATCTTCGACAGCGATTGGATAGTGGCCAGCGAGAAGGCAAAAAGGATGTTGATAATCACAATGATAGCGGCGCAGAAACCAGCAGTTTTTACAGCTGGAGGATTCAGTGTTTTATCACTGGTCTCTTACATGGCAGTAAGACACTTTCCTTGTTTTTGTAGTTCCACAGTTTGAATGCTAAAAAGATGTCAGGGAAGCTTTGTATTACTATTGTTGCACTTTTATCCAAGTGCATACAGACGAAACCGAGTTTAACTACATTAATAGTATGCCATAATAAAAAACTTTCAATTAAAGTGAAAAAAATGGGTTCTAAACGTAAGTGGCACAGAAATAAATCTAGCTTTAGGTTTGTACGTTACTGTTATAAAAGGTACATTTTGCTACAAATAGATAGCTTAATAATCCCCTTAGTAATGTAGAGTTGTTTATTTTAAGGCAACGATTTTTTCTGTATTTTGGCGTTCTCGATGTTCATTTATTTCAAATGATGACATCATCAGAATTTTTGTAAATGAAATATATAAATTAATTGGGAACAACCTGAATGTATGTATGGATGTATTTTGAAAGAGCATCAACACTATAGTGAGCTGAGGTAGAATTTCGTCCACGTCACTGTCATTGCATCTGAATGTTTATGTTGGTTTCATTTAAAAAATATCCGATGACGTCTTCAAAATGCAGAAAAAATCTAAAAAAAAACAATGATAAACTATTTGAAATATACAAACTAAATTTAATTTTTTTATGTTCCAGATTATAAAGGGATCCGCCTCTTATTTCATGTTTTTAAGAAAGATGGGAGAATAGAGCATTCTGTAAGAAATACATAAACCTTGTAATAACTTTTATGTTTTGTTCTGCCTGCTGTTCGCTGTACTAATTGAATAAATCTTAACATTCCTGTACGTATTCATATTAATTTGTAAGTTATCCATCAGATTTATTTCTGTGTTTAATAATCCAATATCTAGAGGGACCTTTCGCCAAAATTCATTAGCACCAAGACTCGAACATTACCTACATCAAGAAGAGGCTGGAAAAGTTTTAGACAGAAGGTTAGGTCTCACTGTTTTATGTTAAACCAGATTAACAATTAACGATCGAATAACACAACTCAAATCACAAATCATTAATTAAATTTTAATAATACGCTTGATAACAAAGCGTAAGTTTCTACTAAATATTTCGACAAGACTTCAAATTACATTTTAAAAATTAAAAAAACGATCTCAAAGTTTCTTTTAAAGGTGATGGGGATTTTGTTCCATACTTGTCCACACAAAAGACAAATTTCCACTTTTGTCCCATTCAGAAGTTGATAGATTGCAACTTAGTTTACACAGGATAGCCAGGAGGGAAGATCTCTACAAGAGCAGGAATGAACAAGGAAGCAATTAAAAAAAACTGCATTCATAATTTGCGAATCATACCTTACATTTAAATCATAATTTTAGAAATTGTGACACAAAAGTTTTACATAAATGCAATAAAGGTGCACTGTCTTCATCAAAGAAAAAAATACTTATTTCAGCTGAAAGAAAATCTCTTTATTTAAAATTAAACTACTCCATTACCATTTGGGTGCAACGTGCACACGTACGTACGTTAAAGATAACACAAGCAAGTTGTTTGTATTTTTCGCTGCCTTTATCAAGTTAAACCAGTTGTGTGCGAAGAAAGAAAGAAACGGAGTTGTATTAAGCCAAATAATAATTCTACAACAAAAAATAGATTTGACCTTTCTCCGTGACATGATTTTTTGTGACATACCTCTGGATCCGTGCGGTAAGCACAAAGGTGAAAATTGTAGCTGTGTTCACAGGGATGTGTACCAACTGCATAAATAAACGATCAAAGTTACTTTAATATTACATTTCTTATACCAAATTAACCTTCAACATTTTCGCAGCTGTCCAAGACCTTAACTGCGTAGTTTCTTCTCGCGGGATCAAAACTTTCGATTGTAGATTCGCGCTGAATTTTACCGTCTTTCATCTACAAAAAGCAATCACTGGATGAATACTTTTGGATGCATATTTGGAGTTAAAAAAGCCTACCCATCCTGAGGTGGTCATCAGGCAATCCACGTAACACTAAGAAGTGTGAATTACGGTCAGTTAATTGACAAAACAGAGATGAAGACTCACCATTACTGGCGGACTGCTGTCTGTAATACGGTATTTAGCAATTACATCTGCGAAAAGAACATATAGTTATTTTATATAAAATCGTTTACTTATAACTAGCCTTTATCAGGAAAAAATATATTGTTATAGCATGAATAACAAATTTCAGCTTATCTAAAGAAAGAAAAAACAGAAAAGATGTCTTTAAATATGTAAAAGGGATCAACCCACGATTCTAGGAAATGTTCTTTAAATATTCCATCTTAGTAAAAGTGATTGAAAGAAGCTTCTGTTCTACTACAACGATCGCCGGAAATGCATGAATATATATGTCATTTTATTTTTTATTGGGGTTTTGACTATGCATGTTCGTGTTTTTATTTTAATCATTTCATCCATATCAATGCATCTCTTTAAGTACGTACCTTCACTAATTCCAAGTCTCTGGACACAAGCATCATGAACCTTACTCATTTTAACCAGTATTTCTTCTGGTGTCTGTTAAACAAAATTCGTTTACCTAATAGCCAAAACAAATTGAACACTGAGATACCTGTACACTTGTTGCAAGCACCGAGAATAAGGGAAGTAAAATAATATTTTTCATAATCATGTTGTACAAAACTGTTTGCCTGCCGGTCTTTGATGTCTTATAGACGACAGTACACTTGTATATATCAGACTTAATAAGTCWTTCTTAATTTGTTTGTGTTGTAGATTTTAATTACTGCACAAACAATAGCTCGGGTGCTATAATAAATATGGATGATTACAGATTAGTGAACAGTAATCAGTTCCAGATGTAACAAGGTTTAATCTGTTCTTCGTAGTTAAAAATCTACAATAACTGTGATGAATTTTTAAAAGCACGAATTATTTATTACCCTCTCACATCATGCTGTGACAACCGCTCATAATAAAGTTGTACAACTGCAACGTGTAATCAAAACCCATAATAAGCTGCAAACATTCTTTTTCATTAAAAACAAATGCTCAGCACTAGTAGACTGTCTTTATTTTTGTGAGAAAAATGACAACGACATGGATTACTCTAAAGTTCAGTAACTTCAAATTCACTGAAAAACAACCGTATTTTGATAAATATCTACAAGATGGCTCATTACGTTTAGTCAATTTTGAACTAAAATGCCTTTGTTATCTCAAATAAAACTATATCTATTGTAAAGATGCGGCTTTCTTAAAGTTTGTTACTTTGTACCAATTTTATGTTAAGGACATCTAAATCTGGATTGATAATGTGTCACGGAAACAATTGTTTAAATAAGATTTATACTGGTGTCAAATCAAATCTGTCACTCCTATTATCGTAAAGATTATTATTTAAGAATTTCAAACGATAATATTTTAAAATATTTTTTTGACGAATGTTACACAATAGCTAGGCTTTTTAATATTTTTTATTCCAGTAAGTTAAGGTCTAAAACACACATTTATTAAAACGCTGTTAATTTTTGAGCGTTTATGACAGGTAATATAGAAGAAAATAACTTGTTTCTGGCTAATATTATTGGAGCGATGATGAGGCAAAATTTTCTATAGTTGCACTTTATAACAGATAAAACAATTGTGGATCGTTGGCAATTTATTGTGCAACTGAAAATGATTGCATTTATGTCTACAAATCAAAGAGGAAAATTTGAACACCGATGGCTTTTTTTTAAAAGAAGTTGTGGACAGTTTGCCAATAAATGAAGCATCTGCTCCGTGACAGCAACACGACATGGCACCCTCTCATAATGAAGGTGGTATTGCAGAAATTTTAGAAGAAATGTTTGGTAGTAAATGGATTGCACCGCATAATAATGTTTGATAGAAACTGTTTCCTTTCTACATTGTCACAAGCTCATCTGGCGATTTTTTTCACATTTGCCATAAATAAACAAGTAAGTAGTTGGTATAAACAATAGGAAATCCATGTTATTCCAAATTTCAGACAATAATGGGCTACCTCCAATGGAAATATATTGGTTATATACCAAAAGAAGCCAATACATTAGTATAAACAGTAAAATCTCTAAATGTGGACACCCTGTGTAAGTAAAATTGATGAAACCCTTGTGTCTGGTGCTGTTCTCCCAGCTAAAGAAATAATGAATCAGCAAACACATGTTCGGTCGACATAAAAATTGACTGGTTGCGCTCCATGAACTCATCAAAATTTCAAAAGACAGTTTTCGAAAGAAAACCCCGCCATATAAATGCAAGCTAACGCAAACACTAGTTTACTTCTGATCAGCTACCATGAAGGACGACTATCCTACGGATTATTTCAGTGTAAACCTGAACCTGCTGAAATGGATGGGCATACCGGTGAAACATGTGAATCACCATCCGATCATCACTGCGTTGTATTACGTATACGCTATAACTTTCGTGATCACTATCCCGATTTTGTTTGCTATTACCGAAGGTGCAGAGAGCATGCTGAGTTATAATGATATCGACCGGCTGACTTTCGGCATGAGCTACTTCATGACACATTTTTTGGGTGAGTATACGATATCGTTTGTTTTAATTTAATAAGTAGGATTGCGGTTTCTTTAGGGTGCGCAAAAATCATAATGTTCGTAATTAAACGAAGCAAGATTAGGGAGTTGTTGGAGGTACTTGAAGGAGACAGTTTGAGACCTAGGCTGGAAAGGGGTGGGGAGCAAGAGATCACTTTTGTCAAGGATGCAATAAAACAGGCTAATTATCAGGTTGGTAGTATGATGCGCCTGTAATTATTAATTTATTATCCACACACACATGTTGTACAGGCACGCACGGATAAAAAATCAAAATTAAATAATTTAGGGGTTCGGAGGTAAACAGACTTCTTTTAATTTATTTTATTTATTAATAATATATGTAGTTTTAAACCTAATCCAACTACAAATCGCTTTAACAATTGTCTGTTTACAAACTAAATGCAGATTTAAATACACTTTCATACTTGGTAGCATTCATTCACCCGTTATAATTAGGTTTTGTTCTTTTTTCTCTATTTCCATTAAGTTTTACATTCAAAAGTACAAAAACTAAATAAAAACTGTCGGATTTTTTAAAATAATTTGTTTTACCAAGGACAAAACATTAAATTTCATAATGTAATACCATTTTTGTAACAAAATATTACTATAATATAAACAGACCTAAAGACTTCAGAATATTTCTGATCCTACAATAACATTATTTATAATTGTCAATTTTAGATTTTAGTGCTTGTTTCAATATGTCACGTTCAAGAAAAAACACAGACCTGACCTGACCTATTCTCCTGGGGTATAACATTATTTCTTACTACTGTTTCACGGTTCTTTACATTAAAATAAAAAAATTAAATTATAAGGCGGAGGTTTCCTTAACACCTCATCCATTGGGGGACAAGCTCAACTACCAATTTTGATATTTTAGTATCTTCTTCACAATGTATTGCACTGAAAAGGTCAATATTCAGTAACATACTTAACAGTGAAAAAAAATTCCGGGAGAGGAATCCCTGACCCCCTTCCGCGTTAAAAAAGGGACAGCAACAAACCGCAAAATGTATTTTAAAGAGTTCTTTTTTTTGTTTAATTCGACGCCCTAAATCGTATGCGCTATAAAAATGGGGTCGTTCTATTTAAAATAACAAACTTGTAGTCTATATCTCGACCAGTTGATGTTCAATCGTTTTTTTGTAAACACCACAATATTCTTCCCGAAAAATTCATAAATTTTCCGGCTTAAACCATAAGAAATACTTTTTGGATTTGCTTCACGTCCTTCCGAATTTGCTAAGTCCGACCCTGGATCCTTTCCCTGCAGTTATGTTGGAGTCTCTCTGCTATAAAATTTTACGAGAATACAAAAAGTGTCTGAACTATAATCATTGTTTAGATCAAAACAAGATAATAATAATAATAACAAAGTTATTTATTGTGCAAGATAATGTACACAAAAGATAGGAGATTTGACGCCAGTCATTCTACCACTTCCCCGTTTACAAACAAATATACTGAAACGCGTTATATAAAAAACTAACATACAAATCAATCCAATTGCAAATTACTCAAAAAACGACGCCTAAGACGACGACTGAACGCCGCCAGTGGCAGCTCTGCGATATCAAGAATTTTATTCAATAATGTAGGAGCTATGTAACCATAACTACCCTCAAACTTTGATGTGCGATGTTGAGGCAAGGTAAAAGAATTATATCTAACATTGATATCATGAATTTGAGAGCGACTCACAAGAATATCTGTTAGACAAGAAGGTACCCTATTAGTATAAATCTTATACAATAGTATGCTATATAAATATTCCATTCTGATATTCATTTTTGGTTCATTTAAACGAATTAAATATGGAGTGATGTGCTCTCTGAATGGAACCTTGCACACGTATCATATACAAGCATTCTAACATTTTTAATCGATTGTACTTGGGCATATAATGATAGTAAACTTGAGAACAATAATCTACATGAGGATAAATTAATGCCTTTACTAATTTTAACCTTACATTATCATCCAAGATGTCGCTTAAGCCGTACATGGTTTTTAATTTAAAAAGACATATTTTGTACACTTCTTGGCAATGTTTGTTAAAACATAAACTTCTATCAAAGACGACACCCAAATTTTATGCAGAGTCTACCCAATCAAGCACAGTTCCATCAATTGTAACACTGTAATTTGAACACACAGGGTCACTGCAATGCTGATTATCAATGCACATAGCAATAGATTTTTTAAGATTAGGCTTTAGATCATGTTTTCTGCACCACTTAGAAAATAATAATTTAAATCATGATTAATAACAGCTATTGCATTATCAACATCTCCTGTGATACAAGGAAAATGCAGCTGAGCGTCATCAGCATAAAGCTGAATCTGTTAACTAAACAAAGCTGCAGGCAAATCAAAAGTATACAGTAAGAGTAATATAGGCCTCAAGATACTACCCTGAGGGACGCCACTTCTAGTTTTTTTAGATCTGAGGGTAAAAAATCGCTTAGTATTATTCTCTGCATCCTGCCGTAGAGATAGCTTGAAAACCATCTCTGTGCGACCTAGTCAAAACCTATGTAACTCAATTTAGCAATCAACAATTCAAAATTTACGAGGTCAAAGGCTTTACTTTGATCCAACAGTATAAGGATAGTACTGATGGATCGATCCGTATTTGAGGCAATTTCATCGGTCACTCTGAGCAGAGCAGTTATAGTGCTATGCCCGAACGAAACCCTGACTGCATATCAAAGTCTTACATTTCGAAAGGTAAAAAACGAAACCGTTTTGGAACATTTGGAAATTAAAAGTGCACACCAGGAAAAAAAATTCCCACATCCAGCACGGCATTGATATTGCCGAAATTATTAAGTTTTGATGATCTTTGAAAATGACAGCTCTAAACGATCGTCAGGGCTATCTGATAATAATAAAAAAGCGTGAAACATTTTCATTGAACATTTCTTTTAACAAGCTGCGAATCTACTTTGGAATATTATTTACATACGTGTTTTTTCAGGCTTACTACATCCATTTCTTCGTTTTCTTCACAGTGGGCCTGCGTGGTGTTTATGGTTTAACGGCAACCCCCATGCATTACGAAGTAATGAACGAATTCAACGAGACCTACCTAGAAAAGGAAATAATCACGCCGTATATTTCCTGGATTCCTTTCTCCTTAAGAAAGAGTCCCAACTATGAACTGGCGTTCATATACCAACTGATGGGACCTTACGTTCACGGATGCTACATTGGCGGTACCGATGCCGTGCTTACCGGAATGATAATCCACATCAAGACGCAGTTTCAGATACTCAAACATAATCTGACCAGGATCACTTATTTCGAATCTGAAGAAGATGAAGTAAGTCACAATGTCACAGGTCTCTACCAAACTTTCTTTTATATAATAGATAAATAAACATTTATTTAGTTAATCACTAAATCGATTACTATAAGTAGGTATGATATATACGATTATTACATGTGAATAGCTTTAAGTGACTGTGATCAATCTGAGTGTAAGTAAATACACCGAGACTGTTCTTCCACACAAATTTTGGCAAAAATACGAAAGAGAAATAGGCACTAATTGTTCAAGTAGAATCACCCCCTTCATTTTTGCTTATCATTTCAGAACACCTTGTATTTTTACAAAATATGTCTTACTTCTTAATTTTAGGAAGCACCACCACCTAAAGGCCCCAAAGTGACAATGAGGAGAGGAATTGAAACCATAGAGCTGTATCCCGACCATATACAGGAGAAAATCAACGAGCGCATCAAGAACTGCATACGTCATCATCACTTTATCATGCATTACGCCCAGGATGTCGAGTTGAACCTCAGCCGCTTGATACTCCTTCAGTTCTTGTGCAGCTTATCCTTGATTTGCTTCCAGCTCTACCAGTTATCCGTGGTAATCAGATATCAAAGGATTCAACAAACCATTCACCTTTCTTTCTTTCCAGACGACCCCGCAAAGCTTCCGTTTCGTCAGTATGAGTTGCTATTTCGTGCTGATGAGTTCTCAGCTTTTCTTCTATTGCTACAACGGGAACGCGGCCATACTTGAAAGCGAGAGCCTGCGAGACGGCATATATAACAGCGACTGGGTCAGAATTGCGGAGAAACCGAAAAAGAACCTGATCATGATGATGATTCAAGGCCAGAGACCCATAATATTTACAGCAGGTGGATTCAGCATTTTGTCTTTAATGTCATTCATGGCGGTAAGAACATTATTTAGTTTTCTTCCTCAAAATCATACAGCAAAATACAATACGTGTTCGAAATAATAATGGCAAAAACGTTTTTTGTAAATAACATAAAGCGCACACTTTTTTTATAAAATGTGCTTAAAATAAAAAGACGGTATTGGAAAATTATACTAGAAATTAAACAATATAGATCTACTACGTACTTTCAAAAGTTTATTTGGTAACAACTAAGAAGGACAAGGCTGTAGAGAAAGCTACAAGACTGAGGCAAAGAAAACTATCCACAGAAATAAATACACTTAAAAAAATACCACACAGTTTGTACAAAGGAGAATTAGGTAGTGGAGTGTAGAGTCCCAGTATCCTAGCAACTTTTAAGACATTGTTAATTTTGTGGCAGGCCTAACATCTTAATATCTTATGACAAAATATAATATAACTTAACATTTAGATAGATTTAACGACAGATAAAAGTAAGCCGAATTTGTAGATAGGCACTGGGGCTCTTCATTTAGAGATTTTATAGAATTACAAATATTTTCTTCATTAGTGAAAATATTTTAAGGCAAGTACCAAGTTGTGTAAGGTAAACTGAAAACCAAGGCGGCCCTAGTGTAGATCCTTGCGAAACCCTACTAACTATAGGCCAAGGGTGTAAATACAACTCTAAAGTTAGTGCTAACCTCAATGTTCTATATATTCAGAAAACGGCCAATTAAAAAACTCATTAGAGATTTTAAAAATAATTGGTTCCTATAAATGCCCCGAATAAATTATGAATCTACATCATCAATTTTTTTATAGTTTGGCAWGCACATAGCAAGCACATTGAAAGTTTTATTAATTACAAGTTAAATCAAGTAGATATAAGTCTTTTTCAAAAAGTTCGAGAGTATACGTGCATTTATTTAAGTAATACCTACTTCAAATTTGGGTCATATTATCCATTTAAATAAATATAATTGTTATTATTAAAAAATTATGCTCGTAAATCCCTTAAATAACTTAGGTATGCTATAGAAGGCATTAAAGCTAAAAGGTGGCAAATTGTAGTTTACCGATCTTAGTGAAGTATCTAATAAAATTTCTTTTTCAGATTATGAGAGCATCCGCTTCGTGCTTCATGTTCTTAAGACAAATGAGCGATTAAGATTAGGCTTACAATTCCAGTGGAGGTTCACCGAGTTATTTAGGTCTAAAATCTAACTAGTTATTGTCAAAATACTTAAATTCCGATTTACTTAATATACGTTTCAAATCTCTCTTTTTTTTGAGAAAATGCAAGGATTGGAATACTAAGTAATTTCTGTAAGCAGCTAAAATTTGGAAGTATCTAACTAATAATATTATATTGTCTGTTTTTAAATGTAAACAACAATTAACTTATTATGTTATCCAATATTACGTTGCATTTATTTTAATGAATAAAAGTCTTGAAGTAGACAGTTTTATGTGTAATAATTATTATCTCTTTCTAAAAAATTGTAACCAATGCATTGGTTGTAGGATAACTATCAATTGATCTTTTAGAACAATTTGGATTTGGAAGATGCCGATAGTGAAGAAAATTAGGCAAATTTATCATAAAAGTAACTACAGAAACCGCAAATGGATACCTTACATGGTGATGCAGACATTCAATTTTTGCGAACTGTCACAAATTAAAAAATAAAATAATACAGAGTTTTTCTTTTAAGATAAGATTATTAGATAGAGCATCATCGAATAATCCACAACAAAAGTTCTATGAATGGCCACCCCATCAGCAGAGACACGCTAATCACCGTTTCTTAATTAATACTAATCTCCTCAAGATATTGTTTATTACTGATTAAATCAGATTCTTCGACCTCAAGGGATAAGTAATCCCTCATTATTGGAGTTCAAATCTTTTGCTGAGGTCATTTTGAAATACGATTAATTTGCCAGATGTCTAAAATTGCTCGAGATTTGTAGCGTGACATTGTTAGAAACTTTGAGCGCCAATTGAAATCAAGCACCACAATAATAAACGCATTACCCTGTCAGGAGAAAATGAGAAAACTAATCTTCTCCAAATCGCTACAGTTTAAAAGTTACAGCAATTTCATATAAATATACCTAACATTTACATATAAAAGCAACCATAAAAAGCCATGTAGCTACTTCGCAATCAGCAAACCATGGAAGTCGATTATCCGACAGATTACTTCCGTCCACACCTGACACTTTTGAAATGGGTAGGCATACCCATGGAGCCAGTGAAACACCACCCAGTCATCAAAGTGCTCTACTATATATACGCCGTTACCCTTGTGACTTTTGTTCCAATTTTATACATCATAACGGAGGGGATGAACAGCTTCCTAAGTTTGGAGGACATTGAGAGGACCAGCTTCGCCCTGAGCTACTTCATCACTCATGCTTTAGGTGGGGATATGAGTTTTTGATTATATTTTCTAGCAGACTGGATTGTAGGCATGGCTAAACTCATACTGTTCATAATTAAGCGAAGCAAAATTAACGAACTGCTCGAAGCTTTGGAGGGTGAGGAGATGCGACCGCGAGTGGAAAGAGGAGGTCCAGAGGAAGTTGTCTACGTGAAAAATGCAATTCGCCAAACGAATTTTCAGGTATGTACGATTAGGGCCGGGCAATCCGGATATTTGCCAGGGGGTTGCTGCTTGGCTAGTTCGAGAAATACATATGTCATCAGTATCCAATTAATAGAAAATTTCACATTGAATTTTTCAGTACGTGTAGTGGCATTTTGATTGTTTGTCTTTTTTTTAAATCATTTATAGGTGAAGAAGGTTATAAGGTTAACAATTTTTGGCTAGGAACTGGGATTAATTATTCCTCTTCAGAGGGAATCCGGATCGTCAAGATAAAATAGAAACTTCACTCAGTCACTATTACTATCAATATCACTGTCACTAATATTTTTTAGGTCTATAATTAGGTCTTTAACAATATTCTTCCGTTATACATCTTCTAAAATTTAGTGTTCCTGAATTCTTTGTTATGGTGAAGCCTAAAAAGTTCACATTGTTGTTGTTTTCTTTTTCTAAGGTAAATTGTATTTTTAATGAATACTGTTTATGCAATTCAAAAATTAATCTAGGTTTCTGTCTGTATCTGTTGGAATACAAAATATGTCCTCCACGTAGGGTGCCCAGAACTGAATGCAATTGACTAGATTACTATATGAAATTATTAATATTATAATATTAAAATATTCATGTATAATGCACTCATTTAATACAAAGTTTTGCAGGTGTCGAGATGAAATTTGGTACGAGTTTATAGTATTTCACCCCTAAATTATTGTTAACATTACTACAAAAACAAATGAATATGGAGGGTTTGTAACTTACTGTCCCCCAACTTTTTTTGACGTACGCCCATGAGACCACTATAACTCCTTAGAATTAGGACATAGCCTTGATTGTATCTAAACTGATACTGCAAAAATTTTCAATAGAGTTAATATGTAAAAGCTACTTGGTGAGCTTCATTTCACTGATTTGATTTTGGGTAAATAAAAACTATATTTAACTTTATTAATAAAATATGTATTTATATTTTTAAGGGAAGGCAATTTGTCTTTTTCTCTTTAGACATATTTGTCTATTTTATTTTTTATCAGGAGCCTTTACCATTATATAAAAATAGGATTATCATTGCTCATCATTTATAGAGATTGGTAATCTTCTTAGCGGCGGTAAATAGTCAGACATAATTTCTTTAACCCCTTTTTGCCTTGAACAGTTTATAATTATATGTAAAGACATGACAGTCACTTCTTTCCAGGCGAACTTCTTCTACTGCTTCGTCTTCTTCACAGTGGGCAACTGCGCGACTTACGCAATGACATATCCGCAAATGGTTTATAACGTGACGACAATTTTCAACGAGACCTACTTGGAGAAAGAAGGGCGACTAGCACCGTACATATCTTGGGTCCCCTTCAGCATCAAGAAAAGTCCCAACTACGAAATAGTTTTTCTGTACCAAGTGACGGCAAACATAATTTACGGATTCTACATAGGAGCTACTGACAGCATAATGACCGGAATGATAATCCACATTAGAGCCCAATGGCTGATACTGAAGTTGAATTTTAGCAAGCTGACGGAATTTGAATTCGAAGAAAAAATAGTAAGTTTTAATGTTGTGACAGAACTCCTGAACTCATCGAAGATAATAGTGAAGACAGTCTAATGTCGTCTATGTGGCCACCATATTCTGACGTCAACATTTTGGATCTGTGTGAAACTGGATTTTTTATCTTTGTATACTGTAAAGCTCCAAGTCTGAGCTATGAATTTCACAACGAATTTGACTATAGTTCTTAAAAATGAAAATAAGACATCCTGTAAGTCAAAGAAATACTACAAAGGACCCATGCTGCGAGGGGTGGGTCTTAACCTGTGATTTTAAATAGGCAAACACAGACAACATACAACAACCTGGCCAGATAGGTCCTGGAAACATTTTTTACCTGCACTTTTATGAATAAAAACATTTCAATAAGTAGAACCGATATATTTACACAATTTACTGAATTAAATTTTATGAAGATATTATACAGGGTGATTCAGATTTTACTAGAATAACTTCAGGTATCGATAGAAGTAACCGAAATAATGATAGTTAATATTATAAACCATACTACAAAAACGCTTCCGTTTGGAGTAAAATGGCGCCAAGTTTTGAAATATTTTTCGGTTTTTATTTTATTACTCGTAAGCCAGGGGATGTAAGTACGCAAGTGTTTGGTTATATGCTAAGGGCAACGTAACTGACATGTGATAAAAAATGTAGATGAATTGCTATACAGGGTGTTGTGTTTGTGGGTGTCAACTGCACGAAATCTGGTAGAACTGTTTTGTCGCACGCCACTGGACAAATTATTTTTTTTCTGATATGTTCAGTCTTTTTACCACCTTTTTTTGTTCTTTTTGATATGTTGCTTAGTTTTCGAGATATTCTACTAAATTCAGGACACATTACGACTACCATGGAAGGGACTCAAAATGAAATGACACTGACAATTAACATGTTTTAAATAAATAATGTCAAGAACGAAGAAAATTTAATAATAAAAATACTTACATACGACAACAAAATTATAATAAGTGTTCGAAGTGCATTCCTCCAGTCTCGATACATTTATTGCATCGACGAATCAATGAATTAACTGCTGCTCCAATTTTAATGGGATCATTTCTTAACTCATTTCGGGCGTTCTGTATCCTTTCAGTTAATTCATCGTGAGTGTTGATTAGGATTGCATAAACGATTCCCTTAACATGTTCCCAAACATAATAATCCAGGGGATTTAAGTCAGGTGAACGCGCAGGGCAAGCCACCGGCCCCTCACCGGGGATAATTTTCGTCTAGCCAGTGCTGCACTTGCCGTCCATAGTGTTCAGGAGCACCGTCTAATTACATCCAACATTCTTCACGTAAATTTAATGGAACATCTTCAATAACTTCAGGAAGAATATTTTCCAGAAAATCATGGAACAAATTGGCATTCAATCGAGGAGGAAGAAAATGTGGTCCACACAGATTGTTACTTATAACGCCAATCCACACATTTGCACTGAACTCGTGCTGAAATGAGGATTGCCTAATACACCTAGGATTTTTGTGATCCCATAGATGGGGATTATGGTAGTTCACGAATCCAGCTCTCGTGAAATTAGACTCATCTGTCCACAAAACTTTGTGCAGAAAATGTGGATTTATTTCGACTGACTCCAAAATCCATCTACAAAACGTAAGACGCCTTTCAGCATCTTCAGGTAACAAACCTTGGACAGGCTGCAAATGGAAGGCTTTTCGGTGGTCTTGCTTAAGAGCTCTAAACACCTTAGATTGGCATACACCGAGTTGTCGGGCTGCTCGACGTGTACTCATTGTTCTATTATTGTTGAAAACTTGAAGAATTCTGTTATCTCTTCGACAACCAACGCGATTTTGATTATTGAGAACTCCAAATCCATGTTCACGAAAACGACGATGAACTTCTACAAAAGTGTGGGAGTGCGGAATTCTTCTGTTCTGAAAACGTCTGCGGTACTCTTCAACGGCAACATTAGAATTTCCGTCGCAGAAACCATAAACATAATAAATGTCGGCGTATTCGGCATTTGTAAACATTCTGGGCATCTTTTCGCACAATAAACGTCACAACAAAGGTCTCGAGCAACAATGACATTTATTTTGACTTAGGACTTACGCTAGGATGTGTTTTGTTTTTCAAGGCATGCTGCTATTTGCTCAACGCAGCTGAGCTGTGTTCGGAATTTAGTAGAATTAATCTAAATTTTTTATCACATGTCAGTTACGTTGCCCTTAGCATATAACCAAACACTTGCGTAATTACATCCCCTGGCTTATGAGTAATAAAATAAAAACAGAAAAATATTTCAAACTTTGGCGCCATTTTACTCCAAACGGAAGCGTTTTTTGTAGTATGGTTTATAATATAAACTATCATTATTTCGGTTTCTTCTATCGATACCTGAAGTTATTCTAGTAAAATCTGAATCACCCTGTATATGAGTCGTTTTCTCATTTTCAGTTTTAAGCACTATACCTGAAGGTATATGTCTACCCAGAGCTTGTGCCATAATCATATTAATTTCTTGTGATATCAAACCTTTCTTGCAGAGATATTTGGAGTCAAACACCTCAATTTCGTGTTTTTAAGCAAATTCAACCGTAAACAATACCAGTTATAACGAAGATAAATTTTTCAGGCGCCCAAAAATATGAATGGCATTGAAATAGTAGAACTTCATCCCGAGTACCTTCAACCGAAAATTCTGAAGAGAGTCAACGCCTGTATACGCCACCACCAGGTCATCTTGAAGTACTCCAAAGAAGTGGAGTCCCACCTTAACCGTATGGTACTAGTCCAGTTCATGTGCAGCCTGACGTTAATATGCTTTTAGCTCTTTCAAATCTCTGTGGTAATCATCATCAGAAGAGCAACGGCGGAATCTCAACTCTTTTGTTTTAGTCCTCGCCCACGAGTTTCCATTTCGTGAGTATGTGTCTTTTCTTCATCCTCATGGCGTCACAGCTTTTCTTCTACTGTTACAATGGCAACGAGGTGATAGTACAGAGCGAGACTTTCAACAATTGCATCTTCAACTGTGACTGGTTGAGAATCAGTCAGAAAGCTAGGAAATCACTGATTATAGCGATGATAGCGGCACAAAGACCAACGTTTTTTACGGCGGGGGGTTTCAGTGTGCTTTCTCTGGCCTCGTATATGGGCGTAAGAAAATTCGTTGCTGGAAGTTGTTGCAATTACTAATAATGACTTTCTTTCAGATTATGAAAGGATCTGTATCCTATTTCATGTTCTTAAAGCAAATCAACACTTAATTAATTCACTTGTACTAGAAGATTAGAAAATAATGATTAAACACATTACTAACGTTAATATTTAATGTTTCACCAAATATGTTATACTCACTTAAGATAATGTTATATRCTCAAATAAACTCACTTTCAGAAAAGCATAAACGTTTTCAAAACTTGATTTTCGAATATGTTGAATGGTTTCAAAGATGCATTCGTCCTGAAACATTCTGAATCAATGAGTAACCTTGGAAACAAGCTGATTGAACGTGTGTGCTTTGTTTCACTCGATTTGTCAGATAACTCTGAAAATCAGTTCGTTCATACTAAATTCAGGTGTGCAGAATTTTGTCTGCGTCCTCTTTTTTACAGGGATTGTAGGAGTAGAGTTGCAAAATTATTTCGCCATGATTTGGAGATATTCAAAATTTCGGCAACATCAAAGGCGTACTGGACCTGGGACGTATTTGCCAACTGTTTTTTTCTCATGTTGAGCTTTTTAATTTCCGAAAGCCCTATAAGGTTAAGTTTTTACCTTTCCTTTCTCATTGCAAGACATTGATGTCGTTATCATCTAAGTAATGATTATTTTTTGTGGAATGGTTAGCAAAAACATGTTTTTTAATTCTATTTTCAATACCTCTTCCTGACTGTCCTATTAATTTATTTAATTTACCGCGGCAAAAATATGTTCCTCATCATTTATGTTACCATTGTACAGCATTCTTTGTATTCTAACTTTGTATTGCTTTCTAAGAATTTTGGTGTACTATTTTTGTGTCATATCCATTGTTAAAGGCTATTTGTTTAATTGTTGTCAATACTTTTTCATTTTTTTAAGTGGTACATTTATTAGACTGTTTATTATACTATAGAACACGGAGTTCTTGATTTCTAATGATTGATTTGTGCAACCTGGGATTATAACATCCTATTTTTCTTTTATTAATGATATTGGTATCAGTAAATACCCCAAGTTAGATTCTCTCCTGAAACGAAAACCCATCAGTTTTAAAAGATGTCTAGAAGTTTTTCTTTCCAAGAAACAAATACTGTATTAACAAATGTTTTTAGGTTGCTTTAATTGCTAAAATTTCTGGCGCTTGCCGCAATCATGAATTAAAAGGTTTGACAGTAAATAGTGTCAAAGATTGTGGAAGTACACTTCTTAATCGAAATACTTAACACAAAAGCAAATATATAGCTTGGCTGCTTTTGGAAACAATAGTTACCGTATATCGAAGCTAACAATCTTCAATTAAAATAATTGCTAATTGCAACAGTTGAAAGATATTTTCCAATTTGCACTTATCGGTAAAACATTTATGTATTTATGTATAATAACAACCGCAGGCGTGGTATGATTTCCGCTTTTTGGAGAATTTAACAGCAAAAAACTGATTCGGTTTTCTTCGACTTCCACTATTTCGATGGTGTTATTGGAAGTGTGGATTTAAAACAGGTGAAATTGAAATTAATAGAAAACCATGTTGAGATACCTTTCAAGTATAGAAAAACTGCATTTACGTTCGGGGTAGAAGCTGGCCAAAAGGCTTTGATTTTGCTCGTTAGCATATTAATTGATGGCACACATTTAATGATTTACATATTCTTCAAATTTTGGTTTATGCTCAAAAAGGTAGAAATTCAGAACCTAGCCGAAAATTTGGACATTCCCAATAAAAATAAAATTAGTGTTACAAATTTAATCAGGACCGATCATCACATGAATGTAGAAGAAGGGAAAGAAATTATAAAGGTTTGTTCGAAATTTAGAGACCTATAGCAGATGATTTTATTATTTTACTTGATACTGTTAATTCTATAAACGGTAATTGAAAGTCATTTTCTAGTACATAACTTAAGAATACAATGAACTTAATTTCCGTGTAAAAATGATAGATTTTAAAAAGAGTCAACGCCTGTATTCATCACCATTACGTCATTTTGAAGTACTCCAAAGAAGTGTAGTCTAACCTCAGTCGTATGACACTGGTCCAGTTCATGTGCAGCCTGACGTCAATAACCTTTCAGCTCTTTCAAATCTCTGTGGTAATCACCACCAGAAGAGCAACGACACAATCTAAACACTTTTCATTCTAGGCGTCGCCCACAAGTTTCCGTTTCGTGAGCATGTGCCTCTTTTTCATCCTGATGTCATCACAGCTTCTCTTCTACTGCTACAACGGCAACGAGGTCATAATAGAGAGCGAAACCTTCAAGAATTCTATTTTCAACTGTGACTGGATAAGGATGAGCCAGGAGGCTAAGAAATCGCTGATTATAGCGATGATAGCGGCACAAAGACCGATTCTGTTTACTGCTGGAGGTTTCAGTGTGCTCTCTCTGGCATCATACATGGCAGTAAGAAAAATTCGTTATCTGAAGGAGTGGCAATCGCTAATAATACTTTTTTCAGATCATGAATGGATCCGCGTCTTATTTTATGTTCTTAAAGCATATCAACACTTAATTCATTTCTTCTATATCAGGAAATAATGCTTAAACACGTTACTAATAACATTATATATTTAATGTTTCAATAAACACTTGAATCGCTTAAATCAAATAAACTCACTTTCAGAAAAACATGGAACGTTTTTTGAACTCTGAACACTAAACTTTTCCCTCTTAAGTTGCGTTTGCTGGAATGACGTGAGGTAGTATGACTACATCACCAAGGACCTCTAAAGAGCAACCATTCTGAAGAAAGTAGAGCCAGTTACTAAAGGTCCTTCCAAGGACCGATCAAGGATCTTCGTCGCATTTGCAACGTTTTGGAAACCTGTGGTCTTAAATAGTTTCTATATTTTCAAGACAGATTTTGTTTTAAACAATAGTACCAAAGGTTTTTTGTACAAAAAATACAACAATCAGTTCGAGATTTTGTAACAACAATGTGTATTTTATAACTTAATAAACGAGATAGAAAAATATATTTAAGGCATTGAGCAGGACTTCATATTTTATCGTTGAGTGGCACTCCTTCAACAGTTTCAACTGGTTTGCTGGCAGGAATTGGAGTGGTGAACAATATCCTGTATAGTAACGCTCCAAAAAATGCAGCAGCAATAGGGGCAATCCAGTATACCTGAAAATTAAACGTAAAAACTCGATTTAGACCAGTTAAGCATTATATGAAACCTAATTAAATGGATTACTAGGGTCTTTTGCTTAAGTGTTTTGTGCCCTTGCTAGCTTAGTGGCAGTCGCAAAGCAGCGGTTTCTCTTCAAAAATAGATCATTTTTTCGAAGAAGTGCGAATTCATAAAAAGTCGTCCGAATGAAATTTATAGGTATAATTTATCTATTTTACTGTATTTCAAAAGTAACAGGGTTCGGGATCAAGAATAAAAATCTAATTTGGCAGGTTTTAATCCTGTTTTTTTTTATTTGTTTTTGCTAACGTTTCATAGTTAGTTTCAGGAAGTAGCAAGAAGTATTTAATATATGATATATGCTCCTTAACTGTAATACCTAGAATACTTTTAGTCTGTTCTACATAGCTTTCTCGCATTTTTTACAACTTATTTTATTGATAACTGACTTTTCCAAATTATCTCTTTTATTCTCGGTTAGAAACATATAAAGCTAACTGACGAAGCATGATAATTTTGTTGAAAGTTTACAATGATCAATATGAGGTTCCTATATCATAGCAGAATCGAGGGAAATACCAAGTAATAGTATAGTAATGGAACTCTCTTACCGTTATTACAACCCTGCAATAAAATTTATCTTTCATCTCGAACAGCAGGCGGCCCCTCACAAGTTACCGCAAATAACCGGATCACCATAAATTTAGGTCCGATTTTCGGAAGATGGTTAAGCAGGGTCGGATTTTTTAAAGTTCACTACCGGTCAAACCAAAACTAGCATTCAGTCTTAGTATTTCTGTGCACGAGACAAGAGAAGCGAAAATTGTTCCCACCTTGGGAAAAAGCTGCTCCAAGTACCGCTCAGAATGAAGTTGCTGACGGTGACATGGAAGTGCAAATTGAAGAAAACAAAAGGAATCGTCGTTACCTTACCCAAGATGCCAAAGAAATCATAAAAAATGTATACAATTTTTTGATAAAAAAAAGAGTGTAGTGCTCAGTTAAAAGTGACAAGTGAAATGGTTGGTGGGGACACCAACACGACTGTGAGCGATATTATTGAAAATAAAGGCAATTCAAGAAAATCACGCAATTTGGAGAAATTTCTAAATATATCAAAAGAGCTTGGGATAGAAATTAAAAAAGTGATTTACCAAATGTATAAGGAAAATAAAGTTCCAACTACCGCAAGTCTGAAATCGTAACTTTTGGAATTAGGATATGACATAAGTTATTGCGAAGAGTGGTTCAGAAAATACTTGAGGAGCATCGGTTTTAATTATAGTACATTAAACCAACGTTTGTCCATAATGGAATCAACCCGACTAAAAAGAATGAGATAGGATTATATAATCGAAATCAGAAGGTACTGCCAAGAAAATCGTAATATCGTATATTTGGGTGAAACGTGGTACGACACCCACGACTTGATAAAAAAAAGGTCTGACAGATGGGACAAATAAAAAGAATTATAATTCTTCATGCGGGAGGAAGTGATGGATGGGTGGAAAATAGCTTATTACTGTCAGCGAAACAGATCGAAAATTGCTCTGCTGACTACCATTGCGACATGGACTSTGCACTTTTTGAAACTTGGTTTCAGCATCAGTTACTGCCAGGGCTACAACCAGGATCTGTTATAGTCATGGATAACGCGAGTTATCATTCAAAATTAATGAACAAGGCGCCAACATCAGCTACAAAAAAATAGAAATAATTGGTTACATGAAAAAAAATAAAATTACAATTTCGGATGGAAAAGTTACCAAAAAAGATCTGTTGACAATAATAAAAATTCTCAACATACCTAAACAATATCGAGTTGGTGAACTAGCAAAATGACATGGACATATAGTTATGCGTTTGCCACCGTATTATTGCGTCCTAAGCCCAATGGAATTAATGTGGAGTACGCTTAAAAAAGGAATACGAAGAAACAATACATGTCTGCGTTTAAGTACGGGAGTTATAGATTTAGTGCGTAGAGAGGTAAATAGCATAACGAAAGAACTGTGGAAAAGCTGTACTAAGCATGTTATTGAAATTGAAGATGGCTATGTATCCCCAAATTTTCAAAATTTTATAATACATGTTAATGATGATGCTAGCAGTGATTCAGAATTTGACAATAGTGATGATGATAATAATTAATATATTTAAGTTATGTCCGTGTAAACTTGTAAGACTTTTTTTATAAAAATATAATAGATGTATGGAATTATTTTTGTATTTAGAGCTTTAGATAAAAAAATATATTCTTATTATTTTCGTTTAAAATACTTGTCTTTTATTTACATATTTAGTTATGTTAACCGTTAACCGCATGTTTCCAATAGTTAAAAGATTGTAAAAATATTAAAATGTATTGTTTATAATTTTCGGCTAGCACAGCATTCAACATAATCACAGAATATAAATATTACAGGAATATTAAAAATCAAAATAAAAATGTTTAGGAATGCGAGATTTTCCTTTGCATATTAAAAAAAGCTCAGATGTGCATGTTGTCTAGTTAGATTACAAATTTCATTATAACTAGATATATTTTACTTGTGCAAAATAATGTTGCTACTCATCTAAAACTACGTACAATTAATTTTGAGACGTAAATAAAAACGATCGATGTAAAACCTCTTATTAACCGAATGATTAAAAACTACTTAGAATAATATACACTACACAAACAAAAAAACGAGTTTTAAAACGGCTTGCAGCCGGCGCTGGAAATTAGCAAAATCACAAAGAGAGGGTTTGATTTATGAGGGGTCGCGTGTCGTTCCAACTGTACCTGTAAATGAAAGGTAAATAGTATTGCAGGGTTGTAGAAACGGTAAGTGAGTTGCATTACTATACAGGATCATTGTAAGGAACATCTTCAATTATTGAAAACATAATATTTTGTGTTTTACTATGATTAACCACTAAACGGTTTTTAGTAAATTAATCCATTATTTTCAGATGATCTCTACGTATTTGTATATGATGTAGTATGATCTGCAAACACTATAAAGTTGGCAAACAAGATCGATGTGGCCAAATCAATAATAAATATATTTCTAGAAGACATGGTCTGGTAGATGACTACATACTGCTCCCTATGACTTAAATAGTTCGCAATTAAGTTAATACTTCTACAACTAAACGAATATCACTTCAGTCAGTCTAATAATATTGTATATGCCACACAGTCAAATGCTCTTGACAAGTCTAAGCACGTGACATATGTAAAATTTTTGGATTCAAAGCCTGCAAGAATTGTTGGACTGAGAATATTAATTCCTAAGTAATTAATATATGACGATAATTGTTTGAGTCTCCCTTTTTGAAAACAGGTATTACTTTTTAAATTTTCAATGCTGTGGGATATGTTGATTCAGCAAGGAGCACTGGAAGTAGAAATAGAGAAGGCTAATTTAGCTTCCTTACCCACTGCAGGTGCCAGTCCCCATTCAACAGAGCAGGGGCAAAACTCCGGACGGGATTCATGTTGGCACCGGTGTAGGGTCCCTGAAACAATTCAAGCTCGCTTTTTCCCGCCAAAATAAACTATTATTTTACTCACGGCGGCCATGGCTAGGGCAGCGACTGCCAGTCCAAATCTAACGGGGGCGGAATCGTGTTTGTCGCGATTTCTTTTATCCCATACCCCGCAACAAACGAACACCAGTATCAAGGAGGCGAAGAATTCCACCAGGAAGGTCTGTCCAACGGAAAGATCCAGGTTCATGGAAGGCGAACATACACCGAAAGTCAAATTTCCTTCTGGAGTGCTCACTATCTTCGTTGGCAGATGTTGAGATGGCGTCACCACCTGGGGATCGTGAGATTTTGTGGTGTGTGTTTTGATTTTGCGATTTCATACCTTCAACGCTCCGAAACCGGCCAATGCCCCCAAGAGTTGGCCAAAAAAGTAAATGGGCACTTGAACTAATGGCATGTTACCCAGAACTGCTGCTGTTATGGTGACCACTGGGTTTATGTGAGATCCTGATATGTGACCAAAGCACTAAAAAGAGAAAAAAAAAATAAAGCTGCGGTGTGCGATAAATAGCTTGAAAAGTTTTCTAAAAAGAACTACCAACATATTATCTTGCAGTGTATTGCTCTTAAAAATTAACCGACTACTTAATATTTTAACTAAATTAAGCTTCATTTAAATAAACTGAAATATATTTAATTGCATTTTTAACAACACACCGGGCTTTAATTCGTGCTGATAATGCTTTTACTGGATTCCTAAAACTTATATTAAATAAATTGACTTTCATAATCTTGAGTTCGGATGGATTTTTAGTTTTATTTGTTTTCTTTGTATTAATTGTTAAAATGTAATGTGAATTTAGAAATTTGGTACAAAAGTTATCACCGAATATATGACAGATTCTGATGTGATTTCATATAACAGTAGTTAGTTCAACAATCTTTATAGGAAAAGGTAGAAGAGCTGTACTTTAGAAGAAATCGTATTATGACTGATCCTGATCAAGATAGTCTTTTAAAACTATATCCGCCCTAAGATAACGATTCGTCACAACAAGAATGTTGCAGTTACAGCTTCAAGACGCACATGGCATCGATTAAGCTTGGAAACCATTTGACAACGACTTATTAGAGAAGGTCAAATATGAGTTCTAGATGAAAATTGTGAAATACACTTGCCTATAAATTTTACTGTATTTACAATTTTGTAAATAAAACAATTTTTAGGTGTACACACATAATTAACCAGCTAAATGTATGGGAAATTGGAAGGGCCCAGAGTTGGCAACCCAGATCCAGGGAGGGGGGCAGCTGCCCTTCCTTGCCTCCTCTTCGGTACGCCCAAGATCTTAACTATAAATTAACGAAATAGATGTTCGTTTATTTGGAAACGTGAATATATGTACAGGGTGGGACCAGTAAACATAATTCCTAAATAATTGCATCACATTCGTCGAAAATATAGAAATTCACCTTATATAGGGAAAATAGATCCCCAAAAACCCTAGCGGAAAGTCAAAATTACAATGAATATGAATATAATCACTCCCACCACAATTATTACAACTATTAGAAATACATACTGACATTTGCAGTMCAATTATTAAGGTTACTGGATGCTGGATGAAGGAATAAGAAGCTTTACTACATAGAACAACAAATAGTACTATCTTGAATATCTGCTTGATGTAGTGTTAACAATCACAGATGCATTAAGTCTAATTTGATCAGTATCGGTGAGCTTTCTTCACAGATAATTTCTGACTCCTTCAAATATGCTTCTGCAACTGTCGTGTATCCTCGGCGCTTGTCATTGACACCCCAATCTATTTTTTCTATTTCTCTAACAGACGTTTTCGGGTTTTTCTCTACCATTGCTAGAACATTAATCAGATCATTTTTGCGTTTTCTTTCTCATAAAACATCCGTAAGGTAGTAAATTATTTTAAATCTTGAGTAAGTTACTTTATGGGGTTGCCTTCTCTTAGGAAACCTTTTAAACAAACCAAAACAGATGTATAATAACACTAACTAATAAATAATTACACCGCATATACTTCTGCAGCTTGATCAGGATTAAATCCAATACTCATAAAATATTGCGATCGTATTTAATCGTGCTATATTTTCAATACTGGTATTGGCCATTGTTTCAGTATTTATTTGTTAACACTCCCTCTTTCGTAAATTACTAAATAAATAACGTGTCTATTTTATTCCCAAACTTTAGATTTTAGTCAAATTACACGCTCCAAAATTTAGTAACTTTACCCCCATTTGTAGCTAACATGAAGGGGTAGTTCTTCATATTTTATAGTTATAACTCCCATATTAGTTTTTTAACCCCTATAACTTTGAAGGGATAGAACTGTTCCGAATTACAAGTTAAAATAAATACCCTGCATACCCTTATTGTTACAATTCGATAGCAAAACAAAATCTAACGCAACAAAAGTTTTAAGCAGTTTAAAGTAATAACTTTTAGGTGCGGCTATTTGTTCTAGATATCCCCGAATGTTAACGTAACAATGTTTTGGTTTATACGATAACCGTTCAAAATCTATTTGACCTGCTCATTGACGATAACTTTGACCGTGAACACGATGGAAAAAATTCTGTTTTTGCTCTATTTGACCCAAAACAATGTTATGCATATGGTATTTTTTGTATATAGGACACTTCCTGGGGTTAATCAGCAGGGGTCAGCTAACGAAATGATTCTTAAGCTCAAATAATAAATCATAATAATATCAACTGTGATTGAATAAACGTATCTATTTATAGATGGTGGCCAGAGAGATACATTTCCAATGGCTTTTGTGGATATGGAAAATAGAACTAGTATAGTTTACCTGCTTAATACGTATGTGATGTTTTTATAATAAAATAACAATGAATCAAATTGAATTAAAATAAATGATATCGCAAAAAAATGTATTTATATGTCCTCAAATTCAAAATTCAAATGCAGTTGGTCGAAGTTTATCAAAGAGTCGATGCCCACTATTTTAAAGTTTTTCACAGACCTGGAGTCTCAAAAACTTACTGGATCTTGAAATTTGTCTGCAAATAGTTTATTACATAAAAAAATCAGATTCATCAACTCATTCAAACTAAATTTAATACTGTTAAGGTGCAGCGAGATGTTAACCATCTCGTACCTGAAGTGAGATCATGACGGCCAATCCAAAGGTAAATGAGATCTGTTCATGTGGTATGGGACCTCCAGTGATGCTTGCGACGCAGCCCATGCATCCCAAGAACAAGAGTATGGCGGTTCCCACAAACTCCGACGCACATAGCTTGATTCTGTCTCCTGTTGTCAATTTGTCAGCTATGACAATCTTCTTCTCTGAAACAAAACAGAAAACGAATAATCCTGTATTTCATCAATTTGTGGCATACACGCGTTAAATCATAATAGCTGTTTAAGTGTAATTGCTTCCTTATTAAGGAGAAGACACCAAACAGAAAAGCAGCTAGAATCAACTGCTCTAACTCCCACTTACGATTCTTGCATTTGAAGAACTAATCGTTCATGTCGAGGTCAAATTGAACAAACTTCTGCGATATATATCTTATTACAAAACCACGCATTTAAACACTCCTGCCAAATTATAGATTCAATTTTTTATAGTTCGTATCTAGTATAATTATTTTCAAGGTGTGGCCATTATTGATGGGTGACGTATTTTTGCCGATATTGATAATTGGAAGACCAATTTACTGAAAAACTATACGGTTATTTATTTTACTTATCAAAACTCCAGGTGATTATACTTTCTAAAAAATGTATATTGGGTATAACCGGATAAGGCCACTGCAGTGGATACTTTGGAAAGACAAATATATATATATATATAAACAACAGCAGAAAACATGCCAAAGGTGTGCTCTACGTGCAAGATAATATCATTGATTAGATTGCAAAAGATTCATAAAATGTAGCCTTTGGGGGTCGCCACACTAGTCTTGTTCGACTATACCCTTTATGCTTGCAGAAAAGTTGGTACCTGTACTGTTTTAAAAATATTACGTACATTTCCAAAACACCTACACACAAAGCAACCTTTTATAAATTGGATTGAAAGCAGAAACACATCAAAGAGCATACAGTGACATTTATGATCAATTTAGTTTTAGAAAATAATAACTGCACTTTAATGGACAGTTTGCTATAAATCTGAAAATACTGTGTTGCTATACATCAAGCCAAAGTCCTGTTTTAAAACTGACCTGTCTGAATCTATTTTTACGGAGTATTATCTATTCGAAACAGAGTCTACTTATTGTCGTTTGGAATGAATTTTGAAAGAGAAAGTGATAATACTGATTTTTCGTATATCTTGCAAATTTGATTAGTTATGTATTACCTACATTAGTTATCTACTTATGGATAATATATAAAATCAAAACAAAAAAGTATGTGTCAAAACTGACCAAAATAATATGGCATGGCATTTTACATACACAGTGTACGGATAAATGCAAAGAGAGTTATTCTTAGGGAAGCATTTGGTAGACAATTTTTTAAATATGTATATAACAGCAAATATCTAATCCTTTAAATTTAAAAACTCATCGTTTTAGCCTTATGACATGCAGAAACAAACCAGTAATAATAATGATGATCAAAGTTCGATTGTTTTATGTCTACCTATCTGCCTGACTAAAAAAACATCATTTTTGTGCAAACACTGCAAACGAGTGTGAGAAAACCATTAGTTACATAAAGCGTTAATATGAAACTCGCCAACTTTCCCACGAAAAAAACAGGTCATTTTTTTTACAAATCGACCTACTTAGTTTCAATTAACTAAATAACGATAAACAACGTTGCTAATTAATCGTCTTAATCAAATGCGATACCTAAAAGTGTTAATCAAGTTGATGCAATAATGATACATTTTTAATTATATAATGTGATAATGCATTTCTTCGATAGATTTATTTTCAACGTACTCCCCATTTATCCGTTAGAAGTATGTTGTTATTAAACCGTGTTTATCGCTCAAAAAGATAACTGGCATGTTTGAATAAAAGGGAGCATGTTTTCCAGATCTGAAGAATGTTATCGAGATGGAAGAAAACTGTTGCAAGAGGATGTTGTTTGTCGTGCCACTTGTCATAGATACTAAATATAGCTATCAACGAGTTGCAGTGTGTAATTTTTTGAAGCACACATACAATCTATTTCATTTTCACTTGTGCATGAATAAAACGGATGGATTATGTACACCTTTGCCAAGAGGTCATCCAACATTAATATGTAATATATATATGCCCACGGGTAAGGTGACAGTTCATCCACCAAATAATTAAATTCATGCGCGTCTGATTTTCCGGCTACAAGTAAAAGTTATAAATTGCAAATCTGACTTACCAAGTCCACCAATGGCCGGCATTTTCACACACAAAACTTTGTTTAATTCACTTCTGTCTTTGATTCCGCCGAAGTAAACACCAAGAATATTCTGGGAATAAAATTGAACTGTGATCGCCCGTTCAAACGCACTGGCGCAAAGTTTGAATATTGTAGAGCGAACATGCGCTCTAAAAGAAGACGTTGCCGGTTGTATTTCAAATTCCAGGAGAACTACATGTTTGTATTTGTTGGGAATCACACAACACAAGACTATAGCTGTTTCTAAGACATGCTATCTTGGAAAAATTCCAGTTGCTGAAGCCATGAAATATCAGTCTTTTTTTCGAAATGGCCGGGGTTTTTCTTAAATCCACATATAGTTTTTGGATTAACCTTGTATGGTGGTCTGTTCGAGGGATCTTCAAAACGACGGCAAATCGTGGTGAACAACATGAAACACAAGAAATGTGTAATGTTACTGTTATTTGAGTGAGCCCAAATTGTCGATCTTGTAAAATCATTATTGGATAAAAAATATTAAAAGCTTCAAACCACAATTGATCATGCTGGATTTCAGTCAGGTAAATAAGAATTTAATGATGAATATGAACTGCCACTGACAGAACTGCGTCTTCGTTTAACAGGATAAGCAAAACTATTATGATCTTCCATTTGCTCAATAGGGACAACAGTTCTAATTCGCAAATATTGCCCATGCAGAAGACTGGCAAAATTTGGCAAACGTGGATAATGATGTGGAAATTACTGAAAACTTATTGACGATGAAATATTAATGGAAGCTCAATGAAAATGCCCAAGAAGAAACTGAATTAAGCCATTAAGGAGCAATACCAACTGATGGTTGCTATATTTCTATAATATTGCTTGTCTTGAAGCCTGGGAAACCTCCAAATGACCCATTGCCCTTCTGAGTGTCTGCTACAAGCTACTAGAGAAATTACTCTACCAGAGAATAGGACCTATTATTAAAGACTCACTTTCAAAGGAACAAGTAGGTTTTAGGAAGAACAGAGGCTGCTGCAACCAAGTCTTGGTTCTAGCAATATATGCTGAAGCTGGTTTTCAGAAACGATTGACGGCTTATCGGCGGCCCATGATACTTTGTGGAAAAACTATTTAATACTCTACAATGTGGAAAGACTGTAAAGCTCATCGCCGGAATGCTGTCACAACGTCAATTCAGAGTGTTTCGGGAATAAAAAAGTTCCATTGGTTTTGCAAAGTAAAGACTTTTCTGTACTTTCAAGAGACATAGATTATGAATTGCTATTTCAAAGCTTGGCGCTTAGACCCTAATCCATTGAAGACAGAAGTAACGTGTTCTCATCTCAACAATAATCAAAAGACAAAACAACTTCAAATTATGTTAAATAACATAATTCCCAAACATAACTTCTCGCCAAAATATCTTGGGCTTGGAGTGACCCTAGATACGTCCCTAACACCTAGAAAACATCAGTAAAAATTATTAGAGAGTAGAAATAACATCCTGCATAAGCTTGCTGGTACCTGTTGGGGGTACAAAGGCAATTGTACTCCGTAACATCGTCAAGATCGATGAATGCACTTATTTAACCATCTGTTGTTGGATAGAATAGGGTCATCCTCGCATATTAAGAAAACATAGTAGTCTCAACACTTTTTCTTCGAACACTCCGTAGAGAAATCAAAACTGGCGATAGGGGAGGCAAGATTATCATAAAGAAAGCAACCTACCGCCGAACAAAATATGCTGTTGCATCATCTTGCTGAAACCAAATGTCTCCTCTTGAAATGTCTTTGTTCTATCAAAAAAAATTGGTTACGTCATGTTTTTTTTATGGTAACATAAAGTCTGTTTCAACGGTTTCAGAATAAATCTCTTTTTAAATCTTTGGTTAGCTGTTTCAGAATTCCTTCAAACTCTTCAAATACCTCTTTTGAATTTTATGCGTTACTTCTTTAATTTCATATATATCTTATTATACCATTTCACTAACATATCAACATCGCGGCAACACCGTCGTATTCGAGGGAATCTTTCAACCTTATCAGCTCGTCTTTGGACCAGAGAGATCGGGTGGATAGTATTTTTAGATTATAATGAATTATCTGTTTCACAAGACCTACGGGTCCATGTCAGAAAATGTCTGTGAACTTTGTCTGGAGCAACAGCACAATTTTGGCACACAGCCCTGCCAAAAACCTTCACGTCAACTTGTTGTTTGTTTACGAGAACGAGTTAAATCCGTATGAATTAGATCCGAGTCTTGATTGATTCACCGAAACTGCATTTTGGAAAAATAATGCGTATGTAAACATATTTCATAATGCATCGGCAACATAGAGGATATCTCCCAAAACTGGTAGTATCACAAGTAGCAATTTCCGCAAAGCAAATTTTCCTAATCTGTATGACACATTATGTAAAACCTATTGGTGTTTTTTTTTGATAAATGTACAAATGATGATGCTTGCACACTCTTTTATGATTGTCTCTATGGACCTTTTGATATGGTTGTGCCTACTTATGTATCTGCGCCGAGAAAGCATAATTTTTCAACATGGTACTCTAATAAACTTATTCATAATATGAGACTGAAGGCCTCTACTTGCATAAGACCTATAAAAGAACGGGACAGGATTGAGATCTGATTAAAGATAGAGATGTTCGTGTTCAGATAAAAGTCAATTAAATGCTGCCTTTAAGCAGTATAATAATCAAACTGAAAATGAAATTAAGCGTAATAGTGAAAAATTTTGGACACTCACAAATTCCAAATGTTGTTGCGGACGAGTTCCGACTAAGCTGTGTGAGGGTGTTTGTCCGATGACCCACTGACCATAGTTTAGGAATTCAGAGAATATTTTTTTAGTGTTTTTAAGGATTCAAGTATATTTTCTTTTGGCGCTTTGTCAAAATTGCCCTGTTAACAACTCTGTTATGAACATATCGTTTATATCGGAAGATGATATTGCATCCGCCGTTTCCAAATTAAACAATAAGTTCACATCTGGTTCCGATCAAATTCTTCTCATTAGAGATTGAAGTAACGCTGTAAACCTGTAAGTTTCCTGACGCGTGGAACACAGTACGCTTGTGACCCGTGGTGATGCGACTGAAGCTTGCAATTATAGGCCGATTGCTATATTGCCTAATTTTGCGAAACACAAAACTATTTACGTTGCTGTTAGTAATGTTATATTACCAAGGCAGCATGGTTTTATCCACAAACGGTCTACTGTTACTAATCTTTCTAGCTTTAGTCAGAACATGTTTGATGTTCTGGAAGGCAAAAAAAATATGATATCTACAAATTAGCTAAGGCTCGAGGATTTTTAGTAGAGCTACAACTGAAGGAACTGAGGAGGTTATTATTAATGTGGACGACAATTCTAATGACGAAAGTGACGCTTACATTGATAGCGATTAGTTGCTTTTATTTGTTTGTATTAGCAATGATTATCTAATACAAGAAAATTATCTTACATTTTAATTAATTTCTACATTAAGTAACTGCTAATAAATGAAAATTGAGCACAGTAAATATATGAAAATACATAACATAAAGGAATAGATAACTACTATTTTTTTAATGAAGTGAAAAGAAAAATCAAATGCAGTTCGTAACACTCTGATACTTTGCTTCTGTCTTCAGATCCTGTTACAGTAAAGATAATGAAACTTCATTATTTACTGTAAAAACACACTTTAATGAGGAACAAGATATTGTAAATTTATATAAACCACATAGGGCGACATCAGGTAATAAATATTCAGTTATTTATGGTTTATTTTTGTTAGATTATAAAACAGACATAGTACAGCTGTCTTATGCAAGATACGGCAGGGCATTTTTATGTGGAAATAATAGAAAACGTGATGTTCAATGCCGAGAAAAACAAACAGAACCATTTATCGTGAAATGACATTATGCGTAGGCGTATACTAGATTTCCTTCAAATACAAGCATTTTTCCTTACCAAAATCTACTGTTTTTAATTTTAATTTAAGCACTTAACTTCAGTTTTTCTTAATTGAATTAAATAAACAGACTCACCTGGTGGCTCAAAGGCAATGGCAACAGGCCTTATCGTCTCCATCCCAATCCTGCTGTTAGCATGCAGAGTATTCAACGCATTTAAATTCCGTACGTTGTTTCTTTCCATGAGTCTCCTTCCAACAGAAGAGGGATTGTACGTCATTTACTGTCGATCTGAAAACTGATATCTTCGTGGTCAGAAGATATTCAAAATGTATGCAATCAGATTAGAGTGCTTTGCTTTGCAGTATTTAAGTAGCGCGTGGATTAAATGAGAAAATAAGTGATTAGCTATGGAGAGGGACACTCCCTTGCAATAATTAGGGAATTATGAGAATCACTTGCTGGTTTTAAGCTGTAGTAATCTCAGGTTCTTGATGATGAGGGAAGAGAGGCTATAAAATGAACCCAAAGTTTTGAACTTAATTGTTTTTATAATAATAATAATAATAATAATAAAAATATTTTCAACAGGTTATACCCAGCTACAGATTAACAATCAAAATGTAAAGTATTACTATATAAAGCAACATGACTTTCCTTATATGTAAATGTTTACATCACACCTATTATAGAGCTCGCTGAATACTTTACGCAGTCTGAAAAGAGGCGATCTAATTCGTAAGTTACTTCTTCATGGTTTATTGTAGAAAGTTAAGTATAAACGTGAATGCAATCTCGGGACTAAACATACAACCTGATCAAGTAATAAAGTACAGTCTATTTTGTTCTATAATATATCATAAAAAATCGTGACTTCAAGTCAAATACTTCAAGAAGAATGTTGTGATCATATCCCTTTTGAGGATAGTACCCCCAACACCTCAAAAACATACTAAATATCTTCCTTGCACTGATTATAAAGAACACAAATGGCTGCGATAAATTTGGTCCTATATAATACCTGCATATTTAAGCTTAGGTCTAATAAATGTTACTTGCACTAACTGAAATGTTCTGCTATCCGTAAAATTACCCCAGTTTCTAGGACAAAAGCCTAGCAGTCTTGATGCAGACTTAGCAACCTGAGCAATGTGCTCAGCAAATGTTAAACGCGCATATAACACTACTCCTAAATCCATTATTTTTACAGTTTTGTCTACCTACCATTTATGCAATATTTAAAAGGTAACGGATTTTGCTTTCTACTAAAAGATATGGACTTACACTTAAATACACTCAATTTTAGGAAGTTTTCAGCACACCATTAAGTAACCGTGTTTAAGACATTCTGCAAGTTAAAACAGTCAGTCATAGGCTTTATTTTAAAATATAGCTTCAAATCGTCGGCAAAAAAAGATGAATTAATTTTAATTTTGTTGATAAATCGTAAATGAATAATGAAAATACAAGGAGCCCTAGGTTGGAGCCTTTTGGGATTCCCGAAGTAACCAAGTATTCCTTTGACTCAAAACCGCGATATTGCACAAATTGCCTTGCGTTWAGTAGATATGATTTCATTAAAGCCTGTAGGTCTGAAGAGAACCCTATGTATTCCAATTTTGCTAGTAAAACAAGTGATTAATCTGATCGAATGCCTCCTGATCACGTCAACCTGTCCTTGGCGATCAAGGACATCCTATACATATTAAGTGAAGCTTATCAAGTTAGTAACAGTTGATTCGTTTTGCATAAACCAGTGCTGAAAGGGGGATATTAAATGTTTTCAAGATCTGTAAATATTTTCGTAAACTCTTTCGTAAGATCGCGAGCAATTTACCAAGTTGCAAAGAATAGCTATGGACCTGCAATTAGTGATTAATGAGGAATCGATATTTTTTAAAATAGGGGACATCTTAGTAAATTTCAATATTTCAAGATACCGACCGGCTCCTGGAATTAAATTGAAGGTTGCCATTAAAGCAGTGGCAGATGCGCGAATAGTCTTTGACGCTCGTGCTTTTAAGTTTTCCAAATTTCTTATGTTTGGAGACACAAGAATCTTCAATTTCCTATCAAACCAATACCCTGCCCAGATTGTTGACGTATCAAAGGTCACACAAGGTCTACATCATTCCAAAGAAATTAAGTATTAAAGTAGTAATTAGTTCAAAAATACTTAAGGTTTATAGGAATATGATACCAATGTGTTACTGGGTTCTTAAAGTACACTCGCAACACCCTCAGGAGATTAATTTTTAGGCATGCATTATCTTTTAAGATAATCTTACGACACATAATTAATGGAAAACAAAGTCATTTGATGACATAGTTAATTTTTCCAATCTTGATTGTTTTTAGTAAATATGCTTGAAATTATACAAATCGGAGGTGCAAAAATTATAAGGTCCAAAAAGAACAAAGGGGTGAACCTTTGATGTTTTGCGATTTTTCGGTGGAAACTAAGTTTAGCTAAAAATCGACACACAGATGTATTTTGAGCTTCAGATTCCAAAAATTTGATCAGAAATGAGCTAGGACGTCAGGCGGCCTAATTTTCTCCGCTTTTAGATCGAACCGTTGTAGCTAGCGACAAATGGATACCATTCTGAAATTCAGGAGGTCTAGATTACTAAATATATGCTTGAAATTATACAAATCGGAGGTCCAAATAATATCTTGCAGAAACTAGATATTGGGCGAAAAA
The DNA here is from genome assembly GCA_025024175.1 of Rhyzopertha dominica. Classification (NCBI taxonomy): domain Eukaryota; kingdom Metazoa; phylum Arthropoda; class Insecta; order Coleoptera; family Bostrichidae; genus Rhyzopertha; species Rhyzopertha dominica. The sequence continues at coordinate 3,557,042 of QCXZ01000001.1, read as the reverse complement.
TGCTACACGAAAATAATAATTAAAATCAAATATTTAAAGAAGTAGGTGTACACGTGGATTCATAGAATTTTTACTTTCCTTTTTAAGACAAAAAAAATTATCTGTTCGAAATAAATGCTCACCAGATTATTTAAATTAGTTCCTAAAACTGCAAACCGTTCTTTCCAATACTTACCTACAGTTTATTTCTAAAAGCTATATTATTCGCCAGCTCCTGCAACGTTTTCAGTTTTCACGGCACTGAACTCTAACTTTGTAGACTCGTTGGTATTGATCGTTAAAAAAAAACAATAACTAATGCTTAAAACACATGTAATTGGTTCGCGTGAAGTGAACATGCGAGTTCATACGTTCAGTTGGTCATTAGTATAGACCTGGTACAAGGTTTAGGTCAAATTTGTTGCCGTCGAAAATGAACAAAAAAGGTAATTTAAACACGATTTAAAGGCTTGCTATTAAGTGCGATGTGTCAGGCTTGTTTAGAATAAAAATATAGTGAATGGCAGGACTAATGTATTGGTCTATCGATTTAGAGGTTTTTCTTTTCAGGGAGTTTTGTATTAACGATGTATATGTTCACATATGAAGTACTATAATAAATGGGTGAGTTTGGAAATTAGTTTTACCCTTCTCGCAGCCGCACTCATTTTTAAAATGAGTACAAATTATCTGTTTGAACAGATTCTCCTGCAACCTATGTACTTTTAATTATGTGCTAGGAAAACATGTATAAAGAGCTATAATTCTTGGAAATGTACTTTCTCTAAAACATTTACCTGGAAACCTATTTAAACTCTTCTAATCCCTTCTTCCAAGAGTTGTTTCCGCTTGGAGATTCTAGACGAAATGTTTTGATAAAATGTTTCGAAAGCTCAAACATCTCAAAATTTCAGTCTCGTATTCGAAATTTCAATCATGCTTTCTGGTCGCTGAATATAATCGTCTTAGAAAGACTGCTACAAAAAAGAGTGAGATTCCATCAAAAATATAAAATGTGCAAAATGCAAGTCTCGTAGCGCAGTCCCTTCACCACGAAAAGTTTTGAGATCTCGTATAAAATCAAGTCAGTTATTTTAGTTCCATAAGTGGAAGCACCTATTCAACACCTTGTCATAAATTGTTCCCTATCTACCAACATTTATAATAACCATAACAATATTAGACATCTTTATTTTTATAATAAATATAAAGACTTGGCAATCCTACAACATAAACACATAAGAATAGTCTACTACGCCATTATGTTGCCGTAACAACATAACATTTTTTCGATACCTTTTTGTAATATTGTCTATGGCAAAGGATTTGAACTTTCGTTGATAGTATCTAATAAAATATTTCTTGTGGCTTTGGGTGGCACTTTCAAACCATTTTCCTACATGAAATGAAGATTTCGTTGGTAGTTTTTTATCCTGGTGGGATGATATAAGGCATTGTCCATTATTATAACAGACCTTTGATGCAAATGCAAGTAGCTATGTTCAAAAAGTTCGTGGTTCATGTCGCTATGATAAACAGTTTCTTACAGAAATGCATGGACAATATATGTTTCCCACAGCCCAAAAATGACATTGGCTGTTGGGTATTGTAGGCAAAAATGAAACAAATTGATTTTTGTGGAGTTAACAAATACATCTTCTAAAATTTTTATTTCACCGAGGCAACAATAAACGTCCTCCATTAAAAAAATATCACATCGCCTTGCAACAATAAACAAACATACATAGCCAAAAAATGTACAAAACAAGCACGTCTTATCACGTGGATCGGTAGTTCACAGTAATTTCGTCGTTATCCGAAGAAACGTCCTCTTCAGTGGGAGGAGCGAAGAAGGTTCTGTACAGTCCTGAGCCTACTATAGCTCCCAATGTAGGGCCAACCCAATAAACCTAAAAACAAAGCGTGTACTTTTGCGAGACTCGAAAACTGGTAATGTGACTTACCCACTGGGCTTCCCAGTCACCGTTGAGTACAGCAGGAGCGAAAGATCTAACAGTGTTCATGCTGGCACCAGTAAAAGGACCCTGAAATATAGAGGAAAGACGAAATATTTTTTCAGCCTCCGATGGGTTATAAAAACCTGATCCCTTTTCTACAATATCGACAAAACTGAGTATCAAAAAATACTTGTTTTACTTTTGGTTCTACTGATATATTAGATTGCTCTTTTGGAAATAAACTGCTCATTTTCAGTGAACGAGGCCATACTGATATCTAGTTTTCCTGGCTACTTTCCCAAAACAAAATTTAATTTGTCTTTAGAAGAATTTTTAGCTGGTGATATTTCGAATAATAGCAGGTTTTTTGATTAAACCATATTTATTGACTTTATTCCGACGTTTCGGTTTCGTTTGACTCCATCTTCAGGGAACATTAAAATAACGTACTGGTACCATCAGTTATCTATGCGGATACGTGCGTAAACCAGCGACTGAGAACGCATTCGAATAGACAAGACAGACACGCGCTGCATCGAAACTATCTGTGAATTTGTATACTTCTATCAACTTACAGCGACCATTCCTATCACAGCTATGATGAACCCAAATCGTAAAGGCACTGAATCTGGTTTGTCTGCGTTCCTTTTGTCCCAAACGGCGGCACAAACCAATATTAAGATGGTGGTCAGTATTGCTTCCAAAACCACCGCCTGAAAAACCAGTCTACTGAAAAGGAACTACGGTAAATTCTATTTGACCTACTTGAACTTGCGACATCGATTTGTGAGGTACTGTGCTGCAGACTCCAGCGGTGGCATTCTTTGGGTACGTTAGTTCAGGAGCAACAAGAACCTGAAATTACAGTCAGTTTTAATGGCTACTTCCTTTTTAAAACTGAACAAATGCATGGTAGACCATGGAAGCGGCAAGTTTTGAAGATTATTTCATTACTATGCATAGGTTGCCACGGATACGTTCGACAAAATATATGCCCTTTAAGCCATTTAGTAATGATAGAACAGTGGTGCGGCAAACATTGTTCTTACTACAAATTTGCTCGTCACGGGAGAGATACATCTGCCCACACCATTAAGTAGCGGATTTGTAAATTTGAAGATACTGGATCAGCTGAAAATGTCTAACAGTCTTGGAAGTATTGATCGCGTTAGAACACGTTCAAGGCACCGGGCTTATCTAGGACTACTTCTCTTAGAATTTTACATAAGGATCTCAAGTTTTATTCCTGCAAAATCCAGATTGTCCAAGCATTGAAACTAAGAGATCTTCCTGCACGCCTGCATTTTGCTGAATCGATACTGCAGCATGAACTAGACTAGACAAATTATGAATGTCTGATGAAGCGCACATTTCCATTTATCTGGCTATACCAATAAACAAAACAGCCGTTATTGGGCATTGGAAAGCCACAAGAACTTCATCAACAGCCGTTACACAGGTAACACTATGGTGCGCAATATCTTCAGTGCGAATCGTAAGCCCCTCTTTTTTTGAGGATCACAATGAAAATGCTTTAACAGTCAATACTACATCCTATACTGAGATGTTTAACCAGTTCCTTTTACAGCAACTGAACATGTTTCCACAGCCAAGCAAGTTGGCGCTACTTTACACACCACAAAAGCACCAATGGATTCCGCCGTGTAATCTCAAGACACAGAGACATTGAGTGTCCCCAAGATCGCCAGATTTTACGGCATACGACTACTTTTGGGAGATTGTTTCTTAACAAGAGCAAAGAACAATGAGAAGAAATATGGTGTACCGAGAAATAAGTGCAAACCATTGTATCAGGGACCATTTTGCTTGCATACTTTAACTATATGAGCAAAGAAAATAAACCAGCAACGTTTTGATCTATGTTTGGCACGACCAAAAGGGAGAAACATTCAAAGTATAGAAGTGTAGCATGTCTGATATAAATCAACCAAATTTAACAGATTTTTAAATATTTTGGATAATTCTAACGTTCTAGAACAATCAGCAGGCAAACTATCATCAAAAGGTGATCTGCCTGCTGTCTACACACTGTGCAACAACTGTCCAATGACTGGGCAAAATGATACTATGGCGCGACCATCGACGAGATATCTTTGTCCGGTTAAATACACAGGCATCCAAAGGAGAAAAATAAAACATTGTCTGTACAGGATTGTGCTAAATGAAAACACTGAAACACATATTGCAACTGAAGCAGACATGAAAAGGAATAATCTAAGGATCATTGGTGTTACTTACCACCATGCTTATTATATAGTGTAACGTGAGTTTAGGCATCTAAAACGATACGAGTTTAAAACCACACGTTTTAATGTTTGTCTTCGCTGCTCGATTATGGTCATGAGGGGATTTTTGGACCACTTATGCGTAGAGGGACAAAGGGGTGCTCTTACGTATTTCTAACACATAGCTAGCCAAAACCTATAGCGAAGTTTTAGATTATTAGGTTATTCAGTTTAGCTGTGAATTTTAAACAGTGCAGTGTGTTTTGTGTGGACAGGGCGTAATCAAGAAATCAGGGTGAGTACGCTCACTAAGTGTATTAGTTCATAATTGTTTTATGGGGAAAGGCTTAGCCAGGTAGTTAATGAAGCGCATAGGTAGATATCAGTGTCGTAGGCAGGATATTTATGATCAGAATAGTGTTTTAATACATATGAAGGATAGCTGGATAGATTGAAGCTAAAATACAGGGTAATACATATAAAGTTAGAGGTAATAATTAATTATCAGCCACGTGAGCTTTGATTAGGTGGACAGGTGAATCTCTGGTCATAGTAGTGTTGGTACTGTTTGGTCCTTGGTCCGTGCGCACATGTAGGACATGGATTTGTCTGAAGGGGGTTTTGTTTGGACTTCCAGGTTATCAGTATGCGGGAGCATGCCTGGATTGGACGCTGGCCCGGTCGGCTGATTCCTCTGGACCGTGCCACCAGGGGTATGAACGGAGGCAAGGCAGTACATTTGCAGATGATGTGTATAGTAAATGATTTGCTATGAAAGAGACAGAGATTAGCCAGCTCTTAGTTTTTGAGTCTAAGTTATGACTTGATTATTTAGAAGGACTATATAGGTAGATTTTATTAAGATATAACAATGGGGGGCTAACTTAGGTTGACATGTTGAACTGGACACTTATCCATGTTTTTCATTATGACAGGTGTTGCACGCCCAGGCCAGATTTTTAAGAATAATTCTGGAGATAGAAACTGGTGAGTGATGAGCTCGAGCAATTGTTTGTTTATCCTAATAATTTAATGTCCTATCATAGTTTGATTCATTTTAATTCGGTACGTTTCTGTTAGGTTTACAGTCAGTCTGCTCAAGAGAGAGCGGTAACTATACAATGTACGGAGTAGTATAGTGTATCTGGTATGTTTTATGGTCTATGACAGAATTAAGAATTGAACCAGTACAATTATTATAGAAATAACATGTTGTGTTGGTCTGTAACTGTTAGAATCTCCAACCAACAGCAAATTAATCGTCAGCAGGTACTTATATAGATTAAACATCCATAAAAATCACCTCCCTTCTCTCTATAGACCTTTTAAAAAACTGGGCAAATATGATAAGTGGATCCCACTGATGTATGCAACTATTGGCGATTTTTTTGAGCAGTCATCTATCTGATCAGAAACAGGACGGACAGAAGATGGTGATGAATTGTACACAGATTTTAGTGAATATTGAAACACGAAAATAACTGTCGGACTAGTTAAACAGCTTCTTCCTTCCATGTTTGTTGTTTGGTCAGCTGAAAACAATCAAAAACGCATCTTTTTGCTGTACCTTTAGGAGGGCGAATCCTGCCAAAGCTCCGGTAAATTCAGCAAGAAAATACAAAGGCAAGAGTGTTATTTTCAGGTATCCTAAGAAAACCGAAGCTATAGTTACCGCTGGATTGAGATGAGCACCAGATATATGGCCAAACATCTAAAAATGCACAGATTAAGTTCGACAAAAATCACGAATAAATCGTCTATCTTCAAACCTGTATTATTAACATAACTACGAGTCCAAACGCTATGGACGACATGTGGTGGCTAATTTCTACAGGAACTACTCCATTAATGCATCCCATGCAGCCCATGAACATCAACGCCCCTGTACCAAGGAATTCGGCTGCGAAAATGACGAAGTTGCTTTTGGTTAGATGCTTTGGCCTCGTCGTTTTACATTTCTCAAATTCAACTGAAAAGAAGGTTAAATTTTAGTAAAATAATGGTGATAGGTGTGGAAGTATCTCTAAATCAAAATTTCTTCTTCTTGGAGTGCTGTAATATGCCTGGTGCCCCAGTTATTCTTTTGGATGAAAAGTACTAGTCTTTCCGAGGTTCGCAATTAGTGAATGTATTTCCTAATATCAACAATGTACTAAACATTATTTTTGTGAAGTTACTTGCTTCTACGTTTCATTAGTATTCGCGACCTCGAACATTGTCTATGTCATATAAAATTACTTTCGATTATGCAGGACGTCACATTTTCTCTGGGCAATACTTATAGCCATTTTTAAGCGGAACACCATGTATATTTTTGTTTCTTTGAATTTGCTACTAATTATACATATATACTATTTTAAACCGTTCCGGTAATATTCAGTTTTTTGGAAGTTTTGATATTTGCAGTACGTTGGAAAAAAGCTAAATATATTTGGAAGTAAAAATACAAACAAAAATGCGGCATTATTTATTAGATTGGGCATTTTCCTTATTAGTTGTGCCAAATATTTTAATTCTAGTAATAGATCTATTTGGAAACCGAGTGTTTGAAACAAATCAAACCTAAAGATCTCAATGTGTAAAAGCACAGAACACTTCATTAACAGAAGAAGAAAAAGTTCTGTATGGTAATAACTACAGACTGTTGAAGATACTGCTTTCTATAAAAATGGATAATTAAAAAAATCGCCCATAGCCTCATGGCTCAAAAACAAAACACACAAAAAAATGTCAGGTAGGAAAAAAGAATATTAACTCACCGTATAACTTAATTGATCTGTTATTAGTCCCAAATAAAATGACTGATTATGGATTAAGCTAACAAAAATGATTCATTATTATCATTGAACAACGTCAAACAGGATTATACTGCACTTGAACACCAAACAACAGCCAGATCAATACATTACCTCTAGCCTCTTCCATTTTACAGTCTAGATCAATTTGCTCGGGCATAACTGTTCACATTTTAGAGTCGGTAGCTCACGCTGTTAAGACCTTTGCCACTACTGGCATTTCTATGGGATTTTCAGTATGTACATTCAGATAACGATAATTTTATCAATCTGTTTAAACTCTTTTGTGCCAGTTTTGTTTTTGTTGTGCAAGTGGCGCCCTTTGCGAACTCCATGTCAGCTCGATTTTTTTTAKCTAGATAAAACATTATAGGAGATAATTCAAGCCACATGGTAGGTGAAGGTTTTTACCCAAAAAAAATATTTGGTTGTTTCGTAAGCACTTGACCCTGAACCTATGATAAAATAACTGATAAGGGCCAATTAAAGAACATGTAACATACAACACAATTTTCGTTTGATATATTGTTGTAATAGAGGCAAAGCGTGATTTGTATCTGATTCCATTTTCAAGCATGTTTACCGAATCTAGATTTGTGTAATCGCGAAAGCCTCTCGTGCCGAGAATGATTGAAAATATTTGTTTTCCAATTTACTAGCTTTGTCTCGAAAGCACTCCATAAAAGGGTAAAGTGTTTAATTGGTTGCACTTTCACTTAATCGATTTATTGAACTACTCTTTTATAACGGAAGCCTACAAGCACTTTGTAAAAAACACTTGAATGCGATAAAACTTTCCTTTATGTAAATCTGAAGAATCAATACTTGTTACTAGTTGAAAAACGATAAGTTGAATTGTTTCATTCATTGTGAAGCATTCTAAATTAATAAGGTAGCTAGGAAATAAGCTGATTGTTGTAGCAGCGATAGGTGACTTTGACAGATTCTAATTTGCTGTTTTAAGCTTTCAGAATATATACATGGTGAATTTTTTCGATGGAATCTCGAAAGACAGCAGAGCTCAATGCACGTTATGGTTTTTAAAAAAAAGTTTATGGCTTACTAGAGATTTTTTAAAACTAAATTTTGAGTATAAGATAATATTTTGTCGGATAGATCGCTGTCACTTGAAAACACTGACAAAAACGATAGATATCATCAAATCCAAGCTTAATAGCGATCCCTTAGGTGACACGATAGCCAGATTATCCGAACATTGTTTAAAATCTACTTATTTCTTATGGAATGATAATTTTTATGAACAAAAATCAGGTTGTGCAATGGGTTCACCTTTAAGTCCTGTAGTAGCCAATTTGTTCATGGAAAATTTTGAACATGAAGCGATAAACAGTTTACACCTTAAACCAAAATGTTGGTATAGGTATGTAGATGACACTTTTGTTATTTGGCCCCACGGTATAGAAGAGCTGGGTAGGTTTCTAAATCATTTGAACAGTCAAAATCCCGACATAAAATTTACTATGGAATTAGAAAGCAATGGTAGTTTACCTTTCTTGGATGTCCAAATTTACAGAACAAACACTGGACAGTTAGGACACAAGGTTTACAGAAAACCAACACACAGAGACAGATGTTTACATGCCACATCTCACCACCCTACTTCTCAAAAGAATAGTCTTATTAGGACGTTATTTGTTAGAGCACAAAGGATATCAGATGAAAGTTCTGTACAAAAAGAAATATATCATCTTAAATCAGCGCTAGTGAGAAATGGTTATAGTAGTAAGAATATCTGGTCAGTTTTTAATAAAAGTGCTCATCCAAATCAAGTATATTCTCAGCCACGACAAAGCAAATTGAAGTTGAGTTTGCCTTATGTACAAGGCCTTTCGGAAAAATTAAAGAGGATGCTTAGAAAACACGATATTTTAGTTGTTGATAGTACATATAATAATTTAGATAAAATTTTAAGTTCTACTAAAGATAAAGTACATTTAGAAAGTGAAGGTGTTTACAAAATTACTTGTTCTTGCGGAAAGTGTTACATAGGTCAAACTAAAAGAAAAGTAGGTACGCGTTTGAAAGAACACATACGAGCTACTAGGTTGCAACAGATAGATAAATCTTCCGTAGCTGAACACTCATGTTTGACCAAACGCATGATTGATTTTGATAAAACAAAAATTTTACATAGAGAAAAATATTATCACAGACGTCTAACAAAAGAAGCTATAGAAATTTGTAGGAATACTAATAATTTTAATAGGGATTGTGGAAATTATGAGTTAGGTGACATTTGGAAGGCTATTTTGTAGTTATCTTTTATCAAGTAGTTCGTGTATATCTAGTAGATAGGTAGTTCCTTTTTCATCCTTAGGTTCCTTTTTATCAGGTTGGCACGTTGTTTCTATGACGTCTCGCATCCTTGGTGATTGGTTTATTTACTTTCAAATTTTTGTTTGCACTTGTGTCAGGCAAATTTTGAGGTTCTTCGTCTTTGACAAAGATTACAGGTGTAATCGAAACGTCAGACTATTAACTTTTTGTCAGTGTTTTCAAGTGACAGCGATCTATCCGACAAAATATTATCTTATTATATTATGGACGCTGAAAGCATTCACCCTCGTAAATTTTGAGTATATCTTTTGCATCTTTCTTTCTCGTTTATTTTCGATGTTATAAAAAATGTAAATACAAAAGTTGTAGACTATTTTACTCTTAATAAAGTAGTATACTTCAGTTTGTGATGCGTTTTGTTATATTTGAGATAAGACATAAACTTATCATTTTTTTAAATAATGGTAACTATAGCAACTAAACATTCACGTATTTGTAAGTTGAAAATGAAATTTTTAAATCTAGAAAAGCTTAATATGGTTGAATACTATATCATATGCCGCAAAAATTCCGTTCTAGCATCTGGAGAATACCTTCATCGCTACAAAGATCGCCGTCAGCTTGCTTTAAAGCAATTTAAAAGACTTTACGACAACTGCGGACAATATGGCTCTTTTTGTAAACTAAGAAATCGGTCCAGAGGTATAGACGAAGCTACACAAATAAACATTTGGCAAGTGTAAACTTAAATCCCTCATGTCCAACCCGTAAAATTGCTTTAAATACTGGCACTTCACCTATGTGAATGTTGTTAAAACATTGTAATTACATAGATTTCACCGCTGCAAGCTTGCAGTTAGCCAAACATTACATGCTGGGTCTACCAAATAAGTTACTAAAATACAAGAATTGAACTTACCATCATCTTTCGCTACTTTTTCTTGGGTTCCGCTGGGCTTGAGCAAATCGACCACGGCTATTTTGATACCATTGCTGACGTTCTCCGGTATTCTATCGTGCATTTTGAACCTGCAAACAGCCAAGTGACACTAACCAACGTTGAGGAACAATGCCGCAATTATGGTTTTGCTATACCCCATTCAAGAACAATTAAGAGAGTAATTGCACCGCATAAAGACAACACGAGCGTAAAAATTAATGACCCAAAGACAGTAAACTACAGGTATGATGCAGTTTTGAAATTGCCGAACGCCTAGCAGGGTTGACGCCATAAATATGAGAGAGTTCAATCATCGGATTGCGAGGTTTGTTTCAGCGTCGAACAAAAGAACCGTCCAGATGGAAAAGAAACAATGGATTATGTAGAACAAGGTGAGAAACACGGATTTTGCGTGTGTCGACCTCACAAAAACAGCGGTAAAAACGTTTTTGTTTTGTAAATCCAAGAGCAAACTTTTGCTTAAGCTACTCAGTTGGGTAAACGTATAAACGTAAATTTTTGCCGCACAAAGAGAACAATAGACAGCTATATTTAATTCAGGTATTTGCTCGCCAGACAAACTTTTGTCTAAAACCATTCTGATAGTATGCTATTGACTTTTTCGTTGCTAAATCCCTAAATCTTCAATTCACATAAATGGTGCCCAACAAAATTTTTAGTTAAAAGTAATAATAATAGGACTTTTTTAACCATACTATTGCGCGTAGTATAGTGTAGCTATTCCACTCAACCCAAAAAAATATAAACTTAGTTCAATATAAGAAATAAACAAACCTGAAAAACACACAACTATAGTACTATACCTCATTTGTTTATTGAACCTTTCTACACAGCATATTTTAATAAATAAACCATAGTATTCATTATAACATTTTTAAGAGTTATAAGTAAAAGAGTGTATAGGGAGGTTCGGAAGCTAGGCATTGATAAATGGTGGACATATCTAAGAGATAAATCAGTGCAATGCAAGCTGCGACGGCTATGAAACTTACCACGCAAGCATTTTGGCGAAAAGGATCGAAAGACACGAAACAAGAAAGTTGCAAGATGGTTATGAAAAAGTTGATCAATTTTTAACCATTTAAGTTGCTGTATGCACTTACTGATATGAGCATACTTTTTTTAGTCCAAATATGAATCTGCAGCAGTTATTCTGCACCTTCTGAAGCCTGTATTTGTTAACGGCATCTAGACAAGAAATGTATACCATACAACAATAATAATAATAATAATAATATTTATTTTCAGCTTCCTTACAAGACAAAATATTTGAACGCTATCGTCATAATGCAAAAAAATATATACATGTATACATAGGTATTATATAACTATCTTAATCTTCTTTTCTTCTTATATCTTAGAAGTTATATGTTGTCTTCATCTTCATGTATTGGAGTTCTGAGAAATTTTTCCAGGGAGTAGAAAGAATGATGAATGAGATGATTCTTTAGTATGCGTTTTAATTGGGTTGGAGACTTATTTCTCATATTGCGTGGTAGTTTGTTGTATAGTTTTGCAGCCCAGTAATCGGCTGCTGCAGTTGTTAGATTTATTCTGTTACGTGGGAGCATTAGCTGAGATCTATTACGAGTATTAAAATTGTGTATTTCCTCGTGCTTGGTGTACTTATTAATATTGTGGTGTGCATATTCTATACAACCAAGTATGTAGACGCTAGGAATTATAAGTATTTTCGATGTTGTGAAATAAGATTTACAGCTTTGGGTTGACTGGAGATTGCACAGTAGACGTACTGCTTTCTTCTGCTTTAAGAATATACGCTCTGCCTGGGGACTTGCTCCCCATAGTAGAATTCCATAAGTGGCAACAGCATGGAAATAAGCATAATATGCAGTCTTTGCAGCATCTGGTGTTGTTTGTTGATGTAGTATCCGTAGACAATAAAGTGCTCTTCCTAGACCGGCTTCCATGTTTTCTATGTGTTTGTTCCATCTGAGATCACTGGTTAGTGTTAAACCTAGTAATTTAGTGTTTGATTTCTGTTCCTTAGGCTTGGATCTTGTATCTATGGTTAATATAAATGTTTTGTCTTGGTTCATCTCCATTGCATTGTCCATGAACCAGTTCTGTGCTTGCTCAAGACTGTTCATTGTTTTCTCTGTAGTATTATTCTTATCATCCCCTATGTTTAAGAAAGTTGTGTCATCTGCAAACATACAGGTGAGGTCTGAATTGATACTTGATGGTAAATCGTTAATATAAAGTAGGAATAATAAAGGGCCTAATACCGATCCCTGCGGTACTCCTGATTCCACAGATGACCATCCTGAGTGCTTGTCCAGCAGAAAAACTCTCTGATATCTGTTTGACAGATAAGATTTTGTCAAATTACCTGCCACACCCCTTATTCCATATTTCCAAAGCTTTGCTAGCAATATAGTGTGATGTACAGTATCGAAAGCTTTACTTAAATCACAAAATGCAATTTGAGGTACTTTCTTGGTGTCTACTGCTTCATGCATTTTTTCAATTACTTGTTGTAACGCTGTTATTGTTGATTTATTTTTCCTGTAGCCATGCTGCTGACCTGTCAGGATACAATTTTTTTCTATGAAGTTTAATAATCTTGTGTAGATCAGAGCTTCTAATACCTTGGAAAATACTGGGATTATTGCAATAGGACGATAATTTGCATGTATATTTTTATCGCCTTTTTTGTGAATAGGTATTATTTTTGTTAATTTGAGCAGTTGAGGGAACACTCCTTCTTAAAGACATCTGTTCATGGTAAATGTTAGGGGATCCACTATTTCTTGAGAAATTATTTTCAGCAAACGTGTTGAAAAGTCATATACATCTCGCGTTTTGAATTTTTCATTTTGTTTATTACTTCAAGAATTTCATCCTTGCTTATTGGTTTTACGTAAACTGAATGTTCTATATTTGGATTTAACTTGTTCATATGTGCCACGAATTCATTGGTTGTAGTTTTTACTTGTTTGTTTGTGGATGTGAAATACAGATTTAGTTCATCAGGATTTATGGCGATCAATTCTTGCTTCTGTTTTTTACTGCCTGTAAGTTCATGAATTACCTGCCATACTGCCTTTTGTTTGTTACTTGCAATAAAGTAAGTGAGGGATTACCAGAGATTCGCATAATCTTTTTCTAAGTTTAGAGTTGAGAATAAGATGATTAGAGTACAGGAGCTTTAAAGCAATATAACATTTTCTAATAACAGAATACACATTAATTTCATCAGTTTTAGGCAAAGGTCGTATTAAAGCGAGCTTCCACTCATCGGGATAATAACTATGCTCGAAACAACAATTGATAATGTGAGCAACATAGTTGCAAACAACAGGGCCGCAGAATTTCAACATCTTTAAAGAAACGCCGTCGTGTCCAACTGCATTTGATTTCAAAGCAAAAATAACATTAGCAACATCTTCAGGGGAAATTAATTTTATATAAAATTTAGTATTTTCATTAAAAAGTTTTCTATCAAATTGTTATTGGGTGGGGACAATACCGCCATAAAGTAGTCATTTATTTCATTAGCAGAGTATGATGACATGTCATAGGATTAATTAATTAATTAATTCAAATAATGCCATTCCAACTATACTATCAAACTAATTTATTTACGAGCAACATACTGTATTCATTTTTTTATTTTTGAATTTAACGAAGGAAATGCACGGCTTTTTGCTAATCATTTATTAGAAACAAATCTGATTTTATATCACAACACAATGACACTACATACAACGATACACGTCCAAATGGAATCAGTTCTATAATAAATTGAATTATTTATGGAGGTAACACACAAACACATTTCATATTTCATGAAAAATTTCCTTTTGCTGTCTTTATCTCAAGGGACAATTAGTAAATTATAAAAGTAGTTTCTCGAGCTCGTAAACCTCTTCAAACTAGCACTGAAAATTAAATTGTTTTAGCATTTTTGCATTAGTAGCTTCACTTTCTGTTATAGCCAAAGGAATCGTCAAAACATGAATGGACAAAAGCGTCACCGATTCAACAGGAAGAAGGTCAAATCGTTTACAACACACGTAGAGCAAAACAGATTACATAACGCAATCAGGATGTCTCAAAAATTATGCCTTTATAATGCATTGTCTTTATCCCCTCTAATTTTATGCTACGCTTCGCTTTTACACCTTACTAAAAACGAGTGTTTACAGACTGTTATTTGTAGAGTTTATTGCACGTTGCATACCGCAAAATGCAGTATAAACAATAATACCTGCATTATTGTTCGGTTAAATTATGGGATTTGTTTCAAACGTCAGGCGAACAATGCAAGAAGTTGACACAGAAATATGTGCTTTTCACTCAATGAAATGTTTTAAGATAACCTAAATAAGCGTAATAATGCTCCATTCCATGAATAAGTGGAAATCATACTCGGTGAAACTAATGCTACTTTTAATGTTGAACAAGTGAAATAGGATTTAATTCGAAAATACTCGATCATCGGGCACATAAAGTATATTCCAATCAAAGGCATCAAATTAATTTTTGTGGGGATTAATTATTAATACCGAAAACATGATAAAATGATGCAACAGATAACACGTTATAATAGGAACGGTGAGATTGTAAGAATACGAATATTTCCCCCTGTTTTGACAGAACTAACTACACGGGGATAAAATATAATAACCGATGATGTAGCACCACTGATTTCTGAGAAGTATTGAAATATATCTGTCATCAACAAATTGACATGAACCATTGTACTAAACAATCAAGATCACGCATTATCTGATGCTGCTGACTACAAAGCAATTAGCGACGAAGAACCTTATGGCCATAAAAGTGATCAAAATTATGATTATGTTTTAAGTAGTGATGAAAGCCAGCAATGAGAACATATATAAGTATATTAAAATCAAGAGTAATAATTAAATAAGAAATGCTTAAAACTAGATTGCGTCCCTTAGAAGAAAAATGCACTGACTAAATTAGAGAAAACATTAGGTTCATAATATTCAAGTCAAAAGTGCCAATTAAGAAATAAATAAACCGAAGTATACCCCAATTTAACATGGGTTTTAAATCCCCAAGCCATGAAATGTAAGACAAACTTCTAGGGCCTTTATTACAAAATCTCAACAGACGAGATGCACCAAAAAGATACTACCATTTGCTGAAATTACTTAAAGACGACTCAAATGAATGGAATATAATCGTACAAATTCTGATGTAGAAACTTCGATTACATAGAGGTGAAAAAATTGTTTAGCTTTAAAAAAAATATCTATGTAAACACTTCAGCAACAATTTTTCTAATAGGATATGGCATTTACTTGTAAATCGTTTTCATGGACTAACTAACTATCAAAGAGCAGTTAATGTCTGTTTATCAGATAAATTAACCGTCATTGGAAATAGTTCAAAACAAGTGGGGTTTTTTGAGTCCTATGATTGTTTCAGAAGTATAACTATTGCCCAAACGATAAAAATGAACAGAAACCACATACATATGAGGTACTTATACTAATTAATTGTAGTCTTTTCAATCAATTTTTAAGTTCTTTTAATATTTTAAAGACTCTATGTAGTAGATCAAAACAAGACTTATTCAAGCAACAAGAATATATTTTTATAAACTACGAGGCGAGACCACTATTTACAGTCCCTGATATACGAGTAGTAGGCGTTGACTTACAGTGAAGATCTTTGACATATTAAAAGTTTGTTTATTTTTGTGACTCTTCTTCAATACCAGTCTTGTCATTCGTTGTTTGTTAAAATAATTTAGAACTTACGCGAAGGTGTGTGAATAATAATAATAATAATAATAATAATAATAATAATATAATAAAATATTTGCAAAAGAAAAGGCTGTCACCAAAAGAAATTCATGAAGATATGGTGGGTGTATTAGGCGAGAGTGCTCCTTCTTACCAAGTGGTAAAAAAATTTGTCTCGAGAATTTAAATTCGGAAGACAAACGTGTGACCATGCAAAGGGTGCCGGACGACCAGTAACTGTCACTATTCAGGAAAATGTTAATCGTGTACATGGTAATGGCAGATAGGCGAATGACCATTCGTCGGATAGCTGAAATTACAGACTTTTCATATGGCACAATAGAAAAAATATTAACAGATATTTTAGATCTTAAAAAGTTATCTGCACGCTGGGTCCCTAGAATGTTGACGCCTGATCAGAAACGTTCGAGAGTCCTGCATTCTGAAGCCAGTCTGGCAAAGTTCTCAGCAGACCCGGATGAGTTTCTTTCTCAATTTGTAACTGTTGATGAAACATGGGTCCACCACTTTGACCCAGAGTCAAAACAACAGAGTATGGAGTGGCATCACAAAGGTTGTGCCCTCTGGTGTTAAAATTATGGCCACAATTTTTTGGGATGCGGACGGAATTCTAATGGTTGATTTTTTGGAACGTGGACAAACAGTAACAGGTTTTTACTATGCCAACTTAATTTCAAAATTGCACGAGCGCATCAAAGAAAAAAGATGGGGGAAATGGAAAGATTTTTGTTCCATCAGGACAACGCTCCTGTACACAAAAGCCAAATTGCAATGAATGCTATTCACGACGCAGGATTTGAATTGCACGAACACACTGCGTATTCACCAGATTTAGCTCCCAACGATTTCTTCTTACTTCCGAAATTGAAGGAATATCTACGTGGGACCAGATATGAAATGAAATATCTTGTATAACTTGTCCGTACAGACATTTTAGGTGAAGTAAACATTAATTGGATTGCTAACTTAAACGATTGTTGTAAAACATATTATTCTGCATAGGTATTTATCAAACCTGCTAAAGGCGATTCGGTCTACCTTTCACTTATTGCAAAACCAGTAACAGCACACCTTAAAATATCCACGATCACAGAGCGTTTACCCTTTAGGTGCCAGAAATACAAACTGAACACAAAACAAGTTAGTAAAGCGGTCATTAACAGATTATAAATACCCAGCGCGAATATGGCGTGGATTAAATAATAATTTAGATACAAGACAATTTATGTGAGATTATTGCACGTTGTGACAGAGTAACGACACTCGAGAAAGTGCAACAAGTGGCCCAAATCGCAAATATCTCTTTTAGAAAACACTAAATCATAGTGTACTCACCCGTATGACAACACAACACACTCAAGTAAAACTGGACATATTCTCGCCGCACAAACCTAGATTTTTGCCAGAAAAAAAGTTGGAGACGTCTCTCCAGCTCGACAAAAACTACCGACTACAGACGTGCTCTATCAAAGGACGCATGAATCCCAACTCAACGCAGAGGTATTGATCTGCGATTTGTAAGCGCCGCGTAACAATGCAGAAAATCGAGTGTTACACCTGATATATTTGGGGTTTATCGTCAGGTACGATAAATGAGCTCTGTGCGGCAATAAAGCGTCAAAAACAACACGATAAAATGTTTTATTGGTGCTCATTGCGGAAGAGATACATGGAGGAAAGAGAAGAACGAGTTTCGAGGTTAAAACAATTTTGCCGCAATAAAACTTTGTACCTGATTAAGAAACGTGCGTAACACTTGTTTGGGAAGATAGTGGCTTTCAAAAAATGTTCGCCAATCTCAAGCGTTATCTGCTACATTCCAAAAATCAACTCAAGCACAGTACTTGTCTATGAAATTCTTTTTCCGCTCATTTTATAGACTGTGATATTCGGCCCAATAAAAACACCAACTACGTCACACGGAGAGTGTGTTACAATCCATTTACATGCATTTCAGCCTTTTATGGGTCGAATTTGAATAAATAAACACAAAATGAAATAATAAATAGCAAGCTTATACCATTTATTACTTTTACATTTTTTGCCTCCTCACATGATTTTTAAGTTTGTGTCCAATCTTTTCAGCTGGATTAAATATACAGTGATACGGCGGTAGGAAGAAAATGGTTGTTTATTAGATAACACTGTGAATAAAGAAGGTTCTATACTTACGTTGTTTTATTGTTCTTATAGTTTAGTTATACTTTTAAGACACTCAAGAAGAACATGTTGCTGTTGTATGCTAGTATTTGATTTTACTAAAAATAAATTTGAGGGTAGGATTAAAGACAAGTGTATTATTTAATAACTTCCAAATACAAAATACAGTAAACCAAAATAGGCAAGAATTTATCACCTGAAGAAGACAGAATAGTGTCGAAACGTCGCGACAAATTTGAAAATTGTTTTATACTGCTCTAAACAACTGACTTCTGCAACAATATCGACATTTATTTCAAGGACATTACACAATTTCAACTGAAGAACAATTTTTTTCCGCACCCAGGATGATTTGCAATGACAAAAAAGTGTCTGCATCAAAACTTGCCAACCAAGGTTCTGCAATTTCTATGTAGCCTGACAATGTCCATAATCAAACACAACTCTGCTATGGACCAATACTGGCAACTTCTGATCAATTGCTAGCACCAGTTGACATTTTCTACGACAGACCAAACTGTACCAAGATCGAAATCATCAAACTAAAGTTGTGCCTGTCTGTCTTATGCTTCCCGTAACTCAAAAATGAATCAACAAATTGCAAAAATGTCACGAGACATATCACGTATGTTATCTAGCAAAAACTTAATGGATTTCTTCTTCTTTACCTCAATTTATGTTAGAAATTTGATCGAGACAGTTAAAAGTATTTAAATGTTCGTGGTGGAAAAACTCCATTTAAATAAAAAGTCAGTTTATTTATTAACAATACAAATACCTAAGAACTAACAAAATTTGTACAAAAGAGATAAAAATTACACCCATGTAGGTAATAGATCCTCCACATATTCTAAAAATACCAGTTAGAATTAAAATATAAAACAACTTGATAAAAGGAACTTGCTCAATAAAACAAAGAAAATAATTGTATACATCTTAAAACTATGTCCATGACACACTCCTTATCATACAGTCACTTAACAGAAAAGAGCACTACCATTCTTATACAAATTAAGCAGATCCAATTCTTGCAAAACCTGACTAATTGCCAGAATGAAAGAAAATAAAATCTTAAGACAGTTCATAATGTCAATTAAATGGGAAATTTCGTGCAAAAAAACTACCTTACTGTTCTATACTGAAAATATCAGTCAATGGAAAACATCAAAACAAATTGATGGGTTTTTTAAAACTTCAATCAAACCACACAATGCATAATAGGGTACAGGATAAAAAATTAAGCAGATATTATCTTCTGTAGGAAGCTGTCTTATCTAAAAGTATACACAGCGTTTCCAATCTGAATTCAGGCAAAATGATTCCTGAAAAACTGATCTCTAGTTAATTTATTGGTTTAAATAAAAACTGGCAAGTCAGTACACTACTTCGAAAGCTAACACAAGAATTAATGTTTTCAGCTTAGTTGCCATAGTTCTGTCTAAATAAAACTACTGTCAAATTTAGGACAACTAAACTTTTGTTGAGGTACCAAGGAGGTAACAGGTAACAGGAGTACCAAAATATGTTGTTAATCGAGTAATCAAAGAACAGTTCCTACACGCATACCAAAAAATGTCAGTTCAAAACCTCTGGATCCATTTGGAATGGATAAATTTAGGTAAACAGATATGTCGGCCCAAAAAAGTTATGACGCTCTAAGTCTGAATGCCCTGTAGATGGCAGAGATACACTTTCACTGAATCCCAAAGAAAATATAAAACATTCAACTAAACCACTTGATTTTCCTCGACCAGTTTTGCAAAAAATGGATCTACAGCTCCACACATAAAATAACAGTCTGTTTTTTAAGTTCTCTGCAGGTCAACCTGTATCATAGACAGGTCCAGCATGAAACGCTGGTATTTCTTGTAAAACGCATGAGCGGACGCTACGCTTTTGAACTCAATAGTCGCCTGTCTCTGCACTGGCGACAAGTCGAGTTTCTGAAAATGCAATCACACACGTTCGTCTCAAAACTCTACTTAACAACCTACAGCTAAATAACTGTATTTATGGTGGGTAACAGGTATTTTATGGCACAATCAACGGTTTCAATGCAAAGAATTTGTGACCTAACTCAAGAAGTGTGGAATTTGAGTTTATGAAGTCATTAATATTGTTTGCACTGAAACAATAGACAATGGCATACCAATGTAGTTGCCATTACTTGCCAACTAATTGATATCACACAACAAAAGTGACAGTTATGTTTATTATTATTTGGTATTTCTAGTAAAACTTGTGGTTGTGGCAAATAAAATGGCAACATTATTCCGAAAAGTATTAATAAAATATAGTGGTAACCATGTGTGATGATCACAATATTTAAGCAGAAAAATGTTCGATGCACATCATTACTTAAAGTTTAATTGATATCACATCACTAAAAAAAGTGTATTAAGACAATAAAAGTAATCAAATATTATTATTATATAATATGTATCAGACATTTTTACTGCAAACACTATATGTAAACCAGAATTGCTTACTATAAGACAAACTAAAAATTGTGTGCTTCTAATTCTTTCGTTTTCTATCTAGTTAGCCAAGATACAATGACATCACTGTGTTAAATTTCATTTTTGCTGGGAATAAAAAACATTTAAACAAATCACATAAGAAAAAAATGAATGTCACACACATCCTACAATATATGACATCACTATCTCCTGTATGTATTCATTTGTACTAATCTCAATGTGCTAGCACATCTTTGATAATATCTATGGCAGTCAAATTATCACAGTATTAAGTTATTTACCCTGTCTTCAACAAACTTAATCATATACTAATCATCACTGGAGTAACCTTATAAAATCAAAATACCTACTTCAGGAAAGTTTGTAATACACAACCCTTTTTTTGCACCTAACTCAAACAATTTACTTCAAAAACAAGAATGTTGTGGATAATCCAAAAACATTAATGCCTTATATAGTAATATTTTCAAAAAAGTGCTTTCCATAATGCTACTAATTTTTACTAAAGAAACACATACTAAATTTTAAAGCGATGATTAATGCTTATTACATACCTTATAATATTATATTCAGCATCGTTACACATAACTTTTTTCAACACTTCAATACTGATTTAATTCCAAACAAAATTATTTCGTATTTTAAAGAACACACATCTAGTAGCTCAACATTAATTGATTATTTCCAATTATCTCTTATCTGAAATCCTTGAACTACATATTATGCTCAAATTTTATTGTGAGACAATTCGCACTTCTTTATGTCCCCCTGTTTTCATTACCATCCGACAAAGAAAAGCTTCTTGGAATTAAATGCTCTTATAGTGAAAAAGAAACTTTGTGCATCATTTGCTCAAGTTTTTGTCCACAACATTCTATATTTGTACATAAAAAATTGTTTGAGTTGTAAATCAATACACAATGCAGACTAAACATATGACCTGTAAGGCATAGCTTGCAGCCATTTGCTTTATAAGTTAAAAGAAAACACATTAACGCCTAAGGTTAGTTACCTACACAGCACTGTAGTAAAATAATTGTACAAGCATGATTTTTTGGTTAGCTGGCAGTGCCATCTATTGACATTGTCAGATGGTCTGTCACGGTTGAACTAGATTTGGCAATTTGTCTAAAAGTCTTTTTATTTTTTATTCCAATACTAATATACAGATACCAAGCTAAGAATGCTGAATGGAATGAATTTCTGATACAACTGTATAATAAGAAAGACAGAAATTGCACTAAACAATTTTTTGTTGTCGTCTTCATGTTTTTCAACTTGAATTCTGTCTCATCTAAGTACCTACCAATATTTCTCTTTAATATTCATTTTAGAGAAAAATAAAATCTTGTAAAAATTTCATCTTTTGCACCTTCCTGGAGTCCTTATTGGATTTATAGGTGATCTTGTTACATGAACATGAACTGTCATGTGCTGTCTTATGGTTTTATAATATTTTCTAACGAAATTTGGCAAATTTCCGACTGATTAAAACCCATTCAGGTCTATATAATACTTAAGTTGTATTACTGGTGATTTAGAACTTCAGCTATTTATTGAAGACTGTTAGTGTGTACAGTTATTACTATCCAATATGAAATATCTAAAAAACAAAATGGGATCAATTAACTTATTAAAAAAAACAGTCAATGCTAAAGTGTTTTCTTTGGTACTTTAAATTAAATTAAATTAAAAGTAATGGCAAAAAGTGTAAATTGCTAACTGGCAATTGTCAGATAGCAACTGGCATTTGTCAATTAATATCAAGCAATTGTCAGTTAACAACTTTTCACCTCCATGTATAAAGTATAAATTGCATTTTATTTTTGCTTGGACCTTCAAAGTCATCATAAAAATGAGTAAGATTTTATTCAACTTTAACAATCAAATAATGTTTTTATGTAAAAGGATCTTATTTTTAAAAATAGCTATCATATTATACCACAGTTCCTTTTCAATAGTCTTATACTCCCTCCAGAATAAGTAATAAAAATTGTCTAAATCACGTGATTGGCAATCTTATTAAATAAGGAATGAAAACTATAAATTTTGAACCAAAATCTATTTAATCAGAAGAAACTACAAAATAACACCAATTCAAAAAGAAAACAGAACAGTCTCATTAACATAAATGATAATTACTTAATATCATTACTTTTAAAAATAAAATTGGGAAAATTCATCCAAAAAAAAATTAAATGAGAATTCTAAGAGAAACTAAATGAACCGAGAAAAAATATTATTCGAGCTGACGACATTCACTTGAATACCCTTACCTTCACCTCACCAATACCACTGCACAATTTCCGTATTTTCCCCTCCGTAGTGCCAGCGGACAGATTATTAACCACCACGACGGGCGTGCTGACCAAATCTTGGTCTTTAGCGAGCACCATTCTGTTGTTCAAAAAAGGATTCGAGTTCTGAGCGTTCTTTACGGTCACGAGATTATCATCGTTCGGCGCCACGACGATCCTATTGGCGTTCGACAGTGGCGTCAGTTTTTTTACTTTGAAGTCTCGTGACGTCGTCGTCAGGGTCTCTATGGCCTTGCGCTCGACCGTCACGGGCTGGGAGGGAGCGGCTACTGCCGCTTCGGCCAGCATCTTCTGACGTCGGCGCTCCTCTTTCTGACGCAGGAACTCCTCGCGTTTCTTTTTCTGCAGCTCGATCTGCTTGAGGTATTCCCTGGTGGCCTCGTCGACTTCGGGGGCCTCTTGGTCCTGGAAAAAAATTGTGGTACTTACTCGGACAAGTAATTTTGCTGACAAAACCAAAATCGATGCTTTATATAGGTTATACAAGGTATCCCAAAATTGCTGGGACAAAATGTACTGCTTGTTCTTGAGAAGAATTTACTTAAAAAAATCGCACAGGGTTTTTACAATATTGAAAAAATGAAGTTAATGCCCAATAAATAAGACTTCCTGCTTTACCACACCTATGAAAATAAAAAACTACCAGAGGATCAGGGAGGCTTTAACCCTTCTACAATTTTTTTGGGGTTCTTCAACTACTGAAAGTAGGGTAGTCCTCTAAAATACACTTCCACCAATCCAATCCAATAAAGTGGTTTATGACATCTTGAACAAAGCAAAATTATTTTTCCCATACAGGGGGATTTTTTTCAACCAAGCTACCCTGGCTATCTCAGAGAATAAACGAAAAATATGAAAAACCGAAGATGCTAATTTTTATTACAATGGGACACTTTCTAACGTAGGTACTTTTAGAATTAATAACTCATTTTAAAAAAATGACCTTTCATTGCTTTTAAGGGGTTCACAAGTAAGTATTTAAATGCACAATTATCTTCTCTAAGCAACCAATTTAGTTGTACAGTCCTTAAGTTTCAAATTTTGTTTCCCCTCTCTTTACGTTCACCTTCTTTAGTCAATCTCTAAAAAAAAATTGTCACAGGGGCTCAAGTCTGGAGACACAATGGGACACTTTCTAGCGTAGGTACTTTTAGAATTTATGGCTCATTTAAAAAAATGACCCTCCATTGCTTTTTAGGGGTTTACAAATAAGTATTTTTATGCACAATTATCTTCTCTAAGCAACCAATTTAGTTGTATAGTCCTTAAGTTTCAAATTTGTTTCCCCTCTCTCTACTTTCACCTGCTTTAGTCAATCTCAGAAAAAAAAATTGTCACAGGGGCTCAAGTCTGGCGACCTAGCAGGACATATTCTTGGCTGAATGAATCACAGATTTTAAAGTTTCTTACCTGCGTTGTAGAATCAGGGGGCAGATCCTGTGTGATCTTTACTTCCTGCAGGTTAGTTGTATCAACAATCCTCTTCTTCTTTTTCATAGTATCGAAATGCTTCATCCCAAACCTTCGTTTCTGATTGAACTGTTCCTTATTCTGCATGGTCTTTTGTGGCGATCTGAACTGCCTGGGCTCCTCAAAAGCTGAGACGTGCCTGCTGTCCAACGGCTGGTTGTAAACTGAGTTCTGAGGGGGATACTGAGGCACGTAGTTTTGCTCCGGGGCAGGGTTGTATGAAATATGCGGGTTTACGGGAACACACTGCTGCATTTCTTGTTGCGGGATGTAGTTGTTGTACATAGGAACAGGCGGAGGACTGACTAAAGGAGCAGAGGGGGGGTAGAGTGGTTGTTGTTGTTGGGCGGGGGGTAGTTGGATTTGGGGTTGATAAAGGGGTTGCATCGGAGGGGCTTGCTGGACGTAGCGGTTTTGGAGGAGAGTCTGCGGATATATTGACTGTTGCATGGATCCCATCACCTGTAAAGGGCAAATTGAAGTTATACTTATGTAATTATTTTTATTACAAATATTATGGCGGTGTTTTTGCAATAACTAACTATGCATTAGGTCCGCCACAATCTTAAGCGCTTCAATCGGTTCTGTTATCCCTTCCACTTGCACGGTGTGAACACATTAATAGTAATAACTTTTACTCACCACTGGTAACTGCTGAGGATTGAAATTCTGCATTATCGGCTGTACATTCTGTACCGGCGGGGGTTGATAAAATGGTGGTGGCTCATTAACTAAATGTTGCGGCATATTTCGATCATTTTGCCAGGGTGCTACACGTGCCATTGGTTGTCGATTAGAAGCCACGTTATTGTGGAACTTCAACAGCGCTGAAAAGAAATCCGGCCTTAGAAAAACATCCGAAACATTAAGATACACTTACCATTATTGCTGACCTGAACGTTGCCTTGAAAATGTCGATTTACATAAATGGTTTTTTTCTCCCCCCTTCTGTGGTGAGCATTTCCCCTATTACCAAACCGGCCTCTACCACGATCCCCAAATCTCTGATTATAATTACGTTTCGGAATCGTTTGTGTACTGGTAACCTCTGGAAAATAAAGTTTATTCACTGAATTACCGAAATGCTTCTCATATCTTACGTTCTTCTCTCTCTATACGAATCGGGCTGGGACGTTCATTAATAAATTTCCCGTTTCTATTACCTTTCTTAAAACTTGTATCTATGTTACTTCCCCTCTTATCTAAAGAGAAAAAAGTTAAACCAAAAGTATATTTACAAGAATCCTTCGGTTACCATCTTGTTCATAATCATCCTCGAACTCCTCCGTCACTTCCAAATCTAAAACATCTTCGGGCTCTTCATTTTCAGAGTTCTTTCCCAAACTTAGATTATCATCTTCCAATAGCTTCTCTTCATCCTCTGCATTAATATTACAGTCATCGTCATCATCTCCGCTCAGTAACGCATCCATTGCGCTAAAATAATTGAAAATCAACGACAGTCTTACTAGAGGCAAATGTTTTAATTTACTTGTCTGCCATTTAAATGGACCTAACCAAACTTTTAGGAAGGACCAGCACTATCACTAGACTTATCGTACGTACAACGTACGTGAGTTTTGCACTGCAGACAATAAAAGTATATTTATAAAATATAGAGCATTTGTAGTTTTTAAACAAAACAAGGATTTGTTTATGCCAGCTGATACAAA
This sequence comes from Rhyzopertha dominica, assembly GCA_025024175.1. Taxonomy (NCBI): domain Eukaryota; kingdom Metazoa; phylum Arthropoda; class Insecta; order Coleoptera; family Bostrichidae; genus Rhyzopertha; species Rhyzopertha dominica. The sequence goes on along the minus strand of QCXZ01000001.1, from coordinate 3,530,936 downwards.
AATAACGCTTTCAATGATGTTTTTTGCACCACCTAGTGAGTGCTAAGTGCACTCCACACTGCTCGAGGCAGGATTGCCAGATGACAGATATAAATTTTCTCGTGATTTTGAATTAAAAAGAGCTGTATATTAAACTAATCATTCATTTAATACTTGATACCTTACTAAAGAATAATATAGTGGGTCAAAAGCTCGTAATGCTTTCGAATAGGACGACGATCAGTGTATATGTTTGACACCACTGTAGCGGCTTTTCTGTTCGGCGATTTGAACTACTCGTGTTCCATATGAACTACTCAGGAAATTTATTGGCATAGTTTATTTAACAATTTTGTTTATTAAAACACCTCTGTGGATAGGTGAGTACTTACATTTTTATAGGGGATAAGATAGTGATCCCGTCACAGATCATATAACAGATTTGTTTAATCGTCTGTGTCTATCATTCCATAATAGTTTGCTGTTTTCATTTGGCAAGAGTGAGAGAGAGCATAACTAGATTTATCATTTGTCCTACAGATGGCGAAAGATACACTATGGACAGATTTACCTACACGTGCAGTTTAGTGGTGTTTTGACAGTTGTGGTTATGTACAATTTCACATCGGTTATACTTAAACATTTAAGAACGGTAAGCACACTATGTTCAAATCTGTATTAGAATGTAATTAAGTAACTGAATGTACATTTTGGCTTTTGGTTTTGCTTAAACTGGGGATCACGAATGTCACAAAGTGAATGCGATCCTAACCTATATAGTTCATAAACAATCTCGATTTGTTGCTGATTATTGCTTTGTTGGAGGTGTTGTTATGTTAAGAATACTGTATTGAACATTGTTTTTCTTCTGTATTAACAAGGTTTGTGTAACCAGTAGATGAGCTCAAGAATTTGTTGCTAAAATAAATTAAACTATGAACACAAATTTGTTATTTAAATTAAGTTAAAAGCTTTGGGGTTTAGCTCAATATGAAAATACTGATTTTAATAGGCTTTAGTAAGTAGATAAGTAATTGCACTTAAACTAAATTTAAGTAATTAAATCTCTTTAACTTGAATTGTAGAAGCTAACTTCAACTACATTCTGCATTAACAATTTTGATATGAGTCCTACAGTTTATTGAAAATTCTGAAAAAGATGAACTAATGCTCTTTGTGGGCTAGTATAATAATTCCCAAAATATGAATCTTAAATATTCACAGCAAACTTAGATAGGTATTTTAGAAAAGTTGTTCTTGTCAAAAAACATTAGGCCGGTTCCTCTTCTCTATTTTAAGCTCAATATTTTTAAAATCTAAACCAATCACATACTCCAATTTAAGGTGTTGCCATCGTTACTGGCTTGATTTTATCATTAACTTTAACACAGAGAATAGGAACCGACCCTTTAACTTCCACAAAACTTACCACGAACAAAGTGCTGAATTAGGTGAAATTGACTGAAAATAGTTGTTTATTTCAGATCGAGTACCGGTGTGCCAAATCGCGAAACTTTGTCTACACAAGTTGTGCTTTTCACGACTTATTCATTAAAATGTTTGATACAAAAGATTCTGAACAATTATGCTTAAATAAAGTGATGGTAAAATCACAAAGTTCTCAGTGCGGTGATTCAACAACGGTGGACGAGGAAAACATATTGGTAATAAGGAATTTTTCACCGACACCTCAGCCTGTTGACTTACTTCTGTCCGAGAACTCCGACGATAAACAGGTGAGTGAAACACTTGCAAGTTTAATACTGAAATTTGAAAGTCTGGTGAACGATTTAGAAAACTGATATTTTTTTCTTTAAACTGAACCTTATTGCAGTTCTAGAATTATTGGAAGAACACGGAAACTTTTACGTCTTATTGATCTGATAGATTATTCGATTACTTATTTTCTTTTGTATTATAAAAGCAGCAGACAATTTAGTCATTAATAAAAAAATGGAATTCTTGCAATGAAWTCTGTTKGCGACGAGTTGAAACATCTTTTTCGCTTATTAAAAATGTCAATGTGCCAAATTGATATTAATTATTAATACGTTAAAATATACATTGTGTCTCGAGATTAGCCTGCAACAATTTAACTGCAGATTCTATGACTAAAATGTTTTCTAGTTTCTAGCGGAAATAATTTTTTTTCTCTTAAAGTAAACCACGTAGATTACATTTATAACAATTTTGTCACGAATCCCAGTTCATAATGTGGATTTTAAACTTAATTATAAGCTAAATATTATATTTATTGACTATTTAATATAAGATGTTTATAAATAAATCAAACGCCTACTCCTTTAATAACACTTACTTTCTATACAGGGGGCACCGTATTAGCGTGCAACAATTTGATAATTGCTTAAGATTATTGTGGAATAATCTATGTAACTTGATTCTTTGTTTGCATAAATATGGATAAATATCCAGTTGCGAGCAAATAGTTTATTGCAGCGAGCGTTTTCTTTGTAACATCTGGCTTTCCCAAAAAAATCCTTATTAAAATCCATTATAAAAATTAGACTCTGTTATCGATTTTGTATAACGGGTGGTTCAATCAACAATCCTCTGTCACGGCCAGAGCTCTTACCCTCTATTTTTGAACTAGAAAGAGGGCGAGTAATGCTTACCTCATTTTAAAGGTTTTTAAAGCCATTATCCACGAAAAACTAAAATAACCACAACTAAAAAACTACGCATCATGTACAGAATTTACCTCTGCATTCCATTAATTTAAAACTCGCGTAGTTTTTATTGTTGTTCTGTCATAAACATGCAACATTATAATCCCCTTTCTAGGCCTGTCTAATTTCGTTTGTTGTGGGACTAATCAAAAAATAATTCATAACCGTCCTTCATCCACAGCCGCGTTGGTAAAAACAGTAGGAAAAATTTCATTAATACTTTTTAAACGCCAGGACTGGTAGCAATCGTTTTAGTTCCGGCTTAGCTGACAACTGGATGGGGGTCCTTCGCAATTAACCAACGGGGGTTACAAGAATTGATGACCAAATTAAAGGCATTCGTACTAGCAAATGCGGCTGGTTCTCATTATCGTTGACACATGGGGTGTTAAAACGGCTAAACGAATTCTCACATTTCATAAAAGCGTCTATGTGATTTTATTGGATTTGGCTCATTAGTACTTTTTTATAGCGTGCAAGTACTGTTCTTAATAGAGGTCTGAATTGCATTTATATTTAAAGTTTTTATCGGTATAATAAACTATAGCCCTATCCTGAATTTTAAGTTTTTTTTTTTCGCCAAATACAAACGTAAATTAATGTAACTAACAATAAGGATAAAAGAAACGAAAATAATAAGAAGTAGACTATTTAGGGTCATTACTAACTTTTCCCGTATTTTAGTTAAATAATTTTTTTAATTGGATCGGTCCCCATTTAAATTTCACACAGAAATGAATAAATTTTAACAAAACGTTCGTCCTAGTTAGCTCAGAAATTCTAGAATTCATGCTTCCAACCAAATTATTTAATATTCTTGCTTCCAAATTGGCCCAAACCTCTTCTAATGAATTTTTGAGTTCCTTCATGGTGGCATACTGTCTGTATATACTCGCCTAGCTAAGATATCGCAAAGATTTTCAATTGGGCTCATGTCAGGTGAACGAGAGGGGCACTCTAACAATTCCACTAACTAAACTAAAGCTGAGTGATTTAAAATGGTCGGGTAGTGAGTTATAAAGCTTGCACAATAATAACTGGTGCTTGTTCTAGTCCTGTTTAATCTTGTGAAGTCTGATTTTAGTAGGGAGCGATTTCTAGTGTTATACATATGGTCGTAAAAGGGATAATTACTAACATGTACGTGCATGTATAAAAGACATTGCAGAATATAAATGCAAGGCACAGTCAATATTTTAAGAGACTTGAAAGAATTGCAGCAATCTTCTCGATAACCAATGCCGTCAATATGTCTAACGATTTTCCGCTGGAGTTTAAATTAAATTAACTATCAAAATTGCGTAAGAGGGAACATTTTGAATCATGGAATGGTAAGCCGTTAGCAGGATCTCCTTAGACACAATTTCGCGCAATTGGCGCAACGCAAAGAATCTTTTAGATATATTGGTTAAAAGATAATTGACATGGGCTTCCCAAGTCAGTCCCGGGTCTAGATATATACCCAATAATTTAATCGGTGGTGACACAACGGGGACCTTACATAACGAAAATATTACTTTTTGTCGTTGTTTAAACACAACCTGTTATTGATGTACCATTCGTGTACTCTGGATTCGGAAACATCCATATTATTTTGTAGATCCTGCAAGGAGGAGTGTACATCGATAAGTGTTGTGTCGTCAGCAAACATGACACTTTTTATATCAGGAACGGAAAGGGGTAAATCATTAATATAAATTAGGAACAGTATCGGGCCAAGAACTGAGCCTTGAGGTACACCGTAATGAATTTGAAGCCCTGCTGATTGTGTGCTACCTAATGATACACTCTGATGTCTACCCCTTAAGTAAGAATCAATTAGTGCAATGCTGTTCTCATGAAAAAGATACTGTTGTAGTTTACTTAGCAAAATATCATAAGAAATACAGTGGAAAACTTTAGACAATTTTTTGCTTCAAAAGCCGATATTATTTCAGCACATAATGAATTGGTTGCTAGTGTAGTCGACATAGTTCATTGCCTTCGAAGTAATCATTGATTTGAATTTTCATTAGTGACTCGAATATTCTGGCAACAGTGGGTACTAAGGATATAGGTCGATAGTTGCTAACATCTCGATTATCGCCCTTTTTGAAAACGGGAATAACTTTCGAAATTTTTAATGAAGAAGGAAAAGTATTCTCACGAATACAGTTATTAAATAACTTAGTCAACGGAATGACAATTACATTAATTAATGTTTTTTTAGGATAACAGAGTTCATGCCATAGGCATCCATGCTTTTCGATCTTTTCAACTTGTTAACAGAATCCCTGACTTCGTTATACGACACCTCCTTAAATTTACAAGGCATGTTTTTTAAGTAAGTACCGTTTTGCGATTCCGCCGCCGCAGCGCTACGGTCGGCGTTCCGCGCATGGGCGCTGGTTACCTACATCTCTTGTCTACGCACTGACGCCATTACAGTTTGATTCTTCATTGTATACGTTGTTTACTGAGTGTTTAAGATGCCTCCGACAATCGTGAGTCCCGCCGATTGTGAAGTACGGGCTGTTATACGATTTCTTAGTGCTAAAGGCGTAAAACCGATCGATATTCATCGTGAGATCTGTGAAGTTTACGGACAAAACATTATGAGTGATGGAATGGTAAGGAAATGGGTGAGATCATTTAAAGATGGCCGCACAAATGTGCATGATGAAGAACGGAGTGGGCGTCCTTCAGTCGTTAATGAAGATTTGGTGCAGAAAGTGAACGAAAAGGTGAGAGAAAACAGACGCTTTACAATTTCATCATTGTGCGACTGCTTTCCTCAATATTCTCGTAGTGTTTTGTATCGCATTGTGACCGAGAACTTGAATTACCGGAAATTGTGTTCACGTTGGGTTCCGAAAATGTTGACGGATTTGCACAAAACCCAACGTTTCGGCAGTGCATTGACTTTCCTTGAGCGGTACCACAATGAAGGTGAAGATTTTTTAGACCAAATTGTTACTGGTCACGAAACATGGGTGGCCTATGTCACACCAGAATCGAAACAACAATCCATGGAATGGCGACATTCATCATCACCCAAAAAAGTGAAGTTTAAGCAAACAATTTCTGCCCGGAAAATCATGTGCACAGTTTKTTGGGACAGAAAAGGAGTATTGCTAGTGGAGTTTCTGCCTCGTAATGAGACAATCAATGCAGCGTCTTATTGTAAGACATTGAACAATCTGCGTCGTGCAATCCAGAACAAAAGACGTGGCAAGTTGAGTAAGGGTATCGTTTTGCTGCATGACAATGCCCGTCCACATGTGACTAATCGGACCAAAGATCTCATCAAATCTTTTAAATGGGAAACTCTAGATCATCCTCCATACAGCCCTGATCTGGCGCCCAGCGACTACCATTTGTTCCTGCACTTGAAGAAACACCTGGGTGGTCAACATCTTCAAGACGATAACGAAGTCGAAACATTTGTGATACAGTGGTTAACAAGTCAGGCGGCAGAATTTTATGAGGAGGGTATTCAAAAACTAGTGCCACGTTATGACAAGTGCCTCAATATTCACGGAAGTTATGTAGAAAAGTAGATTAAGGTACAGGTTTTCATGTAACATAAAAGTATTGCGATATCTTTGCACGTCTTTGTTTAATTCCAAAACGGTACTTACTTAAAAAACATGCCTCGTAAATTGGAGATTGCTTATGGTAGGTATGTATTGGTCAGCGACTATGACAGGTTCAGGAAGAGTTTCTATCAGATTAGATGCTATATTTTTGAAGTATTCATTAAAATTGTCAGCAGTTAGTCCCTCAGGGGGTTGAGTGTACTGTTTCTACTACTATACTATAGTGTACTATAGTAATGCACCAAATTTTAGAAATCACTTCATTATATTATGGAAATTATTAATAAATTGCTTTAAGTAGTCCAACTCCTATTATTCTTATTTCTTTTATATTTTATTTTATTAAATTACGTTTGCATTTGGTCAAGAAAAACTGATAATTCAAGGTGGGGCTATAGTTATGCTCCCCAGTATATAATAAAGTTGTAGTAAAGGTCTTACACATTACTTAAAGCGTTTTTGATTTTAAATTTAGTTTCGTCGAACATGGTCAGACTTTGAACTTTGCTGCGGACCTACCTAAATTGATACCTTTTTTTAGGTGGCTCAGATGGTCGACTACCCACCCTAGGAAAATGCCCTAGTTAAGCCTAAAGTAGATTTCACCAGTCCCCATCAGCAAATCCAATTCTAAACTAAAACGCACTTCGCCTTAAGCGTTACGCTGAAATGTTCCTTGATATAAAATTTCGTAGCAACAAGGTGTGAATAAGCAAATATGGCAGTGACACCTGTCAACACCCTATATAATACTAGGGCTTGTATGACACATGTTACAGAAGACGGTAACACGGCACATCTAATTTCAGTAGTATTACAGAGTGAAGTACACTAGTTAAATACGTGTTTCGCAAGCAATCACGTCTATGCACAATCCAGGGAAGGCGCCTGGATCTTGAACGGCGACGGCGGCGTCGCGACGTGCCTGATTATCAATTTAAGGGCACGTGTCAGTTCCACTGCGACGCGCGTTCAGTGATACCGAATCAAATTATATAGATGATTCGAAAAGGGTATTTTTGTAACACTAATTAGATTATATTGGCGTTTTTTAAATAAAAAAAGTATCTGGGTTACACATATCGGAAATTCTAACATAAAAATTTTGTCTTTGGAACTAGCTGTCGTAGACCAGCTGCGCTTGGCCAGTTAGGATATTTAAGACTGTAGAACATTTTTTTTTCAATTTTGGATGATCGCATGACATACTTCTAGGTTTTGAGTAAACCTCTTATTCAGCTAATATTGATTTTTTGCAAGTTCATCAACTTTAGATGTGTTTTTGACAGCTGGTATAACGCTGCTCGCTTTGAAAGATTTAAATCTCTAACTGTAGTGAAGTGTAATGTAAAAAACTTAAATAGATTTTACACATTTAATAATTAAATTAAAATTGAAACAATTCAAATCAAAATGTAGAATTTGTACATAATGTAAATAAAAAATAAATGCTTTTGGTGGATGTGACGAACGTGATGGTTTAATTAGTTATTTTTGTATCTAGAACGCGAACTGATACTTTTGCGTTCAAGAATATTTTTTTCGAAAACTGCAATAAAATGGCATAATTGTATGTATATCAATTTAATTTATATTTGAAATCCTTAAACTACTGTTTGAATCAAGACATTTTAGGTCTTGTCTTTTCAAGTCATCTTAATTATCGGTGTTTGTTGATCTTTAAGAAAAGATAAGCTACTGAAAATAACGACAGATGATGTAGAAGACAAAAATTCAATTACTATTATAAGAATTCCTGATTCCAAAACTCATACTCCGAGATGTTTTGTGATTTCAAGTCTAGACAGGTTCGCAGCTATTAGCTGACAATAATGGGTTTCTTTGTCAACTGAAAATTTAACGAAAATGTCAGCTTTTGATGACAATTCAGTGCTACCTTATATACAAGTGTTTTAAAATGAACGAGTTAAGTCAGATTTCCGCAGTTTTCGAGCCCGAAAATCGTAACAATCGGGTATTCAATTTTCACATGAAGGACAGAAATTCAGGCTTTTCTAGTGGTAAATTAGTCCCACGAAGTTGCGACAATGTAACGTAACATTCCGTAAATAATCACTACACATTTTTAATGCAGCTGACCGCGATGAATAACGAACAGAAGAGACATAAGAATTTGGGATAATTACCCCACGCAGTTTCTTTTGCCAACTTGTGACGGTTCCTTTGGCACCCAGCAGCGGACGATAAAGATTTAAATTATCTAGGTCCGACGTTGTATGTCGGAATCGTTTGTGTTAGTCATATGTCGCGGTTACGAAATTTTAACTGTCGGGATAAAAAGAATGGCGGCTATCAGTCACTCGTTTTTGTGTGTCATGAATTTTTGAGTAGTAAGGTATTGTTGGAAACTGATTTGCTTTCTGAACAGAATTGGTGTGAATTGGTAATAAGCTGGTTGCTACAATTTTTCTGCTGAAGGTTTAGCTACCAGGTATAAAGCCTAAAGTTAAAAACCATAAAGTTCTAAAGAACTCCAAATGTCATTAAATTTATTTATGACACTACAGATTTGTCTCTCTTCGATCTTCCTATAAATGTTTATAGATGTTCAAATGTATTGGGACAGATTTCCATGAACATCTGGAAGGACATTATGGTGCACGACAAGTATATAGTGTCATGAATAAGTGTAAATGGCATTCGGGGTGTTACAGAACTTTATGGTTTTAATAAAAGGGAATATTGAAATTTTTTATATCACAAATTAAACTTTAATGTGATCAAAATGATCATAGGAACTATGACAGTATATTTAAATTAAATCTTAAATATTGCAGGATAGTATTTACCGATAGTAATTTTTTACTTTCAGGCTAAATATTCTGTATGTGAAGCATTTAATATATATAATCAGAAATTTGACAATACATATTCTAGAGACGAATCACGAGGACTTTGGCTATTATTACTCGAAGGCAAGAAGTGTTCTTATATTTCATATTCATATTCAGTTCTCTAACTGCAACATAATTTCCTTTACCTCTGTCAGAATGAATCCAGTTACGTTTAAACTGTGTTAAGGGACACGTTTATTGAAATTCAAAATACGTTAAAGCATTTTTAATACTTTTGATAATTGAATACCAAAGCTCAGTACAAAAGTTCGAATTTTCAATTTTTTTTCACTACCTTTTGATTAATTAAGAAATAGTTGGAAAAGCGTGTTCTACATATAGCTGGATTTTTAATCAAGAGTATCTATAGCGGCAGTCTATGGTTTCACAACTTTAATATTATATTAATATTACGTTTACTTGTTTTGACTGCACCGTAAACCGAATCAAGTGTTTTTTCTTCAGTGAAGGTAGATGAAACAGTCAAAATGTGAATTCTGTCTGGTAGAGTATTGTAATGATCGAACGACGAAAAATTGGTGGGGGTGCTAATGATATTTACTATTCCCACCTTTTGCCACAAATGTAATAATATTTTGAGCGCTATTAAATAGGTCTTTTAAATTGTATTTATACTAGCACTGACAAGAAAAGAGCGCACTTACCTTGTGCGGATTTTTACGAAACTTAAAGAATTTTTATGATGACTATTAGAATTTAATTTCTCAGAGGTATACTGCCACCAGACCGATTKTGAAGGGATCGGACGCCCTTTAAATTAATGCGAAAGAAAAGTTAACAAAAATTGATAAAAACAGATTGATTTTTGACACTGGTTTACAATCCTCTTCAGAGAGGCCCTGAAATGGTTTAGGGATTCTTTCTGGTACGAGAAAGCGTTCAAACACCGTTTGTAAAGTTTAGTACTTTAATATGAGCTTAATAAAATAAAGTATTATAACAATGAAAAAATAAAGTAATAAATACAGAGTAAGTTTCCTTGGAAACTGACAATTGACACACAAATTGCAAGAACATTATTTGATTGTTTGTATCTAGACAGACGGTGTTGATGACTTAAGTAGGAGTAAGCAAACTTATTGACTCACCACGGTATAAGGTATCTAGTAATCCACTTTAGTGTGATGGGTCCAAAACAAGTAATTCGTAGCTGCACAGACTTCTATTCAAATACCCTGGAATTTCGCCCACTGGAGTATGGATTCCTACTATTCTTCCCAAACTTCCCCTGGGATATTCAAACTCAACGTTATACGAGTGAAAATCAAACTTGAGAACCGACATTGAACTTTTAAAATGTTTGACTTATGATCAAAAGAGTACTATGATACTTGGAATTTCTTAATACTCAATTTTTACATCTTAATGCCATATTAATATTAATACAACTTAACTTGATGAGGGCTGATGGGAGACTCTCGAATTTGACTTTGGTTTTAACCTTCGATCCCCAATTTCCACTTTCTGATTGGGTTGATGTTTATGTTTGGATGATATGATCAAGGCCTCTTAGTGTAAGAAGCCGGCGCTATATGATTGAACTCTTTGTTTAGGAACTTTATTGAGAATTGATTTCTAAGAAAGTTACCGCGCAGTGCGTGCGTCCTGCTTGAGTCACTATTATCACCCTGAGAACTCCTTACTTAAATTAAACACAACATATACGAGAGAGGTTCACTACAGTATGGTACGTTCTATTTCATCGGAAGTTTTTGTCGACCTACTAACACTAATCCAAATAAATTAAGTTTTAATAAAGCACTGTAATGCTTTTCATGTAAAATAGTTTTGCTTTTGGAAACGGTCTTTTCAATATCTACCTGCCTACTGGTTTGCAATCGGATTTGAGTTTTCCACAGATTGAAAATTTTAAAAATAGTTCTGTCGAATGTAATTGTGCCCATTTTGTTACAATTGCAATTACAACGAAAGTAAATCAATTTCGTAGTAATCTGGAAGCTTTCTAGCTGATGGCATTTCAGAGAACAGCTTTATTGTCTAATCAGCAACAAGTTCGAGTTGTTCCCAACTATTTTAGCAAAATGTGCGGCCTGGTATTTGGCATATACTGCCCCATGACCATTTGCAGAATTTATAGTTTACCGTATTTCACGCAAAAACCTGGTTGGGTTAAATTGCGTTCTCGCCGTCATAAATCTGCCACAGCCAGTCAAAATATTTCCAATCTACCTGTCACCTGCTAACATTGTGCCCGCACAGGAATACGAAGTGTGCGTGATGCGTAATAAAATTATGATACATAATGATGACGTATTTTAAAGTAGGGCATGAGTGTTACCTCCGCAGTTACATTTAGAACGGGTTTCCCGGAGCCAAATTGAATTGTCTGGTTAGCGTGTAATCTGGCTTAAACCATTATTTAAAACCCGCCGTGAGCTGCCTTTACTTCGTTAGTTTTGCTTTGGATGTAGTCCAGCGGATCTGCCACCGATGGGTATTCAGTTGTACGTTGTGATTGGTGCAACAGTTGTTCGGTTTCAAACCGAATTGTAATTTTAGTATACCTACTGCAAAGTGGAAAATTTATGCTTCAAGGCATACCTAAAATGCTTCGTTGGTTGTGTTCTCATTTGAAAGCTCAGTTTTCATTAATAATACGAAACATGACAGCATATTTGTCACTGCATATAAATCAGTATCGAAACAAGTTGCTTGATTTTTTTGCAGGTGGTATATTCATTTTAGTTTTTGAAATAACGCCCGCTTACTTATATATTTACTCTTAAACATGGGGGGAGAGAAGTAGTTTTTTGAAAATATCTCTTAGACCGGTTGATAAAATTTCATCAAATTTTAGTTATTATTATTTGAAGTGGAAGCTGTTTAACCTTTAACTTTAAAATGGGTATTTTTTTTAAAATGTGTATTTTTTGATACTTGGGGCCTTCTTCATGCGGCTAAAATTGACCCTTTCCGAGGAAATTGCAGTTGCATGTTAGTGTTCACATTTTCACTGCTTAACTTATATTTTGTTTGTATCAAATTGTTGCAGAAATACTGAAACAATAATAATGCAATGATTTCCTATAATTGAAACTTTCTATTTTGTAAATCGTCTATTCAAACAAATATGAATTTTATTATAAAATGTGTCAATTTTTACACATACCTATGATAAGTCAAGATCAATCACATTTTTTATTATTTATCATAGCAAACTGTCAATTTATCGGAAAGAGTTAATTCTGGCAGCATAAACAAAAAGTATCTTTTTTCTTGAAAAAGCCCTCGTAGCACCCCCACATTGTTTATTAAAAAAATGAGCGCATCATTTTAACGACTTTCACTGCAAATAATAATAACCAAAGATAATATTTTGTCGGATAGATCGCTGTCTCAGTGTTTTCAAGAGACAGCGATCTATCCTACAAAATATTATCTTATATTTATGGACGCTGAAAGCATTCACCCTCGTATAATAATAACCAAAATTTTATGAAATTATATCAACGGGTCTAAGAGATATTTTGAAAAACTATTTCACTCGCCCCATTTTTACACCATTTTTCAGATTGCGAGAGGTTGCCCTCATAATGCGGGGCACCCTGTATAATTGCAGATGATTTACTTACATTCTTACGCAGTTATGTGGTTGCTATAGAGCTGCTGTTTATGATATTTAGAAGTACTGCAGATTCTGGTTTTACTGCAAATACTAACTAAAAAGTTTGCATTTTTTTAGGGCTATGATTTCATTTTATAAATAAAAAACTTGTGTTTTTGACTACGTTGTGACTGTTTTCGGTTGGTCTAGAAAAAATAATATATAGTACATTAAAAAGTGTACGTTTGTTAAATTTTTTTCTTCTTCAAAAGTGATTTTTGTGTCATTATTATCGTTTGTTTGTGGTGATTTTACTATCTGTATTTTGGTGTTAATAATGGTCTTTAATTTTATATTATATATTGTGGTATATATTACTCAATCACCTGTTGTATCATTAACGCAGTAATTTATGCTTTGTATGTATTTGTCTTTTAGGTATATGTTGTTCAATGTTTAATATGTTGGTGTTATCAAAATAAAGAATAAGGTTCCTTTCATTTTAGTGTTTTTTGTGTGATATTAATTTGTGTCGTTTTTTTCTGTTTGTGGAAGTACTGGTCTGATTGTCTTATGTAAATTTTGGAGGAATGTTCGCATGATATTTTGTATATTGTATGTGTAATATTGTTTTTTGGGTACACTAATTTTGCGTAAAATTGTTTATTGGATTATTATTATGATGGTATTAAAGTATCAAGCAACGATCTATGAGACTGACTTATACAGAGGGTTTTACAGCTTGATGGTCGGCCGTCGTAAACTATTGGGATTATTGGGTTTAAATTATCCGATGTATAAAATAAAAGCCTTTTCATGTCATAACGAATTAGTATAGTATAGTGCACAATAAAATTTATACACCATATCGATTATGATCATTACAGCTTGTTAATAAGCACATTACAAGAGTCACAAACTAAAAAAGATTACTCACTATCACTTTCACTGCTAAAATCACGATTAACTTCTATTATTAATTCTTGTACATGATTCGCTCTGTACCGATTTTCAATGTCCAGTACATGCCGCACTGAATTTCTCCATGCATTGACACTTGTTATTTCAGCTTCGTGTCTAATTTTTAGCAGCATTTCATTGCTAAATTTTCCACCGGTATTCCCTCGTCGAATTCTTTGTTTCAACTGCCCCCATATCATTTCAATGGGGTTGAAAATGCAATGATATGGGGGTAATCGTAAAATGGTGTGTCTACATTCAGAAGCGAGAATGTTAATTTTAAATTTCTTCGAAATTTTTTTTGTGCTGAGCACTTCCAACAATCGTTTCTTTGTGTAGTCCTCTTCGAAATACAAATCTTCTTTTGTTGCCTTTACACAATTTTTGGATACGGTCCACTCCGCTGCAAAACGTTGGAACGTGCCGAACCCGTCTGTTATTTACGACAGCTTCAGGTAATACTTGTAAACCATTGTGAGCGGTAATCGGCTGTTCATATAATGACGCTTGCAACTATATATGGTCATACTGTGTGTTTATTTTTTTGTGTCAGTGGTGGTATATATGGTAGTGTTAGGTATGTTTTAGCTAATCAGGTATAGCTGAAAATACATAACCCGTACAAAAAGTCAATTTTGTTTTTTCAACTGTGGCGATTGTTTTCAACGATTATCCATCTGGTATTTGTATACTTATTTGTGCAAAAACAGACCAAAAAACTACGTTTCTGGTAGAGCAATTTTTGGGTGTAACGTCTATAATAAAACACAAAGTTGGTGATAATAATTTCCGAATTGAATTGAGAGAATTTATTGGTATCTCAGTTTTTTTTATGAAATTAGGACTTGGTAATTCCATCGGAGATGGGAGTCTTGTCTCTATGTCCAGGTAGTTAATACTCTCTCCAAAAGGCACATAAACCTCGTTTTCTCAGTGTTAACTGTCAGAATTTTCTTTTCAAACCATTTTATTACATATCTGATGTCCGACTGCGCGCATTAAAGCAGCGACTTCCACGATGAATGCAGTGCAATAGCCGTGTCGTCTGCACAGTATATTATTTCACCACACGTGTTTTGGAGCATCAAATCACTGACATACAAGTTAAACAGAAGCGGGCCCAAAACGGTACCTTGTGGTACTTCATAGTTTACTACTTCCCAATCTCTGTACACGTTGTCTATTTTTACCCGTTGTTGCCGACTCTCCAGAAATGATGACAACACCTCCTTGATGCGTTCTTTCTTCTTTACCATACTCTTATAATTATTATGTAATATATAAGTAATAACGATTAATGTATCCGGAAAGTCTTTCTACACGGTGTACACTAAATTAATCTTTCCAAGACGATAACTTGTAAAATGGAGTGATGCATAGTAGTGCGTGCAGGGGTAAATAATTTCATTTATAAAGTGGTAAGATGATCTCCAGCACACTTGTTTACGTGTTCTGCCTGTCTCCCTCGCTCCGAATTCAATCCGTAATGAATCCTGCAGAACGCAATTACACCTCCGAATGTTTAGAGTTCATTTGCGGGATTCTGCTACCGCCTTCAGGTGCAAGATGGGCGGGAACAGACGTTTCGCTTAAATGTATCTCGTGTGTAGAGTTTGCTCCGGGTGCAACCGAGCGCGTTATACGAAACGGTGATAGTGCAACTCCTTTCCGGTAAGTTGAAAACGTGAATAGTTTCCGAATGAAGCACGAGACGTACACGGCTCTAATTCACCCCATCCGCTTGATGGCATCACTTTCGGCGAAAAACTTTCCTTGCTAGGATTGCTTCAGCTCCACTTCTGAAGGTCGTTAAGAGGAACGACTTCCTTAACTATTTCGCCCGTCCATCTTAGGTAATTTCGTCACAAATTTAGTGCAGTCCTGAAACTGTCTTGTCGATCACGCCGAGTGAGTCGCATGTAAGCGACGAAACATTAGCTGGGATATCTTTAGGAACGCCCTTTTACAGTTTATTTCATGTGATTTTTGTTTATGAAAATAATAAGAAAATTAAGCAAATACAAAGAAGAAATGAATACAAAATCAACATGGTATATACAAAAGGCGAGATTCAGGCAGTATACAGGGTGATTTTTTGAAAACTTCACACCTTAAATAACTTTAAATAGAGGAAAAATGTAAAATTTTGCAAAAACAGGTAAACTTTTGTTTGCAGGGGGACAACTTTTGAGATAAGTTTTTAATGGATAGCGCTTACCCTCTTAGCGGGGTAGATACACCTTCAAAAATTTTAAATGAAACTACCCATCTTACGATACATCATTTAAAAGCTTATTACACATTGACGGGGTAGTGGGTCAAAAATTGCATTGTAGCAAGTGGCTTATAAAATGGAATATTTTGGACTTTTTTAACAAAATTTATTGTCTTGCAGTTACAATAAAAACTGTCCTTGATAACGTTATTGATCCTTTAATCACAGAGCAATTAGAAAACCAACGTGATCCTGAAGGCAATCCAATGTTGGATGAATACGAGTTGTTTTACCAACATGATGGAGCCCCACCGCATTACGCCATTAATGTGCGAAATTGGTTAAATCATAGATTTCCTCTTCACTGGATTGGTAGGCGTGGAACAATTGAATGGCCGCCACGATCACCCGATTTGACTGCTTTAGATTTCTTTCTATGGGGTCATTTAAAATCTGTGGTTTACAAAACACAACCTACTAGCCTGGGCGATCTGCGAGAAAGAATTATTAACGAGTGCAGGAGGATTCCACCTGAAACTTTCCGAAAAGTGCAACAGGAGTTCGAGAACCGTCTGTATTATTGTATGGAAAGAGGTGGTGCACATTTTGAGAATCTATTGTAAGGTTTGAATTTCTATGGTTTTGTTCACACTGTTTTTGGAGTTACAAATAAATAATTTTTCTTTTTCGTGGACATGGACTTTCTAAAAAATTACATGATAAATACTTTAATGTTAATAATAATGTTAAAAGAAAATTTTCAGTATTCTGGGAGTTTTTTTTAAGTGTCATATTTTTTAAAAGTTGTTTGTTTAAATTTTGGGTTCTGGTAAGGACAAATTTTATTTCCGCTCTAAAGTAAAATACATTTTGTTGAAAAGAGTCCAAAATATTCAATTTAATAAGCAACCTGTTTCGTAGGCACTATTAATCTATTACCCCGTCAATAAGTTAAACGTGGTAAAACTAATTACATGGCCAGACTCTTTGTGAAATAAGCTTTCAAATGATGTATCTCAAGATGGATAGTTCCATTTAAAATTTTTAAAGGGGTGTCTACCCTGCTCAGAGAGTAAGCGCTATCCATTAAAAACTTATCTCAAAAGTTGTCCCCCTGCAAACAAAAGTTTACCTGTTTTTGCAAATTTTTAAATTTTTGCTATATTTAAAGTTATTTAAGGTGTGAAGTTTTCAAAAGAATCACCCTGTATAGTAAGTATATGTTCTTCCATGTAACCTTAAATAAAATAAATATAATTATTCTAATAATTTTCATTATAATAATAATTTCTCGAAACAGAAGGGCAGAGTGAAACAGGTGCCTGCTATACATATTAAGCCAGCGCGCATCCTCCAACCTGTAAAGAGTGGTGTACCTCAAGGTACTGTGCTGGGTCCTCTCTTCTTCTTGATATACATTAATGATTTGCTAGAGAATATAAAGCAGTGCAAAATTTATTGTTATGCAGACGATACTGTTTTGATTGTGAAGGGCGACTCCTGGGTCGAGGTTAAAACCAGGTCCGAACAAGTGCTGTTTGATGTAGGTCGGTGGTTGGAACGGAATAAACTGGCATTGAATACAACTAAAACTAAATATGTCCCATTTGCACTTAGCGATAACACACTGCCGTCATATACATCCATAGTCTTTCACTACACCCACTGTAATCTCACAAACTGCAACTGTAATATTCAAATACAACAGGGCCTATGTATTAAATATTTGGCAGTATATTTTGATTCTCACATGCGCTGGAACGATCATTGCGAGCAGTTGTGTAATAAAATAAGGCAAGTCTATTTCTACTTTAAAGAGTTGACAAACGTCTTGGACATTTCAAATCTTATAAAAATCTATTGCGCTTTGATACAGTTTATACTAACTTATGATACGATAGTTTGGGGATCAGCTAGCAAAACCACAATAAAGTGCGTCGAAGTAGTGCAAAAATTAAGGTAATCATGATTAAGTGTCGCAGGTATTCGTCGGATCTGTTGTACAAGCAATCAGGGATGATGGACCCAAGGCAMCTATATGCATTCACAGTTTACAAATATTTATTTAAGAATAAATACTCTTTGTTGACACATCTTAGTCATGCACATGTAACTAGAGGAATACTGGCAATGTGGCCTCAATACCGTTTGCAACACGAACATTGTGTCAAAGAAATACAGATTTTTTTGCATCTCTTTTGTACAATATTTTAACACCAGGACTAAAAACTTGCAATAATTAAAAGCTATTTTGTAAGAAAATCAAAGCCATGATTATGAACAAAGATCGCCATGAGCTTTCTAATTTGATTGATCGTCTGTAAATTTAAACAATGAGAACAGTGTATCTCAACTCCATCTTGTGGTACGATTGCTCGTTTTAATGTATTGAGAAACACAATGTTAAGTTTTATATGCAACCTTTGTTATTTTTTAGATTTAGATTTTTCTCAATTTTTGTGATGTGTTTGTGTTGTACTGGAATGGAATTAGTGCTTTCTTTCTTACATATGCAATGTGCAACTTATTATTATACTCTTTACATTTAATTGTACATTTAATTTATTTGACAGAATTTATCTTTTGTATACACAAAAGACAACGTTTAGTTAAATAGATTACTATTTGAATTTGAATTTTAGAAATCCCGAACCTTTTTTTTGCACCGAAAATCAATCTTAAGCACGAATTTTACACCTGGATTCGCCTACTGCTCAAGCTATCAACACCAGATCCATAAAGAACGTCTCCATAATTAAAATCTAAAAAAAAAAAACGATGGAGTCGCATAACATCACTACAGTAAGCAATCTTAATTAAGCTGGGGTTATGTGATCCCTAAACCTTAAATCAGAATTCATTATTATACCCAGATTCCTTGCCGATTCGCAGAACGAAACAGGAGATCCATCTGTGCTAACGGTAACAGACTTCTTGCTCTCGTCCCTAACAGAGAAACGATCTGCTTCTTTTCTGATACGAGTGATTTAGTTCTTCATTTGTAATATTGACATCGTCAAAAGCGTTGGAGGGTAAAAATAGAAATAAACCTGGGTGTCATCAGCATCAAAGTGTGAGCTGCACTGACGGAAAACAGAAGCCAAGTTGGAAGTATAAGGTGAAAAAGCAATGGACCCAAAATGGAACCTTGCGGCACACCCGAGTAAAAATGCACTGACTAGAAACCGCACATCTGGACCTGTTAATATTCTATCGTACATATAATTTATAATTAAGTTTATAGCCGAGTCAGAAAGTAGCGATATACGAAGCTTATGATTGACTGTATCGAAGGCTGTGCTGAAGTCCAAGAGAACCAAACAAGTAACCATGCATCGGAAGCTCTAACAATGTCCTCTGTTACAGTTAATAGCGCTGTAACACAACTATAACTCTTACAATTACACTTCCATAATTTTTAACATCAATTCTTCAGTATTAGTTTGCCGCTGATATTGGGAAGTTGAGGTGTGTAGGGTGTCCTATTTTCGTTGTAGTTGTAGGGCATCTCGGTAACTATCAGTGCTAGAGGTTTGCGGTTTCGACGCTACCGTCTTAATTTTTTGTTGCAACTTGAGCTGTACCATCGCCATATTTATATCATCCTTCGTTTTAAAGCTATGGTCAACTTTTCAATAATATGACATTTCTTCAGTTACCAATATCTCACTTGAATATGTAGATACAAAAAAAATTGTGAAGACACTTTTTGTAGATGATTTTATTTTAAATCCAGATTAAGGAAATATATACATTGTCAGGTTTAGTATTATTAATTTTGGTATTATTCAATCTTCTTTTAGCAAATTAATCAGGTTTTATGTTTACATACAAGAGGCCATGGAATAAGAAAATACACAATATAATTTACTTTATTAAGTAAAAATTTTATTCCATTAAATATAACATGTGCGTATCTGGATATATACATAAGACTTCATAAAGGCGTTAATGAAAAACATTATATATTTGTATCCATTTTGACGAAAAATCTAAAATCTCATTAAATTATTACATAAAATTGGAATAATACCAAAATTAGTAAAAATAAACCTAAGAATGTACGTATTTTCTTAACCAGAAAAAATAGTCCAACCATAGCAAAGCCAACTGTGGTTTCCATTAAAAAAAGTGCTAGTTTGTATTGTCTCTCAAAAATATGATCCCCTAAAAGATTCTGAGTAAATAACTAAAATAAATAAAAATCTCTTTCGTGGGCATCACTAATCTTAAATATGAATGACATCTGAACTTAGAAGATCATGCCCCTAAAATTTTTATCGACTTTTTCAAATTGTGGGTCCTTTGAACTTTGAGACTTTACCAATTATAAGAGGCCCGTGTTGAAATGCGTTTTAGAATGGGGCGGAAGCACTAGCAGAAAAGAACGAACACTAACGACTGCCAGAACTTCCAGTCGCATTGCGATTCCCTCTGCAGAGGGCACTAAATGTGGCTAGATATCCTCTAAGTATGATAAAGCACTTCCGGTTAGAGAAAGGATATTATAGCGAGTATTATGGAAATGTGTAATTAAACTCTGTTTCGAGATATCGGGGTAATTTAACCCACATTTGCTCCTGCGAGCATCTAGGCTACTCGCAGCGGAAGAAAAAATCAAGTTTATTTTGGGAGACAGTGGGTGCAGCAATTAACAGCAATACAGTTTTAAAATTGCGACGGTTGCATTTATTCGAGGTTTAAGAGAGTTATTTAGAACGAAATCATCCATATTGCATTGTCTTCGAAGTGAAAACAACAGTAAATACTTTTTACATTAAATTCTACCAAAATGTGAAATGTTCGCTTTCTTCTTTATTTATTGGTTTAATTGAAGTAAAACCACATCGATCTGCCCAATGTTCTAGTTGCAAGGTTTGTGTTTACCTTAAAAAGTTTACTCCTGTAATATATTCACCAAACTTTAAATGTCAAGTGAAGGCGCCTGACGATTTATCATTTAAAAGAAACCTATTTTTGCGGTCCATAATGGACAAACAGATGGACTGAAAGAAAGGTCTTTGGACCTAACAAAACTGGATTTCTTTTTGTATTGTCCGTCAGATTTCTTAGTATTACTGAAAATATACTGATAAATGTGAACAATTAACTTTTGAATCAGATTGAACACTATAAAACTTTGATTCCAACACAGTAAATTTGCGGATAAAAAACTATATTCTGCTACAGCTTTTAGTGAAATAATTATCATTGCTTACTAGTGTACTATAAAACAAATATCGAGATTGTCCCATTACTGTTAACAGTGTATATACCATTATTACCACGCCTCCCCTATTACGTTGTACACATGCGTGTAGGTTAACCCTAAGATGAATGTGGTTCGATGCAATTCGAAACTAATAATTCTGCTGTGCATGTGCGCCGACCACAAATCAAATATAACATTAATTAATGCTCGGTATAAACCGCAAATAGCAATTAAACTTTATAGGGTTTAGATGCCAAAGATTATAGCGATTGGCTCCTATGCAAATTACAGTATAACTGATTTTTTTCGACAGCTACTTAACAAAACCAAAAATTGTTTTGCACACAACCACACAGACCACTTAATGAAAAAATGATTGTTTTAACGCCGAATTCGTTAGGAGAAGGAAATCGAGATCTTTGGTTACTGATATAAATACTCCACCTATAAGGAGTACGTACTTTCAAAGTCTTCACAACCTTTACTTGACTTATCGTTTGTTTACGACCATTTTAATTTCTATTTTGAAGGGTGAGTTGCTGGTTGTAAAACTATCTGATTTGTCAAAGGACTCGTACATACTGTTGTAATATTTATTGATCAATTTTAACGTTCTAGAAACTGAAAGTGATGCATTTAAGATTGTGCAATAGAGAAGACTTAGTAGTTAGTTTGCTGCAAGCTGAAATATAGTTGCTTCGTTTAGTATCTATAGTACTAGAAGAAACATTGATGTAGTCAAACAAGAATTTATTTAACTCGCATTGAACGTCAATGGGTTAGTGTTTACCTGATCTATTTTTAATGCCTGTTTTACGTTTGTAATAGAAATTTCCTCAGTTCCGATATTTAAACCTGAACCGTTTTCAGTTTACATTACAGGCTTTGATTTTTATATGTTGGGTAGTCACTTTCAGCACGTTCTTGTTTTTTTTCTGTATAAAAAATAACTTTATTCGAAAAACTCGCTCCAGACACTGGCATAAAATTAAACCTTGTTTGATACAGCGAACTATTTTCATTGTTGGTACTTCACAGGTTGCAATATATAAGATATTTTCTTACAATAGCTTAATCAAATTTATCGTGTCTGTGTGAGTATTTCATCCTTCACTTAAAAGCCCTGAGTACATTACCATCCCCATCATCCTGTTTATTTCAAACTAAAAGCGCTTCAAACGTTAATTATTTTCCGGAAGTACCCGCCCTTGCTTATTATGTGTGTGTGTATAACGATTACGGACAGGAACTCCCTCCTATTTTTGTCAACCTGTATAGACGAACTCGTGTATTTTTTGCGCTGTCAATCATTTTACTAATAAATTATTTATTTTAGGTTCTAAACTTAGAAAGCTTTTAATTCAATCATATCGCGTTGTTGGAATAGAAATACGATAATAAACACAGTTAAAGTAAATGACGTAATAGCGTGACAATGCCGGCATACCTTCCAATAATGACTGAGTCTAGGAGGAGGACAATATCTGGAAGATGAATAGTATCTTAAAACACATTGCGTTTTATCAAAATATGGAACTTTTTGTACTAGGAGTATAATATAACTTTTCCTTCTTTAGTTTCGCTCGTTTTCCTCCAAGAGTTTGCTCGATATCGATGGTTCCACTTGGTGTGGACGATATCTCTTAGCTTGCATAATAGATCGTAAAATTTCTTCTGAATTTCATAGCTAAAATCAAGAAGACTGCTCCATCTCACTATCACTGTAAGTAATTTTTTGATAGGGCTTGAAAATGCCCAACAGTTTGATATTTACCATTATCATATATCTGCTAGGAAAAAGGATGCTACTTTTAAAGAAAATGCGACTTTTCGAGTTTTACTTGAATCTATAGTAGGGCGAGCATTTTATTCAAATATCTAAATATCAGTTGTAGGTATAGTATCAAGCAACGATCTATGAGACTGAATTATGCAGAGGACTATACAGCTTGATGGTCGGCCGTCCTAAACTATTGGGATTAGTGGCACGCTTCATAGTTCCTAAATGGGCCGTATTCAAAAAAATCTTGTTGGCTAAAATTTTAACTTTCCCAGTATAAATTTTTGAAATTTGTTAGTTGTGATAATTTAGCAATCAATAAAATATGGAAGCTTTTATAACAAATTTTATTTAATGCAGACTTGATGCTAACTGGCGCGGCCTGCGGCCTATTTTTGTGTGATACTTTATTGGGTTTAAATTTTCCGATGTATAAAATAAAAGCTTTTGCATGTCATAACGAATTTATACAAATTTAATATAAAAACATACAAATTAGTAAGTGGAAAATTATTTACATTTGTTAGAAATCATTTACAATAGTTGTTAATAAAATATATACACGGTATCGATTATGTTCGTTGCAGCTTGTTAATAATCACGTTACAAGAGTCACAAACTAAAAAAAAATACTCACTATCACTTTCACTGCTAAAATCACGATTAGCTTCTATTATTAATTCTTGTACATGATTCGCTCTGTACCGATTTTCAGTGTCCAGTACATGTCGTACTGAATTTCTCCATGCATCGACACTTGTTCCTTCAGCTTCGTGTCTAATTTTTAGCAGCATTTCATTGCTAAATTTTCCACCGGTGTTCCCTCGTCGAATTCTTTGTTACAACTGCCTCCATATCATTTCAATGGGGTTGAAAGTGCAATGATATGGGGGGTAATCGTAAAATGGTGTGTCCACATTCAGAAGCGAGAATGTCAATTTTAAACGAACGAAATGAAATTTTCCAGTATTTTACAGGTATTTAAATGTTTGGAGAACAAAAGAAAAATATTTCTTACTCTTTCCAATGTCTACCCGAAGGTTTAAAATCACCAATAATCCGTTCGACTAGTTGCCCCACCGTTCAATAACAGATTAGGAAATTAAGCACTTAGGTATATGCCGCGACAGATCCTAGTGATAAGAATGAACATATTTAATTGTTTCGGAGGTATTCACTTGCCCTACGGTTTAAAATCAGCAATAATATGTTTGATTAGTTGCGCTACGAAATTTATTTGTCACAAACGCCTCTTAATAAGTGGCTAAATGTAAGCATATATGTAGGTATGATTGAATAAGTAAAAAATATTGCACTTGGTACGCTTATATGCTGTAAAACTTTAAAATATATGTAAACACATATGCTTTCACTACAGTTTATAGTAGGAGTAGAATTATTTCCAAAAACATATACAGGAAGAAACTACGTTTATGACCCTCCGGATTAAAAGAAAATTTTAACCTGTGAAGAAACAGGGCAGAGGACGATTGCACACCACTTTTAAAAATTAGAAAGTATGGGCTACCGCATTGAAATTGGAATGTTTACCATTCATGGTTATACCATAAAAATAGATACTACTCATTAAATTAGGAAAGAATACGATTTGGTCGTACAATAAAAGCTATTAGATGATAAATATTTGTAGTTCAAATAATAATACCCAATAATTTTCATTAATTTATGTGCACGGAAAAAAATCTAAAAAAAGCCTATACACAATTTTTGAATACGGTCCACTCCGCTGCAAAACAGTGTAGTCAGCTTGTTTCTAAGCTATTTAATTATTTTGAATTGAAAAATGCATCAAATTACTATTTTAATTAATAATATCTTCTTCGGAAGGCGCCTCATCAAAAATGTACCCTTAATATTGGTTAAATATTCACATAGCAATATAACAAAAGAAACTTGATGCAGGTGCTTTTTCTGTCACGTCATCTGGCTGTTTATATCTTAATCTAAAATGAGATGAACTTGATTCAAGGGCAGCAGCAGTGCAGAAAATGGAAAATAGATGCAGAACACGTGGGTGCATCGATTACTTTAAGAAGTAGAACACGGCCTCCTACTTTTGTCATTAAATTTTCCACGGAGGATATGCTGGACACATCGCATGTTCGACGATATTATGTACGTTAATGTCACTGCAAACTGCATATTCTAGTCAGTTATTGCGGTAACAATGCAGATATTCATTCTGCAATATCCTTAATATTGAGTGGATATATTAAACTAAAATTGAAGCGTAAAATTTTTTGTTTGTTTAGTTAGTACTTTCATTTTTTAAATTCCAGAGAAATTTGATAATAAAAACCAGTTTGATAACAATGTATTTTATATTGACACAATTCTTACACCATGTAAAATATTGAATTTTACAGAGTGCAGTTCCAAAAGTTAATTACTTCATGTTATTATATACCACGAACAAACGAATGAACCTTAATTGTACTGTCGGTTTTTATATTTATTCTCACAATTCAATTACGCTCTTGTTGCCCATAAAAACGAGTATGCTATTTGTGTTTGCTATTTTTGATGTCCGCTTTATCCATACGGCTTCGGGCATTTTGGTTCGCCACATCAACATATTATTTCGAGTGGTGTTATGTAAAGAGGGGGGGGGGGAGGTGCCATGACATAAACAGGATTCATCCATCAATTTATACACACCAACAAATGTTATTTCAATTAAAACCTGCACTAACTTTCGGGATTGCTTTTTATGCACACGGGAACACGTTACCTACACACATAACACTTGCTCGTTCCCATTTATCATATTCGTGTAAGCAACGCTACATTAACTCAAAACATTTTATACTACGAAACGCATTAATAACACATAAATGAATGAAACACCCCGCCGTACTTCCCCGTTTGGGTTATTTACAGAGATGTCATGAAACGCAACCTACCGATTAAAATCGCAAACGTCCCCACAAAACATACAAAGTAAATGAATAGGGCGATATACGGATTAATAAAAGCTGGTGTTCCATTCACATGTCGAACGCAGAGTTTGATGAATTCCAAAACGCAGTTTGGGGTGAAAGTATGACTTCATAAACAGTTTTAAAATGCGATTTTGCAATTTAGGGTTACTGCGCGGTTAGCAGGTTATGTTATACTCGTACTGTTGTCCAAGGTGGCACCTTAACTTTGTGAAAAATTTGTTGTGATAATAGTTTCGTTTCTTATGTGCTGTAATAGAAAACATAATTATAGGCTTAAAGACTAAAATGTCCCACGCTGTGATAAACATATTTCATGTTAAAAAGTACGTTGGGAGTGAAAGAAAACGTCGACATATTATGGAAAGTTACAAATATATTTAAAGTGCCCAATTTAAGAAGCAAAAAATTCTATCGCAATATAATGTGTCAAGATTTTTTAAAGGAGCGCCTGACGATTCGTTTCTACTGATTAAAGTAAACCAAAGAGAGAAGTTCATCAGGAGATAAAACCTCCTAAAAAACCGTCGCTATCACTTAATGATTACAGTTACAATAGAGTTAAAATATTGATTTCTCTAATGTTAATAATTGTACATTTAATATGTATTCCAATAAATAATATTTACTCGGAAAGATCGCTATCCCTTGAAAACACTGACAAAAAGTTATTAGTCTGACGTTTCGATTACACCTGTAATTTTTGTCAAAGACGAAAATTCTCAAAATTTGCCTTACACAAGTTCAAACAAAATTTTGAAAGTAAATAAACAAATTACCAAGGAAGCGAGACGTCATAGAAACAACGTGCCAACCTGATAAAAAAGAAGCTAACGACGAAAAAGGAACTACCTACGTACTAAAAAGATAACTACAAAATAGCCTTCCAAATGTCACCTAACTTATAATTTCCACAATCCCTATTAAAATTGTTATCGTGTCACCTAGGGGATCGCTATTAAGCTTGGATTTGATAATGTATATCGTTTCAGGGATGGGTACTTTCGTAAATAAAGAAACCATGTCAAAACTAACTAAAATATCACCTTCTGAAATACTTATACCTTTTACAATATCAATAAAGTCTGAAGAATTTTTTATGAAACTACTGATTTTTTCTACCTAAGGTTTTAAATAATTAGCACAAAATTTTGCCAATCTGTAACAAGGACTGCCAATCGTATTGACTATGGGGCTTAACGGAACATTGGTCAAGAGACAGCGATTTTATCTTATATTATGGACGCTGAAAGCATTCACCCTAAAATAACTTAATTGTTTATTTTGTTGCTATAAAGAAATTAATGATTGCTCTATAAAAAATAATTTTCTTTACGTTTTATAATAAGGAAATGTAGTCCATTTCCAGTGAGTGTTCGAAAAAGTATATTAACACAATTAGGTCTGAGTTGTATATACCTACATTTTTCTGCCGAAATATCTGTTAGTTTTTACTTATTATTACTTTTGCTAAATACTATATTAATTTCCATTCAAATATCATACATTTAATTTAAACTTGGTTTGTATATTTTTATTGTAGCAAGCAGTGATAATAATAGTAAAGATGCAATTAAACCATTGCTACTGCAATAATCTTATTGCTAATTATTGGTGYAACTATTTGTTGGTCTTTATATTACTTACATTCTYATAATGATATATTCTCATTCTCAGTGATTGAAGTCCTTCAGCTTTTWCGTTTTTTTTTCATATAAAAGCAGTAGAGGTATGATTTTTTCTGCACAAAAATTGCCCATGCTTTGCGCTAAGCGTTCATATTTAATTTACCTAAACCCAAAAAAAAACTGCGCGTTTGTAGGACGTCTGAGGACTCCCGTGTAATTATTGCACGGAACACCGATATTTTAGCCACTTCCAAACGCCGCACTCCATTTTTCATCCAAGCCAGCCGTGCTTTCCAGAAGCTGCGTCMAACGCTATCGCGTTTTCMTCAGTAGTGTCACGCGTTGCGGTAGTGTAGTGCGGACAATTKTGTGCGGAAAACAATTAACTTTCCCAGTGCCAAAAACTTGGACCCGGGCCGGAAACTGCGTGCAACGTGAAGACCAAAGGTGAGTGCAGTTGTTTATCGCATTTGAACGATCGAGATCCGTTAATTGTTTAATAACGATAAAAGAAAGCCGGCTTCGTAGCGACGCGTCCTTCGCCGCCATCTTGCTCACTACAGATTTTGACTAATTTTAGTGGTGAAATCGACCGCTGCAGATTAAAATAGAGGGTAAAATGCGGTGAATAAGGATTACGTGGTGTTTTAGGTGCTCAGTATTTGCTGTAGTTTGTTTATTTGAATCGAATTACGTATTGTCGGTATTACAGGTAGCTGAGTTACCTGGCGTTACCTGCAAGATCTGCTTTAATAAGTGATCTTTTTGTGGTATTGCGTAATACTAGCAAGTTGAGGCTCATTTGATGTTTATATGCGGCAAGATTTCCAGCTAGAAGGATACCACTGTTTACTAGAAGACTAGGCGCGTTCGGATCATTCAAATCTAGACTGTATGATGTAGGCCGTAGACGAACCACTCGAAGTACGAACGCTGGAATTCTCGTTCTAAATTGTATTGAAAATAATCTAAATACGAGTGTAAGATTAACTGCAAATCAGGATAATATCCCAAGACGTTCAGTGCATGAAATACTGAAAGTAGAGATAGATGACAGTATGTTATTGTTATGTGTTACTTCTATGAAGTCTGTCTTCCTTATTGATTTGTTTATTCACTTTCAAAAATTTTTCTACGATCATGCTATTTTTGAGTATTGACCATACCTACTTTCGGAACAGTGTCTTATTAAATAAAGTGCGAGATTAAAAGGTCACCATGCTTTATCAAAATATCTACCATCCGTTCAGATTTTTTTTCATTGCATTTTTATGGGGCATGCATTCTTCAAGTTTTTATCCGCACTTGTGGATTAATAGTTTTTAAACGGGCTAAAGGTATTGTTTTGTTTTACCGACATTCACGTACCTTGATATAAACACGAACTTCGAGCTATCGTGCAGCGTTCACTAAAAACTTGCTCCACTTTTAAAGTTAGTGTAAGAAACTAATGAGTATCCAGAAAGTTTTGCAATTCAGGTCGGCTAAGATTGATTTGCGGAATGCGTTTAGTTTGCTGCACACAATGAACTGCTTACGTCGTCTACGAACTTCGCCCTGTCAGACATCTAGGTCATTCCGTCACTTTCAGTAATTCTACTCTTTAGAACCAGTGAGTTCTTAACAGTTTTATACATCCACCATAAACTTTGCATCTGCATTATCATATTTGTGATTGACACAGACTTCACGTTTAGCAGGGGTTTAGTACAAGTAGGGTTGTGTACTAACCGCGTACATATTATTGGCGCAGTATTTTTAGGTCATCTTATAGCAACAGAAATTAATTGCATTTAGCAGATGCTAAGGAATAAAATGAAATAGAGTCAGGTGCTTTAATAAGATGAAGAAACATAGTACTTAATTATAGTCATACCTTTGTATGTATTACTAGCAATACAGTGTTTACAGTTCACTAGTCGTACGACCTATGCGAAAATGTGACATTTGCAACCAATCGCTATAGCAACGTTTTAATGGCACTACCAGCCGCGAATATTTAGTATACTTGCAGAACACTATTTAACAAAAACTGAAGGAGAAGAACTGATTAATTTTGCTTGAAAATGATCAAGTGACATTTGTTTTCGTTCACTATTAAAAAATCGTAGAAAATTTACCCTTTTATGAAAAGTTTACAAGGTTATGTATTTTGTTTACAAATAAAGAAAACTGTCCGAGGAAAATTCATTTTAGGTCTTTCTTTTGTCGATGACGTATGTTTTGAACAAGGGGTTTTTGGAGTTTAATCATCTAGTACAACTCGATCTTTAACGTACTTGGTGAAAATGTAATATTTCTCCTTCGCAGTCATTCCATCATTTCTTCCTTCCTTGTGCACATACATATTAGGCCACTTTTCGACTTCAACATTATGGCAAGGCTCATTATCGATGACTAGCACACTTTTTTGTGGCAAATTTAGCAATAAATTTTCCTCCACCCATTTTTTATAGTTTTGGAAGTTCATTTCACTCTGATGATCACTAGTTTTACTTTGCGAATTGAACTTCAGGTAATTGTATAAATCCGCTTTCGTTCCCTGCTTTTAAAATAATTAGCCTGGCACCCTTAGAAACAGGATGGCGCAAAAAATTGTTTGTACCATCTCTCCAGRGTTTCAAATTARTATGGGATGAATGGATATACACTAACGAACAAAAGTAAAGCAACCCTTACAACAATATGAACCAATTCATTATCTAAAACCCATTTGTGGTAACCAGGGAAACTAAAACGTTTTCACATTATAATTCATAGTAGGCTACTGTTACAGGTAAAGCGAAACTATTTTCAAATGTCATACAAAACTAGTAATAAGTGCTTTATGCAAAAGCACATTTTTTGACAGCGACAAAAGTAAAGCAACTTTTAGAAAAACAAAGTTTATTTAATTTATAACAACATAAAACAACATTTTATGATTGGAAAACAGAAAAACAAAGTTATGATTAAAAGACAAACAAATGGCATTTAAAAATATTAACTTATATATTAAGTTTCATCGCTAAACAATATTTTTCTCCAATCTTGAACGTTCCAGTTCAAGTGTTGAGCAAATTCAAGCCTAGCATGTCTATCTCTTTCGGAAAGCAATGGTTGTTTAGTTGGACGTCTGCTATAGTTTTACTTCGACTAATCTGCATTGAACAGTCCTTGCACTCACTGTCAGTTCAGGAATTTTAGCAATTATTCGTGGTCCTGACTTCCAAGGATCTCTTTGAAAATCCCTTTTGATTCGTCTATCCATCCAAAATGTACTTTTTGTAGATCTTCCCGATTTTGGTAATTTTTCTACGTGCATGTCCTCTCTCATTATAACGTGTAACGGCAAAAGAAACTGTCTGGAAATGGTAGTTACAGTCATTCTTTCCAAGAAGGCGTTCACCACCATTTGTTGTAACTCTATACAAATTGGTTTACCTTTTGGCATGTTTCTTTCTGTTAAAAATATTAATTATTCACTTAATAATCTCACAATGAGTTTTTCAAAATTACTTTGTTTTTACCCGCTTTTTTCCAGCAAAATTAAAAACTTGCTTTGCTTTTGTCATTGCCAGAATGTGCACTTCTCATAAATCGTTAACCACTAATTTTATTTGACACTTGCAAACAATTTAATTTCTCCTGAAACGGTAGCCTACTATGACCTTTTAATTTGAAAGATTTTTAATTTTTCCCAACTGTGTGACGCTTTTATACCAAAATGTACCATTTTATTGAACTAATAAGATATTTGGTAAGCCTGATGGAAACCACCTACGTTTTCTTGAATTTCAGAAAAAGAGTTCCTATGAATAATTTGTTGAAAAATTTGTATTGTAACTTCAGCGCGTGGCTAACACCCAATTTTGCTCATCAAGGGGTTGCACATCAAAGCAGTGCAACTAATAAAGTGCAAAGAAGCGAGAACGGGCCGCTGCGTCCAATTAAGCATGGGACTGGCGATGCGATAAGGTGTGGGACGAGAGGTGGATGAAGCATCATTTAAACAAGGTTAACTGAGCCCCCGACTACGGGGCAAATCTTACCGGGATACCGTTTCATTTGGCGAGCATTTTAATCAAGTATTAATTTGGGCCCGTCTGACAATTAGTCGTGGTGACGTCACTCGGTTGCCTGTTATCGTCTGGTCGCGGCACAAAGACGAACTCGTTTGCCGTTGCTCCAGGTCGGATTAGCTGTTCTTGCAAATGTAATTAAGAACTGGATTGTTTAGTCCGAGGAACAAGAATAGGATGTTTTAGTCTGCTAGTATTGGAAATTTTAATAACGAACACAAGAAACTTAAGAGATTTCTTGTAAAGAATCGTTAAGGGTTTTTTCCACTCTCACTTAGGTATTATCACTTTTTTTTTGAAAATTACGTAAAATGAATCTTGAAGTGCATATATATCGTACGCCATGTTAAAAAAAACAAAAAAATATTTGTAGGTAGAGAATTTCACGTCTGAAATTCGAATCTTAGGAGTCACCGCCAAAACGCTTCTATCCAAGGTTATTCAACTCGTGACGTCAAGTGTCATGTAAACATTACCGACGAACATGCTGTTTAATGGTGTAGTATCATTCTTGTATTGGAAAAGCTTTTGTGTGGTGTTTATTGAAAGGACGGTGGAAGAGGTCGCGCCAAAAAGTGATATGTGTAGTTTCACAAGCATCTATTATATATGGAAAACAAAACAAGTGTTGTTTTGTACATGGTTATAAAAGTACTTAAGTCAGTACAGCTAACAAAATTTTTGTAACCGTTCCTCGAGATTATCAACGTATGAAAAAGTTGTTTAAGGCCCCTAGACGTGATATGCCGAAATCGCAAAGTTTGTTTTTCTGTTGTGAAGATCATCTTAATTCTTACTGTAAGTTTTATTATTCTTTTTGGGGTTATAAGTGTTTACCATTCAGTTTCCATTTTGTTATAGCTTGTAGAGGATATGAAAAATTATATGCGTTTTAAGTTGATAGAGTGAAATGTTATAATAAAGAACGACGTTGTTCCCCAAATATTCGACTGTTAGCCAGACCGGAAACGAGCCGCAAGCCCCGAAAATAAATGCAATTTATATTTATTCTAACCACTAAAATAAATGTCAAGTTTAGGGTACATTTTTAATTCTTACATTTTTATGTTTACAAATAGTATGTTTCCAACAACCCACTGTGATCAAATTATCGATGCTACGTTAATTTGATAAAAAATTCACTTATGCTGTTGCTTTTATGTTGCTCATCTCCGCCGCGTTGAAACTATTACATTCTATGCTTTTACTTTTGCACAAATTTTTTTAACATATAGATAAGAGGGTTCCATTGGAGTTTTTTTTTAATCAACCACTCCAAAAATGCGAACGCTATCCTGCATATTTTTGCAAGGGCAAACCGCATCAACTTTTGTTCCACTGCAAAAAATAATATCACTTATCAACACAGGGCATTTCAAATCAAACACGTTCAATCTAAAAGAAAATATTCAACCTTATCATGGCATTGCCGTAATAAGTGCGCTACCTTGCACCCCCACGAAACAGCAAATCAAAAAGGTACTAAAATTCGGAATTAGAGGTTTTTTAGAAAGTAGAAGAATCAGAGATCCACTTCAGCTATTTTTTAAATCTTTATCTCTTATAGGTAGTTTTCATGTGGTAATAATGTATGTAAATATTGCCAAGAGTTTTACTTTCGCTAGGAATACTTGCAGGCTTGTCAATATTGATTTGTGATTTATTGTTTGAAACAGTTTTTAGCTTAGGTTGATACCTTTGTAATGGCACCTACTTCATTGCAAAATATAGTCTATTTTTTTAGATTTTATGTTTTGAAGTAGGTTATCTACTTGTAAGTATGGTATGATTTGAAGGCGTAAGTCGACAAATTATGTTAAAATCGTATCTTTTCGTAAGTAATATATCTATAAAAAATGATTCAGATAAACAAGGCATTATTTTTTGTTCCTTTTACACCAATACAGCACCCTGATTTAGAAAGAAATGGTACTGAATGTAATAGCATTGTGTGAATATTACTCATATTCAGACAGCGGTAATAGATATTATTATATTTTCAGTTTTTAGTCGTTTTTTTTAATGAAATCGATTCAAAGTAAGTTAGCGATATGAAAACAGGTGAATTTACTAATTGTGATGATTTTAACTTAATAGTTGGAAGTTGTAATTGTAATTTAATGAAGAATTTGTAGAGTTCATTTACGTTTATTTAAATCTGTTTAACAAATGGGGTAATAAAGTATATAGAGAACTCAAACAATAGCAGAATAGGATAAAAATGATAGAAATCGAGTTAAAGAATGCATTTCTGATTTGACTGCATTGAACTTCTATTTAAGAATATAATATTCTGGTTATCTTCCGACATTCATTTGATTTGATTTTATTACTTCCACTTATATATAGGGTTTTTCAATTTACTTATATTATAGCCCTAGTTATCAAGTTTAACGTTATTATCATGTAAAATTATCTCAGCATTAATGGGTAAACCGAGGTCCCACAACTTCATGCCTTGCCTTAATAAATTCAAGCCGTGTCTTTTAACTAACTTATTTTATCCTCGTATAATTTATGGGCGAGCTCGTAATTTCTCCGTTCGTAAATTACTCTAAACACGCGTTGCTCGTAAAAAGTTTGTGCGTGATAGAACATTTAATACAGAATAACTCCCTGACATTGTAGGCAGGTAATCAAATTAGCAGACACTATAATTAGCTGTTAACACAAAACATAGTACGGGTTGAACCAATAACACAATTACAAGCAGGTCCTATGCACGGGACGCAGCAGCGTCTGCAGAATGCAAGTCGGGTGGTAGTTCTCGAATTCTTTTTCGTTTGGCTTGAATTAATCTGGGGCGGAAACCGTTTTGGGGACGGACCTGACTTATACGTAATAAACTAGTTTGTGATAAAAATTAGTTTTAGAAAACAAAAATTGAGTGATTTTAACAAGATTAATACAGTGATTTTTTTCTTTACAAGTCTGTAGTCTAACTATTATGAAAAATCCATAAAACGTCGAATTCTCCGAATAATAATGAGAAAGCAAAATGATTTTTTATAAAAGACCACAAATAAACCAAATAGCCGTCCACAAAATTAATTCTTATGTAACAGGAACCAAATAAAGGTGCTATGTCTTGCCTTACATCGTATACGCATTTTTGACCCAGTATAACAGGGTGATCAAACATCTTTTGTACTCGTAACTCTTACAATTACAAACAAGTTGGGATCATCCCTTGCTCCGGAAAAGTGCAACATGCTCTTAACTTTGAAGATTTCTCAATGTCCATTTAAAACTAAAACTTCATCAGTATATGCCGTAGGATTGTAATGATTTAAGAAATACTGCTGTACCCTGCTAACACAGAAGAACAAACTCATGCTTTACGATCCTGCTAAAAGCTAGAAACAAAGTTGGTTCGATTAAATTTGCCTCTATGCCTCGCCTTGAGTTCAATGCAGAGCATTTCTTGTCTCATTTAGTGCAATCAGCGCAACGTTTCATGGAATAAATTTCTACAGAAATTTCCACTAAGTGTACAGTTACTTTGAAATAGCTGTGAACTCCACTTCATGTACTGAAGACCTTTGCTCCGATCCGATCAATGAATCTGATGAAGATGAAGTTGCCTTCACTTAATGCGTCATGGATAAACTTTTTGATGAAATGTAAAGAGAGTCAGTAGTCGCAGTTGTTTTTTTTTAAGGAGCTTTTGCATCAACACCTTGATCATTGTGTTTAAAGACTAATTATTTTCAAATTTTATATTTTGTATTGTTCGTGCAATAGATTATAACTTTATCTGCTTTGACGCCGCATATTTATTTGGTACCTGTTAGCGAAATCTTTGTTAACTTTTCGAGATTTGATTATTATATCGACTGGATCAGTTCGTAAAAGATAAACTTTCGGTATTCGCTGATGACAGCATTCGTCAATTTACTCTAAACTTACAGGCTGCGGCTTCTAAATTGTTTATGTAGCGATACCTAGTCTTGTATTTATGTTCAGTTACTTTTATAATTTCAGTGCACACTGCACCTCTGCCTTTGATGTCATTTACCTTCTGTTAATAACGAAAATTAAAAATCAAATTAAATTAAATACAAAAATACTCATGCTTTTTATTTACAATTTAATAATAATGATAAAACGTGCTTTATTGAAATTTCACGCCTCTCTATAGTATAGTTACTACAATTACATTTTATATTTCATACTTAGTAATATCTAATTGTAATGAAAAGTGAAAAGTAGCTTCTAAAATATGTAATTCTGTGTAATCTTTGTACAGATCTACATTTTATATTGCACATACATAATATTATTTTAATCTAGCTCATTAAAATTAAAAAAAAGATTATCTCAGGTACAGTTATTTAATTCATCCTTGTTGAAAATATATTTTTCCTTTGTGTATTCATACACAAAACACTACAGAATATGTTGAAAGTACACACTCCCAGGCGTTTTCTTATATTAAAATATATTAAATAATTATAAAATCGACAGATGACACGTATATGTCGCTTTCCCGAGCGGCGGCAAATTGATTTTTTTTATCTGCGGTTTGGGATTTCATAAAATTGTTCGTTTGTTCCCGTACTTTTTTCGGTTGTACTTAAAATGACATTGGTATCGTAGGTTGTTTTTGTCACAGTCTGAAGTTTTCAGACCTGTTAATCCATGGACTGTCACCGTTAGCGTAAAGCAAATAAAATGAAAGCCTTATTAGCTGTAAAATTATAAATATGAATCATATTAACAATTAAGAAAAATGTTATTTAAAAGGCAAGTGAAATCTCGCTGAATTTCAGAAAAAAATTATTATAAACCAAGATTCGCCAAAAACAGTTCTGGATATCAAAAACTTCCTGTATTCGCGCTTAAAAGAATATAAATTTTTAGATTTTAGATCTGTAGGGACAGAATTATATAGTATATTGGACACGCAATAAGAAAAGGAGCGACGAAAAAAGCTGTGCTTAAGAGTTGGGATCAACAGAATATCTTTTCTGCGTATATTGATACTGTGTACATCTGTCCTAAACGTAATTTTATCATTCAAATAGGCGGGAGATTTATTTAAAATCACTTTATGAAATACACAGGCAGAATGTAGTTTTCTACGTTATCTCATATCCAACCAAGGTACCAACTTGAATTTGTGATTAACATGATGTACTCTCGTTAGCCCAAAAATTAAACGTAAACAAGAATTTTGTACGACTTGAATCCTCCCGCAATCGGCATAATCCAAGTAAGGTTCATAGACACTATCAGCAAAGTTAAACAAAGAAAGGACCATAACATCACACAGATATACTTTTTGTTGTAAAGTTAGTTAGTGACGGATATTATAAATAATTCTAAGATCACAGAATGCCTTACTAATAAGAGAATTTACATGCGTACTAAAACGCAATCTATTATCGATCCATAAACCCAAACTTTTAACACATCTGACAATTTCCAAATTCTGACCGTCTACCTTAACATGTAAGTTCGTAACTAATTCAGTGTACCAGGGGGAGGTAGGTGACATACAAAATACGATTACTTTAGACTTAGACGGATTTAAGCACAAAGAATGGTCCATAGAAGAGCGATATAAGTTCCTTAGATCCGCCTCAAGTTTTTACTTGGTATCCAAAATAGTATATTTCTCGGAATAATAAATAACTTCAGTGTCATCAGCATAAGTATGGCATTCACCATGTCGAATGACACCTGCAAGAACAGACGTATATAAAGTAAAAAGGATGGGACCCAGAATTGATCCCTGTGGAACACCAAAAGTTAGTTTATAACCACATGCATTGCTTTGAATAGACGTTATGAT
Organism: Rhyzopertha dominica; assembly: GCA_025024175.1. NCBI lineage: Eukaryota > Metazoa > Arthropoda > Insecta > Coleoptera > Bostrichidae > Rhyzopertha > Rhyzopertha dominica. The sequence continues at coordinate 3,493,638 of QCXZ01000001.1, read as the reverse complement.
TTTAGATATTTCGTATTCATTAGTAAATGTAAATTGAAATTTTGCATTAATCAGTGTTTCGTTCATGTAAGTATTAATTAATTGTTGCTCTGCAACGAAGACCCCGAGAGGCAAATTCAAAATAAATTTATTGTAATCTGTTGCCGAGCTTAAGTGCTCTGGTATTTTATATTTGTTGTTTTTAAAAGTGACCTCCATATTCTTTAGTTCAGTAAACAATTTAGTTTTAGCAACAGTAGCCAGCCTATATTGTAGGTATGCCTTGTTTTCTAATTGTACAGTTTTATTTGCCAAATTTCTAAGAACTCGATTAACACAAAAGTGTCCAAGGCTTCGTGAGCGTGGAGTATGTTTTGTCTTTACAATGTATGTGGCTTTGCAAAGTTTCCTTTATATTTATATCGTTTTCTATTCAATCTTGGTATGCATCGCTTCCAGTTTCAACTAAACCTTATCAAACGTTGCAGTATTTGAATTTATTTAATTACCTTTTAGAACGACATCTTGATGTTTCCAGTTTAGATTGAATGAGAAAAAGTACCATATATATTTTACTTACACCAGAGCTGCAGCCCCGTCTTTTGTTTTTGCTCCATAATATCCCGTAGCATGCGTTGTATGCCAGGAATCGCCTTGCAATGTTTTCACTATATTGCTTTCTTGGTATAAATAAGGCGTTTGGATGCAACGTGATCAAGCGGAGCCGTAAATGGAGTCGGCCTATTTTAGCCATAAAGGGAGGCGTTCCCAGAATTCCAATACATTTTACCATCGAAAGGTATATCGACTTTTTGTCGTAAACTACGAGTAAGTCAAATTATTCTTGGAAATGTTTAAGGCCGAGGCATTTTATTTCCGAACACATTTCTGAATTAGGAGCATCGTTCGCAGAAATTGTTTATAAATAGAGGCTTCACATGAGCTTTAACTCGTTCTTTAACGGTACACGTGCCGTTTTTTTAAGCCACAGTGCCTTTCAACTATTTTTACTTTTTTGTCACGTCATTAATTTTTTCTTTGCGTAGTTTTGGTGGTATAACGTCTATTTCTTACTGCATACACGGTGTGGAATGTGAGGGTCAGTTGTCTCTTTTAATGAATGGAAAAATACTAATTCGGTTCTAAATATAGATAAATGACGATAATACCACAAATGCACAAATTTTCGGTCAAGTTTTGATATTGCGATTAAAATTTTTATATACTATTAAGTCCTATAATTTCATGTCGAGGTGACAGTTACCTTAATCACGATTATGGCATCTGTTTACTCTTAATTTTTATTAGAAATGGATTGTGTCGGATCCTTATTCTTTACAGTAACGATTTTAAATAACAGATTTTGTTTGTAGGATGCTACAACACAAAATATTTAATTTTGAAGTAGCAGAGGATCGTGAAATTTTGGAACAAAGGGAGGAAACCCTACGTAGAGTTGTAACTTTGTTCTAACAAGTTACCAAAAGTGTTTGCAGCAGAATGCTCGCCATACTGAACAGTCTGTTTCGGTTAATGTGATATAATGATTTCGTCTTAGAGTTAAATATATTTAATGTTCATAACTCTTGCCAAATTTTAAAATATTTCAAAACTGTAAAATTTAGAACTTTTGCAACACATAATCCCATTTAGCCTTGGCCCTATCTCTTTTATTAACCGGTTTACATAGGTAGCAATGGAGAACATCGAGAAGTGGATACATGATACATAAATAACTAAATACAAGTAATTAAAAGGTAGAAAATAATAAAAACGGCAATTTGAACATGCTTGTTTTTTTTGTTGGAGTTTGTACGAGTTTATGTACTTGATATACTGCTTTATGAATGGTTAATTTTGCTTTTACATATTATAGTAAAAGCAGGGCATACGCTGAGGTAGCACATAACTGACATTAAAATTATACTATATGCAACTATATAGTTCGAATTGAATACAGGTAAATTTTCAAAGTTGTCGCCCTCTAACGTGAACAATTTGTTGCGATTATAATTAGCACAATTGTGTTTCAACAGATTTTAATTTGAGAGGAGACTATTATATGTAAAAAAGTTTATGAATATATTGTGTTCTTCTGTTCATTCATCTGTCTGTTGCAGTGTACATAATAATCAGTAAAAGTCTACCAGACTCTTTTTACACTCGAATGAACCGAAAACGGCTTGATAGATTTCGGATTAGTTAACCTTATCTGCTACAATTAGGTTTTGTTTTGCAAAGGGATCATCCACGCGTTTTGCTTTCGTTCATTCTGTATGGATAGCTAACGGGAACGATAATYCGTTCCTGTTCGGGGTTTACATTTAATCAGTTTTAATGCGAATGAGCTCCATTGTGTGGTGGCATATTCCCACATAGAAAATTATAAGGTAGAGTAGCAGCGGTTTTGTATCACCTCAATAAATTTTCAACATTTCGTTAARCCGTAGAGTAATTGTTCGCCATTAATTGAWCAACCACGATCTGCTGTAGTATCTATCACAAATTTGCGGTTTTGCTTTTAAAGCTGGAAATACTGCATGGGAATTGTAGTATTAGCACACAATGTCCACTCAGGAAGTGTGGATTTAAAATACAAGGTGTTTTATGGGTGATAATGAATACAAGTATTTAGGATCAATTATTGATTGCACTGGGAAATACGAAGAAGACATAAATAACAGAACTACAACAACCTACAAACTACGTATGACTTTAGGATGAAACTTACCGGGCATAACAATAATTAAATCTTGTAAGAAACATTTTCCCAGTGCTTTCTGAAAATTTAAATTTACAAGTGAGGCAAGATATATACTTCCAACACGATGGGACCCGAGAGCATCAACATACTTTTACATTTTCAGTTTACTTAAAGCAAGGCCCATTATCATTCGTGACCCAACCTGTATAGCTATTATTTCCTTACAAAAAGCTAAACATTTAAGATCCTCATCTTACCCATCTTGCAATATGAAGCGTGCCCCTTAAATGTTTATTAAACTTGCTACCTGGACCATTTGGAAATACGTATCTCATGACGTACTTACATACGTTGAAATTACTTACTGTTCCACCAGTCTGCAAAATGGCTACAGAAGTTTCAGTACTGAAACGTTTATCAAACGGAGAAGTACTTCGTGTTACAGACACAGGATAATCTGATGGAAATGGAGCTTGTTTATGCAGCAGAAACTAACGTTTGCTGCAGAGTAAGTGCGGCAAGTTGGTCCAAGTTTCCGGTTTTGTCGCAACTGATAGGGTGTTCCTAATTCAAGGGTTGCACAAAACATCGGCTCCGTTTGAGGTAAAGAAACGTAGGTTTACTCTCGACGCCAAGTTTGATTTGATTGCTGTGTTGTCGCTTAGGGACATTTTGGACACATTATTTTTTTCTAGACTTGCAGTTCTCGCTTTCTATGAAATTACAGTAAGATGTCTAGTAATAACAAATGGGCCTATACGTTAACAGTAGCTTCCTTAGGACAAAATAAGCCTAAATGAACTACTTTACCTTAGAGCAATTTTATTTCCTTACCGAGTTTATTTTTATATTTTTCAATTTACTACCAGAAGATGACAGACAGAATTTTGCAGAAATGCAAATGAAAATAAAAATGAAAATTTAGGCGAATTATCTTGACCTAATGTCAATAATTCAAACTCAAGAAAAACATTGCCGACGATATATTTTATTTTATTTCTAAGACCATTTTAAACAACTCGGACTGCAACACATTTGTAATATCTGCATTATGTTACAAAAATATGTAATCAAATAAAATATTATTTAAAAATGAAAACGGGTTCAAACTTTCCACATTAATCTTCAAATGTTAAGTAAGTATACACAAAATTTAGGTGTTTCAGACTTCTTTTGGTGTTGTTGAATAAAATGAACGACAAGAAATAAATTAATTTATGTGTTACGAGAAAACTTGATTCAACTACCATTTCTATATCTTCTTCTGGAAAGTCAGGATCTTCACTTCAAATGTATATGTTTAATTATAGGAAATTTGAAAGAGAAAAGCTTTCATTAATAACTTTTGTCTTCACAATGAACGAGTTCGTTTTAATTTAACGTCAACGTTTAACGACCTTTTCCATCATCATACCAATCTCTGTAGTTGCATATGCCCAGTTTTTTTATTTTTTATTCACTGACATCGTTCAAGCCGACTAATTTATAATTCGTGTTTTTTTTAATTTTAAAATGACTGGACTAATGACATTAAATTAATTTAAAATAATGTTCATTTGGATACCTATTGTTCAAACTTTCGTCGGAGGTAATCGGATGGGATTTTTGCGAATTTCTTTCACAAAATACCTTATTAAAGTTTTTATAAAAACCCTTTTTCTGTACAATTCATTACTTTTTTCTTGTTGAATATAAGAAAATGAGAAAATTGTAAATTTAGAAATAAAGAGATAATACCTCAATTTTTTCCAGAATTGTCTAGGATCTGTCATATATTCGTTGATAACTCTAACTTTTGTACCAAATTTCTAAATTCACATTACATTTTAACAATTAATAAAAAAACTAAAAATCCATCCGAACTGACGTTTATGAAAGTCAATTTATTTAATATAAGTTTTAGGAATCCAGTAAATGCATTATCAGCACGAATTATAACCCGGTGTGTTGTTAAAAATGCCATTAAATATATTTCAGTTTATTTAAATGAAGCTTAATTTGGTTAAAATATTAAGTAGTCGGTTAATTTTTAAGAGCTATGCACTGGCGATCTAAGAAGGTTGGCTTGACGCATAATGCTGAGGCATTTGTCATTCTGACTTTTAATAATGTTAGTTATCCATCGACTTTCTTTCCCTGGGGAGTAAAAATTACTACAATTGTATCTTTAGCACCTATACATATGAACTCCCAGCTTAAATTTCTAAAGCTTCTGGCGTGAGAAGCTGAAACTGTACTAAAAGCGCTTCGGTTAATGTATTAGTCTTTGATATGTGTTAATTCTGAATCAGAAATCGTGCTCCTATTAGTAGAACTTTAAGGTGAAATTTATGTTCCTTTGGTACTTCGTATGATATCATTATACATTAAGTGGATCACGGATCTTTATTCTCCCAAATAAATTGTATCATCTCATTTTTGTTAAACGCGAGAGCGATGCAACTGAATGCGCCTCACCTAACCGAGTTCATCAATAACGGAATTAGCAATAAAGGGGCTTTGTATAATCAAAGTACATAGTAAACCTATAAATAATTTGGGTCTAAATTTCACACAAGATGGTTTAAGTCACCTTGCAGAAAATCCACGAATATTATTTATGGAATAAATACTTCATTAATTACTTAAGTACTTATATCTTATAAACATTTATTATTTCTGTTTATGTTGAATTGTACCCTACAGGACGTTCCTCCTTTGCCCCCCCCCCTAGACCAAAAGCTGGGTACGCCCATGGCTGACATAGAGAAACGCAAAATGCGTTGGCTAGCAACGGGATTATTCCCACCTAAGATACGAACCGTGCGTGGACCCGTCCGGCATTTGACGTCAGGGTCCGTTTTAGCGCCATGGCTTTAATCTAAATCTCTAATTCATATTTTGAGCTTACTTGAGGATTGATTTTAAAGCTTTCTGCTGACATATATCGCCATCTTTAAGGCTAGCACGATACCCAAAATTGTGCATTTACATTTTACCTGTTGAGGGGTAGCTAATTCTTACTGTTTGCATTCTCTGAAACAAAAAAGGCGCCTCCTACGCCTTCCGACTAAGTTCACGGCGCAGTAATTTCTTGCCTTCCTTCGCTAAACATCTTAATCAGCTCCGGAGCCCATCTAAAAACTTTATCTGTTCGTAAAGCGCGCTCCCCCAAAATAGAATTAGACCTGGGCCGACTCTACTAGAATTCAATTCGCATCCGTATCAGACAATGAATCTTCCTCCTTGGCCCGGGGCGCGCGGGGGTTATCTGCACGGCTTTAGATTATTATCCATTTAAGGGCCTCGCGAATAAATTCTGGCAATATTCCGTGTGCGCTCACCGCGCGTTCCTGCGGATGTGTTGAACGCGGCTGCGGAAATGTGCCGCCCCCTGTTTGCGGAAATTTATGAAAGTGCGTGGAAACAGATAGAGGGGGGCGGTTTTATTACGCCTGGAAATATGTTTGAATTTAACTCGGCGAATACGTTTAGCCCGCTCATCTTGCAGGATTTTTTTTTTACATTTGGAGCTTTTTTCCTCGGCATTGGTAACATAATTAGATGAAGTTCAGCGACCAGGAAGAAATTTTACCTAATTGGAGTCAAGCTTTATTTTATACAGGGAAGCTACCGATTTTTCTGAAATTGTGCATGAGCCTATGGGTAATTAAAATGCACTTTCTGCAATTTTCTCAACTCCGTGTCAGCTCTCGTTTCCGAGATACGGGCGCAAGTTGCATTTCTTTTAAATGGGAAAGGGGGTCAAGAGGCACAAAATTGAAAAGGATATTTTTCCTGATTTCAAAAATGTATCACTCTTGTATAGTAATGCAACTCTCTTACCGTTATTACAACCCTGCAATAAAATTTATCTTGCAGGCGGCCCGTCACAAGTTACCGCAAATAACCGGATTACCATAAATTTAGGTCCGATTTTCGGAAGATGGTTAAGCAGCGAAAAATGTTCTGTCCTTGGGAAAAAGCTGCTCCAAGTACCGCTCAGGATGAAGTTGCTGACGCTGACATGGAAGTGCAAATTGAAGAAAACAAGAGGAATCGTCGTTACCTTACCCAAGATGCCAAAGAAACCATAAAATATGTATACAATTTCTTGATAATAAAAAGAGTGCAGTGCTCCGTTAAAAGTGACAAGTGAAATGGTTGGTGTCCCCTACACGACTGCGAGAGATATTATTGAAAATAAAGGCAATTCAAGAAAATCACGCAATTCGGAGAAATTCCTAAATATATCAAAAGAGCTTGGGATAGAAATTAAAAAAGTGATTTACCAAATGTATAAGGAAAATAAAGTTCCAACTACGGCAAGTTATTGCGAAGAGTGGTTCAGAAAATACTTGAGGAGCATGGGTTTTAATTATAATACATTAAATCAACGTATGTCCATAATGGAATCAACTCGACTAAAAAGAATGAGATGGGATTATATAAACGAAATCAGAAGGTACCGCCAAGAAAATCGTAATATCGTATATTTGGATGAAACGTGGTACGACACCCACGACTTGATAAAAAAAGTCTGACAGTTGGGACAAATAACTGCGTTCTGCAAGCACCACCTTCGAGAGGAAAAAGAATTATAATTCTTCATGCGGGAGGAAGTTGTGGATGGGTGGAAAATGGCTTATTACTGTCAGCGAAACAGATCCAAAATTGTTCTGCTGACTACCATCGCGACATGGACCCTGCACTCTTTGAAACTTGGTTTCAGCAGCAGTTACTGCCTGGGCTACGACCAGGATCTGTTATAGTCATGGATAACGCGAGTTATCATTCAAAATTAATGAACAAGGCGCCAATATCAGCTACAAAAAAATATAACTAATTGATTACCTACATGAAAAAAAAATAAAATTACACTTCCGGATGGAAAAGTTACCAAAGAAGATTTGTTGACAATAATAAAAAATCTCAACATACCTAAACAATATCGAGTTGGTGAACTAGCGAAAGGACATGGACATATAGTTACGTGTTTGCCACCGTATTATTGCGTCCTAAACCCAATTGAATTAGTGTGGAGTACACTTAAAAAAGGAATACGAAGAAACAATACATGTCCGCGTTTAAGTTCGGGAGTTGTAGATTTAGTGCGTAGAGAGGTAAGTAGTATAACGAAAGAACTGTGGAAAAGCTGTATTAAGCATTTTATTGAAATTGAAAATAGCTATGTATCCCCAAATTTTCAAAATTTTATAATGCATGTTAATGATGATGCTAGCAGTGATTCAGAATTTGACAGTAGTGATGATGATAATAATTAATATATTTAAGTTATGTCGGTGTAAAGTTGTTAGACTTTTTTTTGTAAAAATATAATAGATGTATAGAATTATTTTTTTTTGTACTTAGAGCTTTAGATGAAAAAATATATATTCTTATTATCTTCTTTAAAAATACTTGTCTTTTATTTACATACTTAGTTATGTTAACCGTTAACCGCATGTTTCCAATAGTTAAAAGATTGTAAAAATATTATAAAGTATTAAATATTAATACCCTCGTATTATTATAAGGTATTGTTTATAATTTTCGGCTAGCACAGCATTCAACATATTCACAGGATATAAATATTAAATAAATGTTAAAAATCAAAATAAAAATAATTAGGAATGCGAGATTTTTCTTTGCATATTAAAAAATGCTCAGATGTGCATGTTATTTAGTTAGATTACAAATTTCATTATAACTAGGTATACTTTGCTTGTGCAAAATAATGCTGCTACTCATCTAAAACTACGTACAATTCATTTTGAGACGTAAATAAAATTGTTTGTAATTTCTCGATTAACATCCTTCACTTCTCCCGGACACTTTTGCTTCATCTTTACGCTTTTGTTTCTGCTGGACCTTGTTTGTGATTGAGAAAAAGAAAACAATCACCGCCGGCACAGTTCGGCGTCTTATTTTAACTTATAATTAACAGAGCTCTGCCTCTAATCGTGGGCAACTGTTTAAGCAGTCTGAAACCGGTTGCCCAATATTTAATAAACGTGAAGCTTAAAATTCCTTTAACCCATAAGGGTTTGTAAAACTGGGTGATTTCTTTAACGTGTCTTAAGCAAATTTAACGATCAGTATTGTTAGCTAATGTCTTCATTTCATTACTTCTGATAAAATTTCGTCTGTTTTTGTACAAACATACTGATGGATTTATATGACCCAGTTTTTATCATCTGCTGCCGGTGCTTGCCGTTCTAGGTTTATTTTTGTTTCGTCTGCTTCCGTCCTTTTGTTGTTGGTTTGTAATTTTAAGCATACACCAAAGCAAAATTGCGACGGGGAAAATAATCACTCTTTTTCTCGACCCTCTATTTGACACCTTTTGGCTAGCAACGAAGATTAAAGCTAACGAATATAGCAAAATTGAGCGGGTGTGGTATTTGTTCTGGAATAAATCCAATTTCACTTCAATAAACTGATAGTGTTCGAATGTTTAAACAAGACGTATGAGTCAATATTAAGTCGGATATAAATACTTCTATATCTTTCCGTTCTCTGAAATTGCATTATGTAATGAATAAGTTGAATTAATTTTATAGGTAACAGCCATGAATTTTATATTATATTTGTATCGGAAAGCTCATTTTTTGTTGCTGCTTGTATATATAAAATTTCAACAACTTTGGCTCTATTTAACCGTTGCTGTATTTTTTAGCATTTACGAATTCGCCATTAGAGAATCGAAATTGAGACCCCGTATTATATGTGTACTAAACTTTTTACTTTTTTCACTTTATCTGTGGTGCTTTTTAATTATACCTTGTCAATAAACGATCTGAATATAATTTTTCTCCTCCCTGTCCTCTCGTACCTTATTTACCATAATTTCTGGTGATCATTATACAGGGTTATACAAAAAGATTGAACTACATAACATATGTTCTTAACAAAAGTTTGTTTTGCTAAACTTGGCCTTTTGTTTTTGTATATAAAATATTTTTGAAATGACCTGGTGTTTATTTTGTATGGTTTGATAACAAAATGTTTGGGAAGAAAAAGCGTTATCAAAGCACTGCTTGCAAGTGTTAGTACATACTAGTTTCTATTGATTTGATGATAATTCCAAGGCTCGTACTTTTTTGTTTACTTTTACTTTACTTACTTACGTAATGTTCAATATAATTTACTTACAATAAAAAGATATTTTAATGGTAACACTTGGATGGGTCAATTCAAGAATTTCCAGTTACGTTGCTCAATGTGATTGTTTTATTTTATAATACGAGTAGTTATAGTTATAGCGGCGTCGCGATTTTCCACAACATTCCAATGAAATTTTATACCATTAATCAAATAAAAACAGCATCAATGCGGAGGCACACACTCGTTTATTGGGAAAATTAATTTTGACATAATATAAAGCTATAGCCATCGTAAACGTGATTAACACTTTACACCGGAACGCGTTTTGTTCCGTTGTTGCCGCAATAAAAGCTATACATTAACGAAATTTATATTAAAAATAATATGTACAAGCGGTCTTTTACTTTCGAACTCATGTATAGATATTGATTGCTCTGCTCATTTTAGTGGAATTAACTGGTAATTGAAGAAGAAGTGTACTTATGATTAGTAGTGTGGTGTACTAAAKATACATCAATTCCTATCAGGACSCATCGTGAACTTGCTCTTGAGTTTTTTATGGCAGCAAGAACTTMATCAAAAAAATGTGAATAGTATACACTTCAATTGGAAGTGCAAGGCAAGTGTGTCAACAATTTGTTTAGGACAAGAGATATGAGTCATTGTATAGCATCTGGCCGGGCACAAAAGTTGTGCCATGAAAATTATTTATATACGACCAGAATTGTTTGGGATCTGTTATTATGTCAGATTGCATACACGGGGTGTTGGTAAGCCGAGTGTGATACAGAAATATCCATTTTCAATCGGGATCTTAACGATTTAAAACCATTGTAAGCGACAGGATGACCAGATCTTTGATACTCTTTCCAGAGAAGTCTCTTATGTTCTAGGCCACGATTTATATTGGTATTAACATCAACATACATAATAAATGAAGTTGTAACAGAGTGTATTATTTAATGGAAACGCTGTAACATAACATCTGATGAAAGCGTAACGTTTCAGGTGCCATTTGATAGTACTAAGTCATGGAGGCAATCACTGTAATTGAGATTTTTATTGAACATTTTTGAAGGTAAAAAATTGACAAATGTTGATTGTGATTGAACTGATGCTATACCATGCAAATAGTCCAGAGTCTCCAAGAGGTCAAACAAGAGAGTATAGGCATTTAGACTAAAGAGCTCGAGGTACATAAACAACAATTTGAAGCAGGAAATAATTCATAGTTTATTAACTGAGCGTCCACATCACATCGTATAATAGAAKAAACGGCAGCTTCATACAGCCTTACCTTTTTAGTCCTAATTCCTCCTACATTTTGATAGTAAACATCCAAAGCAGGCCTTCCAGCATCCTAACCAAAAACTTGAAAATGATAACATTGATTGTTTCCCGATTGCTACAAAGCAAAAAGCGCACGCGATGCGTAGCAAACACTATGCTGTTTATATACGTAGCACTCATGATCTCAAGCAACATGATCATGTATGCCAACGTTTTTCTCATTTTTATATTTAACACAGTTAATACAACGTAGCGTCCATTTAGATCATCCACAGTCTACACTGATTATGTGGTGAAACCTACAACATGTTTATATCAACAGAATCGAAGACATCACACATATCGAGGCCAATAAATAGTAGTTTCCTGTAGTTGTCGGACATAATAGAATTATAAGTTTTAATGTCAATCTGCAAGTCAGCCTGGAAAACATTCTTGTTCTGCTTGGCGGGCCAGAATTTTATATATTTACGCTCAAAATCTTCACTGCTCTGTTCGATTTCTTGGAATATCGAGAGCATGTTATAGTGAGTTGCTAACTAAATTATACGAAATAACTTGCCAAAGGTGTGCTCTACTTGAAAAATAACGTCCCGGCCTACACGTCGCTGATTGCAAAAATAAGTAAAATTTGTTTTGAATTTGTTCATGATCCATCCTATTCTTCCTGTTTAGCACTATTATTTATTCCCAACGCTAAAAAAACGTTTAAAAGGCAAAATATTTTCGACTAATAATGAAGTCGTTATGTGCTGTTGAGGAGAGAATTGCAGACCAAGATTATGTTGAATAAGTTAATTTTGTTTTAAAATATTCTGGCTTTTTATATAGTAGGCCAGATACATCAATATGATTTGTTTTGAATTCTGAACGCCAGTCTAATTAGACATATTGAAGACCTCAGTGAGCTTTATTTAACGATTTTTTAAAGAAATTACAATACAGTTTTGATTATTACAATGCAATTACAATAATAATAAAAGCAACAAAGAATACAAAAATTACGGTTAAGAAATAATAAAATGGAAATAATTCACTGCTGAAATTGAGCACCATTTATAGCCTAACATAATAGTAATATAGAAATATACTATTCCGATTGGCAAACATGGATATAATACGTTAGGGACTAGAAGTTTATACGAGTATATTTGGTTAAAATATCAAATGCACATTTGTTTGAATCTTGTAATTATTTCAACGGATGCTGCATGGCAATGAAAGTGTTTACCTGTGCACTCGCTAATTTGTTACTATAATTATTGCGTGTTATAATCATTTTTGGAAAAAATGCCTAGTAAACCACCAAGGCCGATGATATGCAGTATAATAATTTTTGCGCGTGATGCTACCTCATCTTTTGCATCTTAAGGAAGCGTGCGTTCTTTTTTGTAATCAAGGTCAGCTCTTGTTAACTGATTAACTCTAGGAGATATTCTGTACTAATTCCTATTGTACTAAGTAGATACCGACAAAGATGACACTTGTAAAAATAATTGCGTTTGTGTATTAAGTATGCTAAATAAATGCGCTAGTTTACAAAACGTACCAAGCTTGTTTTAGTACAGAAATATTAACTAAATTAATTTGCTTTAATAATTAAGTAATAATCAAACAGAATCTATTGCAACTGTGCCAATGTGTACATGCTTTATGAATATGCAAAGGGTTGAAAGAAGTTATTGGGGTGCTGTTTTTTAAACAATGAGTTGCTAATAAATTATTTCTCCGTATAGCATGTCATATAAAAAAGGATATGTTAACGAAGATCTCGAGAGCCACATGACTAATGCATGACTAAAGGGGGATAATTTAAGTGTAGCTTCACCACTGTGCAATTTAAGTACAATGGGCAATAAATATTGCAATTAGCAGTTGAAGTATGTTGTAAATCGGTTCTTTAATAGAACAGAAGGTCACTGAATAATCGTTATTATGATCCAATCTGCAGCATTACATGCATCAACTCTCACTTGAGCCAGTCGCGGGTTTTGCATCTTATTTTGCGGACTATACATCCTTTTGAAGTTTTATATTAACAGACAGTGTGTTTTTTTTTATAAAAATTTCACTAGATTTCTCAGTTCATAGTTCATGTTTATGAACAACAAAATCAAACATTGTATATTACATTAGTTTTAATTTATATTCGCTGTATCGAGCTAGGAATATTACTGTGTTTTAAGTTTTTGCACGAATGTTACAATCTTCTATACAGGGTGTCTCACGAAAACATTTAGTTAGAAGTTTAGTTAGTTAGGCAGTTGGCTCACTAACTAATTCCAACAGTGCCATTGGAACCAAATATACTCACATTACTACAACTTGCGGTTGTACCAAGAGTAGCTGGTACTTATTTTAATTGAAACGCTCTGTATTTTGTCATATTTTTGGATTTTAATATTAATTTAAAACTAAGTTTGTTCAAGTTCATTCATATCTAAAATCAACTGTTCCAGAGATGTCTTGATTTTTTTTTTAATTACATCTACATGGATTGCTTGAAAGTTCAGTACCTAACTTCAAATACAGCCAACTCTGAGTGGTAATATGTGGGTTTGTAAAGGGCACTTAATGTGCAAGGTACCCTAGTATTTTGTTAAATAAGTGTGTACGGGGGTGGCCATAATTGCTTATTACATTTAGTTAGTTTCGAACTCAATATTCAATCATTCAGTACGTTTTTGTTTCGTTTAGATTTTTATAGACGTCAACACGTTTCCAAATAGAACACCGCGTTTTTTCTTTAAAAATGTACTTAATTCGTCTGTTGCTAACGAATAATATCAAAATTATTTATATAAATCTCCCCAATTCTGCATTGTGGTATTCATTTGTCTATAATTAGCCAGAAATTAAATCATAATCATTGTGGCGGAATGAAGCACTGAATTAAATTTCAGCCCTGGTAATTACGTAACAAATTTCAGCAATATTGAATGGGACACAATTTCGGGTCGCTTGTCTTTATGTAGCGGTTCAGTTACATTCTTTGCGGCAACCTTGAACTTTCTCTAAGACACCCCCCTCCAGTTCATTTTCTAAATGAAGAGACAATTGAGTATTGTTGAGCATGGGGCGATATCCATTACGCTGTGTAAATACGGCCTAAATCGTGATGTGATGTAACGCGCTCTGTTCACTCTCTCCTCTTACGATAATTTCTTTTGAGGACGGCTCACCTGCCTGCTGAAAGCGAAAGTGCTGCCGTCGGGCTGTTTTCACCTTGATCTTGAGCTACTTGTGCCAGGTCACTGAATCTGTATAATTTATACTGTGTATGAATGGTTCTTTATTTTTGTCGTGCGCGAATATTTTTCGGATGTTTACGCGAAACGTAATCTCGTATTATTAAAGGGAATGGACGATTACAGTACGAAACGGCGTATCATCCTCTTCAAGGCAGATGTTTTGTATTAAAAATTTTATTTTTAGTATCCACGACCCCATAAAAATCTCGTGAAAACTAGCGATGTAAACGCCATGTCATGTAATAACGTCCGCAGTTCATTCATTGTTGATATGTTTTTTTACGATTTTTTTTCGTGCGAGGGAGATGAGTAATCGTTTCATTGCTTAAAAGTTATCACAAACTTCCATTCAATTTTAATACACATGCTTATTTACGTCCACCACCTGTAATCGATGTATTTTAATCTTAGAATAAAGTCGATGTAATCATTTATACTAACAACTTGTTAGGATTCGAACCTGGGACCTTTTGATTGCTAGTCAAACTAGTTATACTGCACCATCAGAGCCCTATTCAAATTTCTGGTTAAAGCGGCATATACAGGGTGATTAATTAAGAATTGGCAATCTCTGAACTGGAGGTACTATACACCAAAATATGGTGATTGAGCTTAACTTGCATTATGCAAATGTTGCAGGTTTACGAGATACAGGGTGTACAAAGTTGGAATTTTAATTTGAAATTTCTCAATAATTTTGTGATTTTAAGCAGTATCGTCTGAAAAATTGGCAACTTTACGTTTTCTCGCTAGAAAATTACGAATTTAATGCTAGTTACACCCTGTTACTTAAGTAAATTACAACATACATACCTTTTTTGCCTAACGAGTTATGGCTAAAATGACTAGAAAATCTAAAAGATAGATCCATTTTCATTAAAAAAGACACTCTTGTTTATTTCATGTAACTCTATCAGTATTTGAGTTTAATTAGTGAATTTTGTTTGTTGTAAAATGAATTACTACAATGCAGGTAACAACAGTAAAGGCAACAAATAACAATCAGTAACAGTAATAAAAAAACTTCAAAGTAAATGCTCAAAATGACCGCCTTCAACTCCAATACACTTTGTACAGCGTATCCTTAAAGATCTTTGAATATTAAATAACATTTGTCGATTATTTTTAATAATATTAGCAGCTTCTTGAATTTTCTGCCGTAATTCTTCGATGGAATTAATTGTTTCTTTCTAAACCATGTCCTTCTTTTGTGACCATATTGAGAAGTCTAGAGAGTTGAATCCACCGGTGAGGAAACTGTACATTCAGGTATCGGCGTGCTGGTACATCTTCTAGTAGTGTGTTTAAATTTTGTTCAAGGAAGTTTAAATAGAGAGGCCCGTTCAGATTAGGAGGAAGTTAAAAAGGACCAATAAAAAAACGAGATATCACCCACACCAAATATGTACCTTGAATTCATGCTGAAAATGTCGTTCCTTTAGAGCATGTAGATTTTCGGAGTCCCACAAATGATTGTTTTTCCAATTAAAAAAACCTCGCCTACTGATGAACGTCGCCTCATCTGTGAAAAGGAGGTTATTAAGAAAATCCTGGTCTTCGGTGTGTTTACCTAGGATAAATTGAGCAAACTGTAGGCGAACTGGTATATCTTGAGGTAACAAATTTTGGACAGGAGTATTGTGATATGGATGGAGATTATCTTTCTTTAAAATTCTCCAAATAGACGATATCTGATATCTGGATTTTCCGAAATACGAACTAAAACCTCGTCTACATCATCGACGTTGATAGTTTTGCCAGCACCATTTAAGCTTTTAGGACGAAAACATTCTGTTTCGCCTTGGCGGATGTAAATACGTCTGAACAGGTTGTGATTGGGTTGTCTTCGATTTTGGTATAATTCTAAATACCTTCTGGCTGCACCAAGTCCACTATGTATAATTTGATTCAGCAAAAACACAAATCATATCACGCATTTCACTGTTAGAAAATTCATTATGTCGTGGCATTTTCTTATTTTAGAATTTTTACTACAAATAATACTAAGTAAATTAGAAAAATACAATGAACACTCTTATTTAGTGACAGTAAAATTGTCAAATATTTCTTTGTGCTGACACCAGCCTACTTGAAGAAAAGTTAAAGTAATAATGGTGGCCTAGGAGTCTTTACACTGAATGTTTAAAATGCAAATAACTCAAAAACGGATAGAGTTATATGAAATAAACAAGAGTGCCTTTGTTATTGAAAATGGAACTGCCTCATAGATTTTCTAGTCATTTTAGTCATAACTCGTTAGGCAAAAAAGATATGTCGTAGTTTACTTAAGTAACAGGGTGTAACTAACGCCCTATATACGTAGTGCTAAATTTAGCATTAAATTCGTAATTCTCTTGCCAAAAAACATAAAGTTGCTAATCATCATTTGGTGTGTAGTATCTCTAGTTCAGAGATTGCCCATTCTTAATGAATCTTAATGTATACGTCAAAGTTACGAAACTGGCTTGGTAGTGCAAGGAGTTTCCCTAAACTGTATACTGACGCTAATCCCTAAGTAAAAAGTAGGGCTTCATAGGTTAATAAAAGAACAACCTCCAGTGACCCCAACAAATAGAACAAAATTGATTTGCAGTTTGATTAGTATTTTTTTAAATTTAGATTTCAGACACAGATTACAAGGTCTACAATATTTTTATTAGTAGGTGAATATACTATTCGTGGGATGGGTCTAAAAGCTCGAAAAGCAACCCTAGTAATTTATAGAGGAATGTTAATCAAGATGAAGAAGAGCAACAACCACATATATGGTTTAATAAGGAGTACCTGAAGCTAAGGTGTATATCCAGTATAGCATAAAAAGGATAATATTGTTACATTTCAATCCCAGAAGACGATTGCAACAGCATATAGGAAATGGTAACAAGTAAACATGCAGATCACTTCTTTGAGAATTGTCATCGTCAGTGTCGCATTTTTACTAAATCTGGTTGTGTTAACTTCAGACTCGAGTAAGCCCCAATTGGATATGAATAATTCCAAAAAATAAAATACGCGATTGTTATAAGTAGACAGAAAGTAATGATCTTTAGATTCAAGATATTCAACTAGTGCTTACTGCAATCGAAAGCACCAGCAAGTACCCCCAAACAATTTTTTAAGGTATCATATGAATCAATTAGGTGTGTCAAATTTTAAATTGACTGATCACACTTTGTACGTTTGTTTGTTGACTTCTCTTTTTCGAACGTCATTTTATGCACGGGTGGGGTAACCATTTTTCCAATTGTGCCCATTTTAATTATTTTTTATACCAAATGACATTATGGTTGGATTCATTAGGCCATAAGGGTTCGAATGACACGAGAAAATGTGTATGGTTCTGTTATGCTCTATTTCAGTCGTTTCAAAATAAAGCTCTTTCTAAATCTCGAGTTAGCTGTTTTTTTTTTAATTTCTTGAGTAGTTGAGTAGTATGTCAATACAACGTATAGACGTCGTTTAGTTCGTGAAACGACACCTGTAAACAGCACAGCAAAGCAAAATTCGTAAAAATTTGCCCTACGTGGGCGGCCCCACACGAATTTATCGCAGGGCCTGGTTTTTGCAGATGTCGCGGTAATGGCGTGCTCTTGCTGAATATACGGATCATCCCGCTGTTTTATATATTTCGAAGCGTTTAAAATAACGACGCATCATTTCTCAGGCGCGGAATATATTTTGGCACTAAATAAAAAATCCAAATTGGATACGTGCGCGGCAAAAGCCGGCCATAAATTCCGCGCTACATGGCGTTTTATTCTGATATTAACGAGCGGTAGTTGCGGTTCGTTTTTTACACCGCTGAAAATAGTGCGAAACCAATGCGGTGGCATGCTTTTAAACTTGAGCCCAGATTAATAGAATTTGTTCGTGATCAATGATCGGGGACAAAGCGTATCAAAACACGGGGAACGTGCTCGACGATTCGTACCCCGAACACGTCGAAAAAATATGTGTACCACTTGACGGAAAACTGCTTTCCGGCACGTTCCTTCATATAATTTAATGAAATCATATGTTTAATATGGAATCTGAGAGTATGCTGCACAGAAAATAATTATTTGTAGACATGGCAAAACTTTATTTATAGCAATAAAAAAAACCGCAGCAAGTTGGAATTAATACTTCCACATCCAATTGTCAAAATGACATTTACGTTTTTATTTCTTATACTATAAGATTAGTAATCAGGTTTTTAGCATTTTTTCTCTCTACACATTTTTTCTAAGACAAATAGTCCTCATGATATTAGCAAAAACATATTAATTTTTAAAATGGTTTTATTCCAAATACTCGAAAATTATCAACTTAACAAAAAATTACAAGAGTGCTTTATGATCAGAAATTTGATTTTCTATATAATACCAAAATTTAAAAAAAATCGTACTAGCAGGGTCCAAAATAGGTTTTTTGAAAATATTTCGAAAATGTCAATATTCAATGAAAATGTTGTTGTTTTGAAAATAGTGATTTTTGCTCCAACTAATAAAAATGTTACTACTGGAACAAATATTGTTAATAAAATAAAATAATATTTTATAGACTACTTTTTAGTTGTTTTAACCAATATTTATTTTTAATATAAAAATATAAGGGGATTAGAGGTGGGGTGGGGATAATATAAATTCGCACTTGAGAGTACGCATTTGTTTATTAAGTAATAAAATAACGACAATGTACAAATTGAAGTAAATATTCTAGATATAGTGTTGTAATGAAATATATACAATTGGCTTAAACTTAAAAGTAACGTTGAAAATGATTATTTGCAAGATGCATTCTGTGAGTTTTCTATATTTTCAAACAATAAAAACTATAAGGCATTTTTTCTTTTAAAACTACTTTAATTTTCTTATATTTAAGTGATAACCTAAATTATGTTCCTCAAAAAATATGGTAACTCTATCTAGGTACCATAATATACATAGTATTTGTACTAAATAACATCATCCATCCAGAATTGTAACAATTAAATTTTAGAAGTGGCTCTTTTTTCGTTTTGATCAGTGTATTAATAATAATAATAAACAACGTTTTAAAAGTTATAAAACATGAGTACGTTCAGAAACACATCAAATACATGCACAACTGATATTACAGAGTTATATAATCATAACATGAGGTTTGCAGTTGAATTAATTTAAATAAACATACATTACATGATAACTTTCTGCGTTCGTACAAAGGCTCTAGTTTAAATTCTGTAACTAGTACATTAAGAGGATAGTTACGAACAGGATATGTCTTATGCTTAATAAAATATAGATATTTACAAAACTTTATTTGCACCCGTTCTATAGTTGCAATATTAACTGCATAACTTGCATCCCAAATCACTGAACTATTTACGTCTTATAAAAGAAAAAAATTGTTTTATTTTTCTTTTTAATACATCACAAATTAAAATTGTTTAAGTTCATTTACAAAATTTTGGAATCTTCAACGGGGTTTCAAATCATCAGCATAAACATACATGGAACAACTAAATTGCGAAAGCGCATCATTAAAATATAACAAGAATAATATAGGACCTAGATTACAGCCCTGAGTGACACCGCTAGGTGTTAAGTATGTATTGGATTTTAAGTCATCATATTCAACATACTGTGTACCACTTGAAAGTAATGATCTAAATAGATTTACTGTGCTATTATATAAACCAAAAGAACTCAATTTTTTAAGTAGACAATGATGATCAACTACATCGAATGCCACGGACAGATCGGTATATATTACGTCCACTTGCATCCTATCATTAAAATCATTAGAAAAGAACTGCACAGATTTACCAGGTATGAAACCATGCTGGTTATAAGACAGCTGATTAGAAATGTGGTTATACAGATTATTGGTTAAAATTGCCTCAAATATTTTGGCGAAATTAGATATGACAGCAATTGGGCGACAGTTTTCAATTAAATTGCGGTCTCCTGATTTGTAGACTGGAATCACTTTCGCTGACTTCCAAACTTCAGGAAATTTTCCTTACAAGGAAGGCAGGTATGACATCAGGACCAGCAGCAAAGTTTGATTTAATTTTTTTCACAACATTCAAAACGTCTCTCTCATGTTACCAGGGATACCTGAGGTGTTTCTTTAAGGTTGATGTAGGTTCAGAGGCTTTTAGGGTTGCTGTTACTATCATTCTGTGCCCTATCAATCAAATTCTGGCATGCGACGTTGATATCCTTTTTTAGTGATTTTCTTAAAGAGTTCACTACAATGAGATCTCTTTCGTAGCCATACTTTTTGTAGCGCTTCCATCTTTGACGTTTATCCCTAATTTAATTTACCATTTACCGGTTGCTGCCGACTGCTTCTATCCACGATCCCTCAGCAGTGTTGCTTTCCGTGGTTACTGCATAGATCCGTTTTGGAGAAAACTCTGCAAGGGCTTGCGAAATTGACGCTTCCGATGGTAAATCCGCTGAACGTCCAACGCCGACACCTGCATCTATAGACGCTCGAGGACACTTCTTACAGCTAAGCAAACTATTTCTTTTACGTGGGATGGTCTGATATGCGTTCAGAGCTGCTAATTTAATTGTGCTTTTCAATAATCCGCTATTGCTCATTCTTTAACTCTTAACGCCGATATCAGATCATCTACTCAAGTAATCCGCCGCGAATTATTAATGCGTGTTTACATTATTTACTATACATATGTGTAGCTATTAATTTACATTTGCATCTGATCATATTTAATGTGGATGTTTTGTGAACCAGCATAGAGCTCTATACGGGGATCATCGTTAATTGTTTGTACATGAATGCGATGATATATTCATGCCGTTGAATTTGTAATAATTATTGAATGCCATTGGTCACTAAAGGGGGTAGCAATCAACCAGTTGCCTTTTACTTATGATTTGATTTTTGCCTTTCAGTGAACGCGAACTATTCAGCCTGTTTCCAAAATTTACAGGGCGGCTGATATTAGCTTCGACACTTTCGTGTTAAAATTTTGGTGGCGCCCTAATTTAACTAATAACTAGTAAGTGGAACCTCCCCACTCTCCCTGCATGCTAGTCGTTGCTTTTGCTTGCCGCAAGCGAATCGTTTGGCAAATTTTATACTAGTTTAGTTTTGTGACGGTAGGTAATTGTTTTTATCACTTCGCCGTCATAACTTGAAAGTCTCCACCAAAGAGTTCGCTGCCCAAAACACAGTAATTAGTAAAAAGACTCGTTGACGATAATACTAAGACTTCAGTATCCACTAAATCTGGACATTTACTTCTGACACTGCAGACTGTTTCTATATTCTCACTTTCTTTTTGAACTTCTCCTACCTGGAGAACTTGTAAGCTGCTCGTTACACAACGAGATCACAGCACGGTTTCCCGGCTTCAAATATGCCGTAAAGTGGACAGCATCTCAATAAAGCGGGAATAAGTCCGAGAACCTGTTACTCGCTACTATTTTTCATTCACTTAAACGGAACTTTTCCAGGCCCGGGATACGGCGCTTCCTCCGGAAAAGTGGGACCTAATCTAATTATTGCGGCATTATTCTGCAATAACTCGTGCCCGCTTTTGAACCGGCAGAGAACGGGGAACTGGGAATTTGATGCTTGTAAGCCAATTTCCTTTAGTTCTGAGCCAAAGTGATTGCTCCTCAAGAGCAGCTCCGGAAAACTTATCTTTGGAACAACAGCAGAGGAATGCGGAACTGATAATTTGACGCTGCACACGCTGATGCGCGCCTCTGCCAAACATGCAGAGTGCCTCCGTTATTAGATTAGATGCCATTTACTAACCTCAAAGGACAAAGGAAACGATTAAACGCCAGCGCAGTACATTCTATTGACTGTGGGGTTGCAGGGTTGCACACAATTAAGCGAGAAAGGCATTATTAAAGCTTCGGGTTTATTTGTAAGCATCCCCAAGCTCAACATTCAACAAAGGATTTGCGATATACGTTCATTATTTAAGTAAGCAAAGGCAGCATTACTAGCAGCGCGAGTAATGCAGGGTCAATAATAATAATGCATGTATAACCCAACAGAAATTTCCATTTACAGGATAAAATAGAAAATCAACATTTTTAGCAAATACACAGCACACACTATAATATAATATACTACTGCTCAGATACCACGAAGGACATCAGCTTTTTCAGACTATCACAATGAATGTCACAATGTCTAGATATCCTATTAAAGTTATTGGACATAAGAAAACAGGCGAGTTAACAAGCACATTGGTTCTAGCATTTGAACAATAAAAAGTGCCACCATCCCGGAAACCAAGCCAAGGTACTCTTATATTAAATAATGCCAGCAAAGAAGGACAGTCAACATAGCCATGAAATACTTTAAATAAAAATGTTAAAGTAGTGCGTATCCTTCTAGTCTGCAATGAACTAACATCAAACCTTTGCAACAAGAGTGTATGATTATATCCTCTATGCGGATAATAATTGTCTACTCGATACGTCAAAAAATAAGAAATCGTCTCTCAATTTTCTCAGTTTGGTTTATGTGTACCATATCAAACTGCAGTATTCCAACTTGGAACGAACAAAAGTAAAATATAAAGATTTCAGTACACTAATATTATTCAACGATGCTGAGTTGCGAATAATAAAACCTAGAGCTTTATAGGCGGCTTTTACCGTTGAGTCTATGTGACCAGTAAAAGATAATTTACAATCACAACTCATACCAAGATCTTTAACGCTGTAGCAGCGCATCAACTCGACTGCTTCAATTGTATAATTAAATATTAAAGCTTGCCTTCTAAGGGTAAAAGTGCAAACCTTACACTTGTCAATATTAAGAGGCAGTCTATTCACAGCACATCATCTAGCCACACGGTTAACCTGCCCTTGCAATACTAAACAGTCATCTTCGCCGGATAACTCAGAAAATAATTTCAGTCATCCGCAAAAAACAGATTTATAAACAAAACAAACAGCAGTGGCCCCAAGTTAGACCCCTGAGAAACTCCGGAGGTTGCTAAAAAGTTGTACGATTTAAAACCGTTATATGTAACATATAATTTACGTTGAGTGAGATATGATTTTATTAGTTGAACGAGATAATCACTCAATCCAAGCTGTTCTGGTTTATTAAGTAGAACACAATGATTCACCCTGTCGAAGGCTTCCGAGAAGTCAGTATACACTATATCAACTTGACCTTTATTATCTATAATATTTGCAGTAGGTAGACTGCATAAGCTGCGCTAAGTTAGTTACAGTAGAACGTTTTGGATAGAATCCATGTTGGTTAGGTGAAGTGCAATGCTTAATTTCGTTAAAAATTATATTGTGTAATAGCATCTCGAAAACCTTCGCAAAATTTGATAAAATTGCAATGGGGCGATAATTTTTTAGGTCAGAGGGATTGCCTCTGTTTAAAACAAGACGCACTCTTGTAACTTTCCAAATATCGGGAAATGAAGCTGTATACAATATAAGTTTAAACAAATACCTTAAAGATGAGATAAGAAGCCTTCAACAATCTTTAATTACAAAGCTAGGTATCTGATCATCTCCGCGGGTCATTTCGTTTTTTAATTTAATTATAGACTTTTGAATATCGGATTTTAGTTTTTTGCTTTCCTATAGAAAGACAAAAAGTCTTGAATGTTATTTGCAACAGTAAATGTTCAACTTCTTTTTGTCTTTTAATTAGGAATGCTAACTATTTGTCCTTAGTACCTTTGACATTCATTTTTATCAATTCGTACGTCTGCAGGCGCTCGCAATTCCAATAATTAGAACTACCTATAAAAAGATATCTGTGTTGTTAAGTTACAGATTTTACAACAACTGACACATGCAGAATTGACCCTTTTTAATACTTACTTTGCGTAAAAATCTTTATATTTCCGTTTATGAGACAGTTTTTGATCTTTTAGGCTTAAGTATAGCCAACATCTTACTTTTTTAACAATGCCGTCAATTTTTTGAATTTGCTTAAGTTAATATCATTCTTGGTAAATAATGCGGATTTTAGCATCGAGTAAATCGACCATATCTAATGATGATGAATTTATTGTCTTTGCTTTCTCACAAAAATAGGTGAAGAGGACATTTTCTGACCATTTACAAATTTCCTTCAACCTATGTCATCAATAGTTTATATTGCTTGTCGTACAACTTTTATTTTTCTGGTAACAAACCTAAGGGTAAAGTTCCTGCAGCATTTCTGATCTCTGGAGGTTTATTTGAGTTGTTGTCAATTTATATAATTTTTTCAACTACAAAATTGTTAAATGTACTACCTAAGGAGGTCGCTTTTTATGTGGTTGCTGTTGACGACATGCATTTGCTAGATTTTATCGCCCGGCAGGTAATGAAGTAGCACTCTTCAATAGGCCTCAAATTTCGTTGTGAGTGTCTAGCAAAAATTTTACTTTAATTAGCGATTGTAGATAATAGTTACTTATTATACGTGAAAATAAACACTCGTATGGTGAGTAAAATCATCTATAATAACTTGAAAATACTTCTCACCATCCGGAGTTGGAGCCTTCACCGTTCCACTGAGATAGGTACATAAGAGTGCCCCTTTGCGTTGTGATCTTGGCAATGGCTGACCTTTGAAGGGTTTTCGTTTCGCTTTTCCTTATTGATAGGGACTGCATACTTATTCAGTGCAGGAAAGACCTAATTATCTTAGGCCACCTCTGTTTAAATCTCCCAATCTCCTGTACTATAAATTGTTCGATTTTATTTCCTTCAATATGTTTGCTTCATCACTATTTTCTGAAGTAGTATCAAAACTCGCAACATATAATAGGTTTCGAAACGTATTCATTTAATTTGAAACTTTTTACCGTTAGATTTAGTAGCATAACTATAAAAATGACTGTTACATTTACTGTTTATTTCCTTTTGTAAGAAGCTCGACTACAATCACTGCTGAGAACACAATTATATTGTTGCTGGTTCACGAGCTATTATTTTGTCACTCTCTTTCTAGAGGTTCTATATCCATCATATGGTATTTTACCCCTTTTTACCAAATTATCTCTCGCTTCACTGTACAAAATGAAACGTAACGCCACAGGACATATCCGCGAAGAAAGCTGTCCCATTGCTGATTCTTCAGCAGCAACAAACGAAATTTCTCCTCCAGTGTTCACTACCATGGATTTTCCGCTTCCTGTTTCCCCGATACCTTCCTCTTCTACTATTCTAATATGACAAGGTTGCCCACATTCATAACGTCGCCTCCTGTAGTTGTCTTTTTGCCCAACAAAAGAATACCGAACAAGATTTTTCTAGCTGTCTTTGAATCCTTCAAACGTTCAATGTGGATGTACCTTCTAAAGTTATTACATTTACATAAGTACATACATTATACTACGTGCCTGAGAGTTTGCAACTGTCACGTTGACCACAGACATTTTTCACTTAGACCTACTCGTTTTCTATATAAACCGTAAATAAACAAGACACAACGGATGACGATATCAGTCTTACAGATAGTGTGCCACGTTATGCCCTATATTTCGTGATTTATGGTCGCCTCCTTTTTCTTTTCTTTTCCGCGCGACCGACTTTTCCTCATCCCATTCGCCCAGGTTCTGTAATGCAGGAAACAATCTAAAACAACGGAAATATGAAAGGCGAATTGTTGCCTGGCCTTTGTGTGCAAATCTGATCATTTGCGTTTGGCGGAATACGGCATTTACAGTTACGTTACATAACTCATTTAGTTGTTACGCTGCCGTAAGCATTGAGGTTAGTGTCCCTTGGTATTTCGCTGTGTACGTTAGCGGATAATCATGCCGATGATGCCTCGGTGACTTGTCTGCTAAATTTTACTTCCATTGCTATTTGAATTCAATATTACATTTACGCTTTATGGAATATTAGACAGGAAATTAGGGTTACTCCAGTTTATGTTGTTTGTACGGGGCACAGTGGACTAGAATTCGAAATTCCTGATCAAAACTCAAAAAGTAGATATTTTTATTCCAAATTCATACTCGGGGATTTTTGAGGTCGCTTATATTATATTATATTATTATAGCGATCCCTTAGGTGACACGATAGCCAGATTATCCGAACATTGTTTAAAATCTACTTATTTCTTATGGAACGATAATTTTTATGAACAAAAATCAGGTTGTGCAATGGGTTCACCTCTAAGTCCTGTAGTAGCCAATTTGTTTATGGAAAATTTTGAACATGTAGCGATAAACAGTTTTCAGCTTAAACCAAAATGTTGGTATAGGTACGTAGATGACACTTTTGTTATTTGGCCCCACGGTATAGAAGAGCTGGGTAGGTTTCTAAATCATTTGAACAGTCGAAATCCCGACATAAAATTTACTATGGAATTAGAAAGCAATGGTAGTTTACCTTTCTTGGATGTCCAAATTTACAGAACAAACACTGGACAGTTAGGACACTGGGTTTACAGAAAACCAACACACACACATGCCACATCTCACCACCCTCCTTCTCAAAAGAATAGTCTTATTAGGACGTTATTTGTTAGACCACAAAGGATATCAGACGAAAGTGCTGTACAAAAAGAAATATATCATCTTAAATCAGCGCTAGTGAGAAATGGTTATAGTAGTAAGAATATTTTGTCAGTTTTTAATAAAAGTGCTCATCCAAATCAAGTAAATTCTCAGCCACGACAAAGTAAATTGAAGTTGAGTTTGCCTTATGTACAAGGCCTTTCGGAAAAATTAAAGAGGATATTTAGAAAACACGATATTTTAGTTGTTGATAGTACATATAATAATTTAGATAAAATTTTAAGTTCTACTAAAGATAAAGTACATTTAGAGAGTGAAGGTGTTTACAAAATTACTTGTTCTTGCGGAAAGTGCTACGTAGGTCAAACTTAAAGAAAAGTAGGTACGCGTTTGAAAGAACACATACGTGCTACTAGGTTGCAACAGATATATAAATCTTCCGTAGCTGAACACTCATATTTAACTAAACACATGATTGACTTTGATAAAACAAAAACTTTACATAGAGAAAAATATTATCACAAACGTCTAATAAAGGAAGCTATAGAAATTTGTAGGAATGCTAATAATTTTAATATGGATTGTGGAAATTATGAGTTAGGTGACATTTGGAAGGCTATTTTGTAGTTATCTTTTATCAAGTAGTAGGTAGGTAGTTTCTTTCTCATCGTTGGGTTCCTTTTTATCAGGTTGGYACGTTGTTTCTATGACGTCTCGCATCCTTGGTGAWTTGTTTATTTACTTTCAAATTTTTGTTTAAACTTGTGTCAGGCAAATYTTGAGGTTCTTCGTCTTTGACAAAGATTACAGGTGTAATSGAAACGTCAGACTATTAACATTWTGTCAGTGTTTTCAAGAGAMAGCGATCTATCCGACAAAATATTATCTTCTACAATTTGTGTTGCCAATCAGTGTTTTTGTGAACACTTCCCACAATAATATATTTATAATATCAGATACACAATTGTTGTAGGAGTATCAGTTTATTGTGTTCAGAGGAGTGTGACACTTAATAAAATACAGGGTGTTAAATTTGAAATACCAAGGCTACCAGCTTTTCCAGGTGTATTATAACAGAAGATGTGGTAACTTGAAAATATTTTAGTAGGCACTTTTTGAATTAGTTATACATCAGCTTTAGAATAGTCGCAATTTTAACTTTCCCGTGTACTTTTAGCAAATTTTTTTCATTAGACACATAATGTAGGGATGCATTTGTAAAAATAATTTGATATAAAAGTMCTGTAATATGAATACGGATAGGTACCTACCTAATCGTCTAAAAGTAAATTGTTTCTGGAKCTCTTCGTTTTCAACCATCTTCCATTCAGAACCGTTAACATTAATTAAGGAACCCCCTTCTGCGGAGTCAAGAACGGCCGCATCCCGTGGTCATCGCGAAACGCCGACTGCGAAAATGAATCACTGTCGCCGATTCCTAAAAAAGCAGCTTACGAGGTTAAACTTTGAACCGCACGTAAAATATTGCCGACTTGCAGTGTTGATGATGTTGGTTAAGGTTTAACTCTGTAATTAAAGCCAGCAGTGTGGCTTTACGTGTTCCGTACGCCCTGCTTGGCTTAACATCAATCACGTCGGTGTATTTTGTGTGGTCGAACTGACAGTTTCTTATGTACATGTAAGTAGTACACCCGCATTAAATGCATGCCCCTTTATTGCCACTTAGTTTAGTAATTACGGGCTAATTGCTGCTGATAAATGGATGTTACCCATTTGCAGCGAGGCCTGTTTTGCTACCTGGGCCACTCCAGCTTCTCAATGAGCTTCGTAATAATTACATGCCTACTCCTGAATAATAACGGCTTTCAACTGGTGGCGCGAAAGCACTCGAAATGCGTCGGTTTGCGACAGAAATAGGATTGAAATGTTAATTCGTATGTAATGTTTGTGTGGAATTGACATGAAATAATCCCCTCGCTTGATGTGTTACTAATTTCCATCCATGGATGTTACTGTTTGTGAACTACAACTGCTGATTACGCTTGTCTGCCGTTTATGCTAGACCAGCGGTGGAAAAAGGTTGTTTGGTGTTTTCCCTCATCATCATGCACACAGATAAAACTGTTTGTTTGGATTTATAAAATCAATTTGTTTGACTTACATTTCTTTAGGCCCAACAAATTTATCTTCTGTAAGAAGAATATCAGTTTATATTACCATTTATTTGAGATCGAACAGAACTTGCGAGTTCAAGTAACCTAATAATTATTTGAGCGAATAAAACATTATTTTTCACGGTCAAACAATTTATTCCAATGAGCTAAAATTTCAAATATTTAAATTAAATGCTTTAAAGAATTATATCAACAAAAGTAAAAGCTTGTTTCTAATAAATATATCTTTCGTTATATCAGTGTTTCTTTTTGTTAGTCAGATATTTAAATGTTCAACTCAAACACACCTGTTGTTACAGCAAACAACATGTATTTAAACAAAACAAATAATGCTTTAATGCAACAATCTGTTTTTGGATACAAAGAAATAATTGTTTGAACTTGCGCGTGCCATTAGCAAAGTGGAAGTTTGGGGTTCCGCTTCTTTAGCCATGGTTGGACACTGAATGTATCAGAATGTATCAAGGTAAATCGGGAAAAGCCGCCGTTATTTGTTTCTTATTATTGTCAGTTTATTTCATTAAATTGCGAAACAAAAGAGGAAGATGGCCACAGATTTTAAAAGTAAGTATGAAGCCTAAATAAAGTATTTGCTTAATATGATGTGAAAAATAGGGCATTCAAACAAGCACATGATAGTTAACGCAAGCTCTGTTACAAAATGACCATCTATGATTCGTAAGGATGTTAATTACGGCGTTGTTTCTCTACATCTTGAAGTAGGTATATGTTAGTAAAGTCTGCTCAATGAAGTGCCCCATTTGTGCCAAACTACTATTACAAGTAATGCGTTATTCATTCGGTATATTTGTAATACTAAATGAAACACATTTATCATGCTATAGAAACCAGTAGATTTGTGATTGCCTTTAAATTAAAATAAATATCATACTTTCCGTCTGCATTAAATTCGTACATATAAGTAACAAAATTTATCTTGTCAATTGACTTGTCTAGGTTAGGCTGATTTAAATCAGATGTTTTTACTAAAACAGTTACAGTTTTGCGGAAATGAATTGAGTGACATATTGCATTTTTAATTACAAGAAACAACTTTTGTATGCTCTATAAAAAACAGGAAGCGACAGGAATACAGCACTTGCATAAAATACATAGACATATCGAAGTGGTTAATCAAAATTTATTTCTTTAACTTAAAAACAATTTATTTATATGTTTAAAGGGCTTGTTTGAATGCAATATTTATACAAACTAATTAAAAAATATATATTTCATTAAGATTCACATGCAGTTTGCTGCAATAACAGAGATAATGAATTGAGCATATGAATTCTTTCAATCAAACAATTGTTTGATTCCAGGAAATATCTGTTTCATTGGACTAAATCAGTGATGTATTATTGGACTATATCAGTGATATATTTACTGCAGAGAATCACTTACCTCTTCTCTGATTCCAAACAAATATTTGTTTCAGTCAAATTTAATCATATGTTTATTCCAAACATCTTCATGGTTTAGTGAAACAAATACTTTGTTCTACAAAGGAAATGATTATTGTTGATTCAATAGTTTCAAATGTTAATTTAAAGCTTTGTGTATATTATGTTAAATAAATGTTATTTCAGCCGCTTCAAGAATTTTGAGAGTTTGAAACACCAAATCATTTACTTCGCCATATACAAACAAATAATTTGTTTGCCGTAAATATAT
Organism: Rhyzopertha dominica; assembly: GCA_025024175.1. NCBI lineage: Eukaryota > Metazoa > Arthropoda > Insecta > Coleoptera > Bostrichidae > Rhyzopertha > Rhyzopertha dominica. The sequence continues at coordinate 3,463,071 of QCXZ01000001.1, read as the reverse complement.
TTTTTTTCTTCCAAACAAATAGTTCTCTCTCTGCACGAGTTTCACAATTATATTGACTGACACAGAAATAAGAACACTTAGTAATAATTATCCCTATAAGTTTTTTTTAACCAAATATAAAAATAATGTGTTGCGATGATTTTAGCATCAATACTTCTGCGGAAAGTCAAGAATTTTTTCAGTTAAATCTCTTCATTGGTCCCAATAATTACTACCGTCCTGCAGGTCGAATAACGAATCTCTTTATATATTCTGACGTATATTTGAAAATGACATTTTAACCTTGTGTTTCATAAGCTCAGTACCAGTAAAGATTCAAAAATAACTTACATCGTTTTAATAATACCGAAGTTTAATCAATTGACAGAATACCCAAAAAGTTTTCTTGTAAATCTCACATTTGAGCAGGGAATATTCCCATCATGTTTAAAGATGAGAAAGGTTAATACATAAGAAAAATAGTGCACATTCAGTAGAAAATTATATGTTCATTACTTTAACATAGATTTTCTCTAAAATATGCGAATACTGCTTTTCAGACCGCCTATCTGATTTTCTAAACAAATACCAAATCTTGAATGATAACCAATTGGGGTTTCGCTCAAATCATTCTACTAATAGAGCAGCACAAAACTTTTCCATTATTTTAAATTGCATCGAAAGGGGGCGAGTGTATTGCTGGGATTCTGTGTGATCTTAGCAGGGCTTCGATTGTGTTGAATAAGAGGTGCTGCGCTTAAATGGATTGACCCATTTATAAAATACAGAAGACGGCTTGTAATGATTAAACATAAATTTGGAGGAATAAAGTCCGGCATTAATTCCGATATAACTAACACCTCGGTAGGTGTACCCCAAGGATCCATACTTTGGCCTGTATTATTTATTCTGTACATCAAAGATTTTGATAATTCAATAATCTATATGTCTATAACATTGTAAAAACATGGGTAATCGACCGTAAATGTTTTTAACCAACGGAACCTCAAAATAGAATMATAKCTTGAATATAAAGCTAAACGTTTGGATGTAACAGAAATAATTTGATGGAATTTTAAAATGCATAATGTTTGAATATACCTAGGGAGGTCTTTGATGCATGAGCGTCTTTGAAACCACCGTCTCTTGAAAGTAAATCTAAACAAACACTGCCTAAGTTGCTTAACCGCGTCGTTATTCGACTTTATATATAAACATTTAAAACATTTGCGGTCTGGTTAGACAGGAATGATCTTTAAATCAAGAATAGCTCTTTTTAAATCAGCATTAAAAAACTTGCCTGTCTTTATAAACCAAATGTAAACTGTTGTAGTAACTAATAAAATCTGCAGTACAGAGAGAGTAATTAAGAGTAATTGCCTAAAGCTATTTCGTCTCTGTGTCTTGCTCCTTCTTTGTACAACTCTAAGTTACCACTTAACATTTTTGTGCTCTTTACACATCTCCCAAATATTTGGGCCATCTTGCTATTACGGAATCTGTTATTAGGGGTCCACCAGGGTTATTATACATTGTAAACGGCGTTTATATGAAAAGTCAAACAAACGATGGTTTTCTCTTTCTAAATAAGAAAATAAGAAGCTATTGCTGCTACCTATGACTAATATGAACACCGCTTCCAAAAACGTTTACAAATCATGGAATACCCTTATAGATTAGCATAGTATCAGTATATAATAATAATAATAATAATAAAAATTGTAACCGGAACAGAAAAAAATATATATAATTAGATGCAGAAATGGTTGCAATTAGAGCTGAGGGATAAAGAATCCGTCAGCACTGTTCTTCCTTGCAACGAAATATACGAGGCCAAAAATTAACAAACACGCTGATTACAGAGTATTAGGTACTTGAAAAAAAAAGAAATAGTTGGTGCTAACAAATAAATAACTAAAGTACTAGATATAATAAGGTTTGAGGTTGCATTGACCACCGAGCAAAAGCTCACGAACATAGCGTAACGAGTTTATATTATACCGATGTAAGAGATTTATAATTTTAGGGGCAATATAAGAAAAACAATTGCGGGACAGAAGCCACGTTAATGGGACTTATATTTAGATCATGTACTTGGGATCTTTTTATAATTCTTTTTACAATATATAGCGGTTCTTTATTTTTTAGTAGTTTAAGACATATATTGTAATAATGAAGAAACCTACGTTCCTTTATCTTCTCCGAAACATGATCTCGCCGTCGCAGGCCATAGACAAACCTAACGCAAGAGTTTTGCAAGCGCTGTAAACGTTGATTACCATATTAAGTCGGCGCAGGTCCATATACAACATCACAGTAGTTTAGAAATGACAAAACTAAAGAATTACATAAGGTTACCTTAGAGTGGAAGTTCAATATATTGCGACTATTATATAACAACTTCAAATTTGATATGGATCTTTTAACAATATAATTGATATGTGATGTAAATTTTAAGTCGGTGTCAATGAATACTCCAAGGTTTTTAACTAAATTTACAGGTAGTAGCTTTGTATCATTAAGTATTGTGTCTAACTGAGAAAGACTTATGTTCTTATGAACATTCTGGATAGACTGTTGAAGAAAAACCGTAGAGAAAGTGCAATCAGATCTCGATTATCTTAAGCCAACACCTTCACCAACACGATGGATAGATCCCAGGTCTTGCTGTACGGGGGCATCTGTTGACTATATGTTCAATTGTTTGGAGGGGGTCTCCAAATTTACGATGAGGGTTGATAAATGGATCCCATTTATTAAGAAAAGGCTTTCTTGAGGGAGGCCAGTTCCTGCCACCATCGTTTATAAGTTGTTGATAGAATATATCATGTTTGCTAAGTTGCCAAACAGAACCTCATCCACCTTCAATGGTGTAAGGAGTACGAATTTTGTTTGAAAATATTGCACCGGTTTCGTAAAATAATCCACGTTGCAACAATAGTCAGCTGTAGAATTAATTTGCATGGCGTTTTTTGCATGCCGACCTTGCATCACACGTAAATGTGCGCTCGTGGTGAAGAAGCCATGATGCGAGTTATAAATCTAAATAAAACAAAATGCAAATACGACATGCTTGTTGTTCAACACGGATACAGATTTAATGCACTGCCCGACGAAGCAGCGTGATAAAATATAATTGCAAGACTCGCTTGTAAATCACGTGGGTTGCAACGCAGTGAGACAACGCCACTGGTTTTTTCGTGTAAAGCAAATTGTGGTGCCGAAATAGATGTTTATCCGACAGTGTTGAAAACGTAGATATCGGGGAGGAAGATTTACTTTAGTTATGATGTTCGTAGATGAGGACTTTGTTCTTGTGCTGTTTTCCTTCACAGGAAGTAGATGGAGAACAATGCAATTAAATTATAGAATTGATAGAGCAAACATTAAATCATCCATGAAAGTAATTTTAGTTTTAAAGATTCATTGAGGTGATTTGTATGTACGTTCATTTATTACTTAGCAAATAAACTTAATTTAATACAAATTAGTACAGTTATCTGGCTGTGCTCTTTTTAAAAGTTTTGTTTATTTATTTGCGAAGAAAATAAAATTAATTAATTAATTAAATATATTGCCACACCTCATTATTCATTTGCTTTCTTGCAACCGGTTGCAAGTAGGCCTACTCTTGTTAATTTTCTGCATGTATTGTACACAAAGTTTTTATAAATGTAAGAGAAACAGAATTTTGACAGACATGCCTTAATTTACCCAATTGTAGATATTACTTGTCCATGGTAATTATTATGGTACTTGGGTACTGTTTTCTGGTTACCCTGGTTGTACGAACAGTAAAATCTCTAAATAGCAGGCATAAAAGTAAACTGTAAACGTGGCCATTGTTAGCAGGGTGGCTTATTCAACCTTGTTTTATTAATGGTTACGAGATTACGTATATTATTTCTCGTAGAATTAAGTACATACTTACTATACATAAATGTAAATGCATACAAATACGTTAATGAATATACTTTTCAACATTTATCTACATACTTCAGTAGTTCGTATTATATTTTTAAGTATTTCTCAATTGAGCTTTGTTTTAAGTTGTTTAGTCTAGTTTAGTCCTATTTTGATAATATCTGAACAACATCTACGGCAAAGTCATTTTTCTCATTATTAAGCAAGATGTTTTGGATATCCAGAAGTTTTCCACAAGTTTTTCCCATGTTTTAAGGCTTCAGGCTCTTCAACTTGACTTTCATACCGAAACCTTTGTTTTCGGACAAAACATTTTCATCAATTCGTACCTAGCTTTCATTGCTTATTTCATCTATGTTGTATAATGGAAGAAAAGTTGGGTTAATGGACTGCGTCTTTCTTTCTCGTCAAAGCGTAACCCAAAAGTAGCAAGGCATATCTGTTTTTTTTTTGTCAAATTTGCTTAGCCAAGATGTCATAGTTTCTGTCGTCATCCAGGCTTTTTTATTTGATACCCACTCCAAAAAAGGTTTGTTTATATGGGCTCCTTTAAAGCATCGATGATTTTTGCTTTTCCCAATAATTAACAGGTTTTTTTTCCACCTTTCATAGTAAGGCAAAATAAAATAGTGAGTTGTTTTGCAGTTTTCTTACCGCTACATTGGTAAGAATAATATGATTTAGTCATTGCAAGGTAAAACACTTCGGTTTCATCAGCATTGTATACATCTTTTGCAGAGTAATCTTTCAGTATTACCTGCAGTTTCCTTTGTCACTCACCACAAGTTTTTTTTAAAAGTTCAATTTTTAAATTTGTGCCTATTTTTCAGGGCTTTTTCTTTTATTAAAGGTCCCAGATATGGGCAGGTTCCTGTTTCTTACTTTACAAAACCAATAATTGTAAACAACGTCGGCTATAACCGATCCTTCAGTTTTAGGAAGTATTACTGTCTATTCTAAATTATACCTTCTTCAAAATTCACATTTATTTTTTATGGTATCAGTAATTTACGTCCTTTCTACAGTATGCCTTTTAGCCAGTTTTCTCACATTTCTTATACTGCATTTTTCGTTTTTCACAATAATGTCAGTTTAGTCTTTGATCGCCGTGCCGAGATGATATCAACATTCACATAATATGACAGCATGGCTCACTAGATACAAAATCTACTTGTAGGGTTCCCCCAAAACTCTGTGTGACCATCAGGGGGGCTTCTGGGCTCGCGTTGTGAGAACTACCGCCCGATATCACCTAAAGTATTCCGCAACGAAAACCTTTTAATAATTCTCAGGAAAAAATATATGTTAGGTAAAGGCCGTCTTGATGAGCGTATATAATTTACGATGACGGACTTTAAATTAAGTAAGTCATTCTTTAAACGACATAAATATGTATATAGAAACAGGGTTTTTAGAGATAGCTCTACTTTTTGAAATTCAAATTTAATTGAATTATGCAATCTTAAAGCATGAACTTTATATAAATTTAGTTCTTTAGTCAGTAGTAATAGATTATTTAATGTCGCATGGATCTGATTTTTTCACCGATTAATTATATTTTCGTTCGGGAGCTTTTGAGCAAAAGCCTCCGAAATAACTTTTGGTGATATGTTCAGGTGTAAGATATTCTACAAGAGTAATTTCGCTGTATTGGACTCTACTGGCGAAGGCAAAAATAACACCGAGAACTTGCCTCCAAGTTGCGAACTTTTAATGAACTTGCGAAACGTAATGTAAATATTTCAGGTGCAACCTGAAATCTGCTGTGAGAATTTTCTCATTTTAAACTTTGATATGCCCTTTTTTATCCTGGACTTTCGTTACTTTGGACCCGATTTATGCGATCTGCATTGTACGAGGATACTGTTGGCGTTAGTCCTTATTAGACTTTCTTGGAATTCTGCAAATAACAATTTCGTTGTGTATAACTTTACGGAGTTGCCTGTTGATATTTATTCAGCGTGAATTCATTGTTTTAAAGTAGTACGTAGGTATTTGGAGTTTAAACACGTTTTCAATTTCAAGAACCAGCAGACTCGAGAAAGTAAACAATAAAAGCGTGCGTAAAGTCAATTCATCATCACGTTTTCAGGTAGTACAGGGTACTACCTTAATGAAGTGTATAAAGGCATGGCTCTGTATAGTTTACAGGTAACCCGGGGATGTTGTTAATTTGCAGTCCTTCCCGTAATTTTATGGTGAGTTCTTGACATAGTTACACGACGTTGATTGATTGCGTAAGCGGACTAATTATGGTTATTCTCTCGTTAATTATTTACGCATTAAACGTCGCTGAGTTGTATGACTGTCGGTGAATATCTTGGCTGACCCGGTAAAAGAACTTGGGGATACTATACCTGTGAATCGAATTATTTATAGACGATTATTATTGGACAGACTTGTAAGTAAAAAGCTTTTTGTATAGTAGCAGTTTGCCAGTACATCACGTGCTGTATTTTTTAGTAACAGCTTTTAATATTGAAGCCTGCAGCTTGTACAAGCAAATAGAATTATGGGACCATTGTTGTTGCTTTTTGGGAAACCTCCAAATGAAGCAGGAAGTTACCGACCTATTGCCCTTCCGAGTGTCTGCTACAAATTACTAGAGAACCTAATTTACCAGAGAATAGGACCTATTATTGAAGACTCACTCCCGAAGGAACAAGCAGGTTTTAGGAAGAACAGAAGTTGCTGTGACCAAGTATTGGCTCTAACAACATATGCTGAAGTTGGTTTCCAGAAACGTTTGAAAACTGGAGTAGAGTTCATAGACTTATCGGCGGCCTACGATACTGTGTGGAAAGATGGATTGTTCCTCAAAATATTTAATACTCTGAAATAATGTGGAAAGACTGTGAAGCTCATCGAACGAATGCTATCCCAACGTCAATTCAGAGTGTTTTTGGGAGAGAAAAGTAGCAAGTTCAGGATTTTGAATAATGGTCTTCCAGAAGGATCGGTTCTGTCGCCTATTCTTTTCAACCTCTACATAAGTGACCTTCCAGTAACTCAATCGAGAAAATTTGTGTATGTAGACGACATGGCATTGGCTTTGCAAAGTAAAGACTTTTCTGTACTTGAACAAAACCTTTCAAGTGACATCGAGATTATGAATTGCTATTTTAAAACCTGGGGCTTGTGCCCGAATCCATTGAAGACAGAAGTAACGTGCTTTCATCTCAACAATCACCAAAAGAGGAGAAAGCTTCAAGTTATGTCAAATAACATAATTCTTAAACATAACTTCTCGCCAAAATACTGAAACTGAAATCAAGGAATAATATTCCATTAAAGTTCTTCGTATCCCAGCTCCTGCATTAGTTTTCTCAACGGCAGAATATTGCAGTGTTGTTTGGATGAACAGTTCACATACAAGTAAAGTAGATGCTGCTTATAACTGGCACTTTAAAATCAACTCCCACTTAATGGCTTCCAGCACTTTCTAATATTACTCCTCCTATTCTAAAACGAAAACTTGCAGTAAAAAAGCCTTGGATAGAATATAGCATGTATCCACAAGATTATCCAATTTGGTCTGGCTTGAATACTCCTGAAAATCGACTGAAATCTAGAAAACCTTTCCGGATAGAATCGTCTCATATCGAAAAAAATATCTTCATGAATGTGGTACAATGCCCAATTTTTTAATAAAGATTTAATAGAAGAACCTACAAAAATGGTACCTGGAATGGACCGGCCAAGATGGATTTGGGTAAAATCGAACAGATTAAGAACTGGTCATGCTAGGTGTAATTCCATGTTTAAATGGAATGCGTTGGAAAATCCATGTTGTCAATGGAGTGAAGTGGAGGGAGGCTTTTCTGAAATTCATCTTTTGTCTCCAGAAGCAAAAGCTTGGTAATCCTCTATCAATTTATAATTTTTTGTGTATTATATTTAGATTTATTGTATTTTGATTTGTCATACAAATATATATACTGTGTTTCATTTTCTTTTTTTCCGTTAACATATGACTGTAATCGATATCCATTTTTTTTCGGAACAAAAAAAAGGTGCTTATTCTATATTGTAATGCTTTTGTATAAAATAACGGCAAAGCCAATAACTATATCTTTTAGCCTGATTCATGATGTTTCCTATATAATGTATTCGTTCATGTGGTTTAATAAGGATTTCACTATTATTAATAAACCGAGATTAGTGCCGTTTAATTTTGTTCCAGGTATGTACCACATCCAAGCGGATTCTATCCCGATTTCGGTAAGTAGAAGAAATTTAACGCACGCAATTTTTCTAAAAAGTAAACCGATAAACCGGCAAGAAAAAGTGATTTTGCTCCGTGGAGATAACATGGGTAGCCTTTACAACAACTAACAAGCGCCCCAGGTGCTTTTAATTCGGACAAGAGTGGCGCTGGTCTTCGTTCTGTCCGCTAAAGGAAACGTGATGTAATCACGAAACTGCTACAAACTTGGACTTTCGGTAAACTGGAACACTCCGAATGCCCACGGGAATTTAATCTAGCATTGACCTTACATGCCGCCAAGCGGCGCATTGCATCAGTGACACTGATTGAGCTCGATTTAATTGATCGGCGGTTATTAATGTAATTGTCCGTTTATTACCTTGGGCTATATTTTGTGTCAACAGAATTGATATTTTAATTCGAGCAATCTCGTTTCCTACATAAGAGGTGTCTCTCGAGTCAAGTAAGTAATCTATTCAGGATTTCGTTTTAAAATGCCTAAACATTATTTTCTACCTATGCTTTAAAATAACCTATACATTTTGCCCTTTCTTTTTAACTTTAAAATAATTAAAAAGAATTTCGCCATATCTCTGAAACCTGTTACTGTCCGACAAAAATAAAAAAACCCGGTAATACTTGTTTTATTTGAATATGTATTGGAACACATGCTTCTTTTCATCATGGCAAAATATGGATCAGTTTTTGAGCCTTTTTGTGGTTACATAAATATCAGGTAACTTGAAATAACCTGCACAGCAATGAATTATTATGGTCTGGCCAAAAACTGACAATAATAAGCATGCAAATATGGAATGGGACTTGGGGGACACTGTCTAAAAATGGGGGACAATCCCCCTTAATTGGAGACGAATGGTCACTTTACAAATGCCTTACTACCTAGAGTCCAACAAAAACAATACCGGGAGCAAGCCATTGTCAGTGGCGCGTACGACATCATCCGTAATATGTTTTGACATAGTCGGTAGAATAATTATCTGTCTTAGATCTATTCAGCCGGTTACATTAGTAGATTTTGGCAGTGCTACCACATAGGCAATTTTTCACTGTTTTGGAAGGTAATTTTCCGTGACACAGCAGTTAATTATGTGAGGTATTTGATTAACTATAATTGGAAAACAAAGCCGCAGTACAAATGCGTTAATTCCATCAACTCCAGCCGTATTAGGCTTGATTTTATTTAGGTGGTTCTGTACATCGTTTCGTGTAATCAATTCAAAATTAAAGGACTAACAATCATTATTATTGGCCTTGTTAGAACTATATTTCAGAACAGCAGCCGTGGCATTCACAAAAAAAATTATTCTTCTCGTTTCTCTATTCCCATGTTTGTCCATTTTGGAAAAATGAAAAACATCTACCAGGTTTCTGTATTATTCTCTATTACCTGCTTACTTTAATATTCATACATGTATGTACATCTATCACTTCATCGATCAAAATGTGTACATTCATTAGTTACATATATCGTTATTCCTATTTATTTAAAGAAATAAACCACAATTAGAGTTTTCCCTTTTAAGACAGCTTTAAAAGTTGAATTCGTATAATGTATAGCAATGAACTTGTGCTGTGGTTTGTTAGAATTGTTTATTATTTCAAGTCTGTCTAAAGCACTTGTTTATCATGAATTGCAGGTAACTTTAAAGTCGTCGGTGGGATAGAATTTCATGTTGCCTTTGTTAAACTTAGCCAAACTGTCTAGGTCTGCTTGCAATTTCAAATACCAAATTTTATGTGGTCGTCGGGTTTCATTTCGTAACTTTTCAAATTAATAATCAGAGGGTTTCGAAGGCAATACGGTTAATTAAATGTTGTAGACTTCTGAAGTTCACACGCGAACGTTATCCAGGCGTTGCAGATGTAAAGCATTTCTGCTGAATAAGGAATCCGGCGAGCTTTAGCTTTAAGCAGGATCTCGAGCTTTCCCGTGGCTTTTTTGTGCTAAATGTGGCGAGCGTACGGTCGCTTGATATGAATTAGAAGACTTCTCATCTACCTTAACGGTGTCTCATCGCTAAAATTGAATGCATTTTATCTCGGAGACACCCTTATCTAAAGAAATGCACTCCTCTTGCAGAAATTTCGTCCTAACGGACAAGATGATATATTGTAATGCACTCTCCATTAATAATAGTGCATCATAAGCCGTAAATTTTGCAGTTTGAGATGTCCCGCGTGAACCATAAATTTTACGTGTTATGGCGATGAAGATATCCGTTGTCGTGGATAAATTAGTAAGGCGGTTTTTCTTTGCGTTTTGCCAATTATGCAGATTTGTCCCTTTCGCTTGTTTTACGGTTAATCGCGATTTTTTTTCTGCCTGTTTCGTGCGCCTGCTGGTGACATGCTTTTACCCATATTAAAACGCGTACAAATTCTGGGTAATGCTTTTCACCTCTTATCCCTGCACATTTTTGTTCATAAATATTCATGCAGCAAGCCCATTGTCACACGTCCGCTATAGTTATTACGTTTCTTTTCTGTTTTGTTGGCGTGGCTTCGTTTGAAAGCGCCTCGACATTGCAAGCGTTAAATACATTTGGAAGATCGTCGATTTTGTTCTGTGTGGGTTATCTAAGCTATTTTGATAAATTTAAGGACTTCACATTAAAGTATTATCTAAAATCTACATTTTTGCTGGTTTTGGAAGACTTTAACATGGGCATGTCGATGGATTCAAGCGTCAATAATTAAACTATGCATTTAGTGAATACTATTAAAAATTTGGCGGAATTGCGTTTTTTCAGTAAAAAAATATTCAATAATCAGTAAAAAATGAGTTTCTCGTAGATGAAACATAATATATCTTCACCAAATTTGAAAAAGTGGCTGTTTCTTTCTTTTATTAAAATAAATATGGAAAATATATATTTTCGCAAGGCACAAAAAAGATTCTCTTCGGTGGAGTCATAGACAACTAGGGTTTGTATAAAAAAACAAAAGTTTCGTCTACCTCTCAAAAGGTGTTTTGCAATATTAAAAAATTAATTGTGGAATTTAATTCTATGTAAAAAATCTACAAGTAACCGTATTTTCGAAATTCGAAAATTTCCAATGACAATTTTATTACCCCCAATAACTTAAACAATAGCAGAGCACTATAACCTTATTTTGGCGGGTATCGCAATTATAATAATAAGCAGTTATCAAGTGTTTCGTAAATAAACAGGCAATTTTTGCCAGTAAAGTTATGTATTATCATTCTGCCCTCTTGGGCTTTAATCCAACAACAGTGTAAAGATTTCTTTTACCATGGCTCATAAACATAAATCATAGGGGAGGAACAAAAAAACAACCTGGGAGAGAAAAACCGCTTTTTTAATTATAAAATAGAAGAGATGATAATGTACAAATTTTATATATATGTAAGTATATTAATCGATACATCTCAACAAAAAATCGATGTAAATAGATCAATAATATTTAAAAAAATGTATAGACAAGCTTTTTGTAGCGATATATTATTGCCTTTCCGAAAAACGCTACTTCGATACGGTGTTACGTAATTCGGTCTTTACAACACCTCATAAAATTTTAGAGGTTTCGGAGACCGGAAGAATTCAACACTTCCATTGAAAGTAGGTAGAGTAGGTTGCAAATGAAACAGTCAGCAAGATATAAATCTCTCTTAGTAACCTACTTATTATCAACAATATTATGAGTAGGTGCTGTCTAGTATACATAAATTGAACAAGTCAGTGCTTGCATACTTTATTTATCCAACCCTTGCGAAGTTATATTCACTCATAGTGTTGTTACTGTAACATTCTATATTATTAGAAACGGAAAAACAATCCTACCATGTTTAGTTCTTATTTTTGTTCTTTAAATCATTTACTAGTACCTCGAATTAATATGAAAATATGTGATATGATGATGACTCCAAGATCAAGCCGTTGGTTTTTATTTTCGAATTTTATTGCAAAGAAGAGTTTCGTTTGTCGGTGCATCAGCCCAAAATGGTGGCATACTGAAACGAATTTTATGACTGAAAGTTCATGAATAACCCTACGTGTTTTTTATTCAATAACAAATTTTCGCTTTACCTTTTTTTCCTAAATAAGAATGTAATACTAAACTAAACTGAATAGTAAACCTTATGAATCTGTAGCTATAGTCATCGGCATCTGGGGTGAGCTAAAATTCTCAAGGGTGTTATAACTTGTATGTATTTCGAGAAGTTAGCGGATTTGCGTTAGTGTTTAATTGACTTATTGTAAAGAACCGCGAGTTAAAGAACGCTCTAGCATTGAACGGTGCATTATGTAGTAATAAATGAATTTAATATACTAAATCAGTACAAAAGCTATAGCCAACACAACACAAACTATTGTTTGCTTCGCAACTGAAAGTATCTTTTTATCTCAGTTGTTATTTTTTGTTCTGGTTTTTCCTTTTTTGTCTACTTTCCAAGGAGTGTCCCCCTTTGCTCCCCCCTCCTGGCGTCGCCCATGACTTCTAGGTTGGTTCTACATGTTTTCTGCTATATCGCAAGTCACGTAGAAATTTAACATTTTACTCATACATTCTAGCTTTGTACATTTCTTTACTAGAATCTGACCTACTCCGTAAACTAAATTTCTAACTCTCGAATTCCTTGCGGCCCCGCGCATCATTGTTCATCAAACTTTCTTAAATCGAATAAATCTCGGAGGGTGTTAAAATCCAACGCCCAACTTACGTAGCTTGTCGAGATAAGCATCAAATAATTTTGAAGTAAATTAGCTTGATTTAATTAATGGATGGAACATGTCTGAGCATATTACGCGGGAAGTGCAAGAGTTGCCGAGATTTGAGTGGTTCAGTACATTTGCGGGAGGATTCCGGTGAGCCCGGCGAACACTTGTCGCAATCATACGTATGGCGTTCACAACTCGGTAAATTGTTGAGAGTTTTGGCGCTGTGATTGGGTCGTGGATCATATTGGATTTTTTACCATTGAGGAAGCTTTGCCCTCCTTCATATTTAATTCAGAATGTAATGCGGTACCTTCCGTTTTGCAGAATTGTAATGCCCACCTTTGAAGAATGAACACAACAGGTCTCTAAGAATCTGCTTCCCTTAGCTTCAATTCACGCTACCTCGAAATCTCTTTGGAATGTTACAGTTTTTAACATTTTGATACTTAAATGGCTTGATCTACTTTCAAAAAACTGTACTGACTGAAAAATATAGGAACATCCAGTGACATTTGCGTTATTTAAATACGTTTTGGTACACGTGTTTGTTTTACTTGATTGATTGAACTAGCGTACGGTAGGCATTTATGTTTGATGTCGGTTTGGTTCGGCTGCATTGTTCTTGGTGAAGGTCGTTTAAGGGTGCTGAGATTCTGTCTGCATTTTCCATTGAGTTTCACATTGTTCATAGTTTTTTGAACAGTTTTTTCCATTCTACTTTTGAGCTTCCATATGTTTCATCTAGAGTGATCCACAGTTTTTCTACTTATTTGCCTTGTATGGTTTTTGTGTTCTTTTGTATATTTGGTGAGCCAGTATGCTTAGAGCGCAGCTTCCGTCTTCCAGCATTTTATGTACAACTATTGTGTAACTTACTGTATACACTTAAATAGATACACGGAACTACTTCACTGTAACGACAACAGCAGTAATAATAATAAATTAAATATAAGTACATAACACTTGGACAGATTGTGAATTAAACTCTTAGTATTTTAATTATTTCTTTATCTTATTCAGGATGCTCTTTCATGAGATGTTGACATTTCCTTGTCTGATTTCGTCTATGTTTGTCCGATTGCTTGCTGGGGTGATGTTCCACAGGATCATTCTTGTCTGTGTGCATTTTTTTTATATATTTTTTCATGTTTATCCTAATATCCACTTAGCTAAAGAGAAAGTGGTAGTTAGCGTAGGTGTCGCAATAGAGCAAATCCATATTTTCAGGTGATGGGGTTCAAAAGGGTCAGAAACAAACTCTTATGCTTCTGACACAACTAATTACTGGCTAAAGGTCTGTGAAATTCATTAACATGGCGTCAAAGGACCCATTCGTGGCTTCGTTATTAATTACTGAACGGACCACCTTAGGTCAAATAACGTGTCTCGTGTACATAATATGAATTTTTTCGGTGTTCAATATGGAAGTATACAAAAATGGTTACAACCATGCAAGCTTTTATAGGGTGTTTCTTAAACGTGCGTTAAGAATTCAAGGTATGATTCGTAAGGTTTTTTATGATATATAAATATTTGTCGAGAAATGTTTCCTAAGGGAGATACACCCCTTCAGAATTAAGATTATGTTGAATTGTTAAGTATTTTTACGTAATGTACATGGTTTATATGGGTAGGGCTAACCGTTTTTTGACAAAATTGTAAATTTCTATATTCGTTAAAATCTGTACTTCACATTTATATGTTACAACTGTCCTATAATCACTAACTTTAGTCTGTACGCACATCTATTTTCTTCAATCATCATTGTTATAATTTCGGCCCAAACTGATGATTTTCTTACTATTATCGTACCCAAGTATGCAATGTTAACTAATTACTTTTTCAAAATTGTAAGTTTTTCCTTCCTCAGCTTTTAATACAAAGTTATTGTATACTATATCTTCTTCATCACTACTTTTTACATATTTCATAAGTCTAAACACCGTTGCTTCTTTTTCTAGTCTTCTTAGTACTTCTTGCATATTTTTATCGTCAGCGAAAGCAGTGCACCGGAGTCTTTTGTTATATAGCAGTTCTGATCTGTTTATCTCTGCCTTTAATTGCATTTTTCACTGCCATTTTAAGCACTATGGTTGAAATGGGCTCTCCTTGTAATTCCAGCTTAATCTGACATTCTTCACGTTCCTTTATAAAATCATTTATGGTCGAAATATGTACTTTTAATTATCATTTTTTAAGGTATTGGTTTGAAATTTTCTTCTCTGTTGGTGCCTCAAGTCCGGTGCTGTAGGTTAATTTTAAATCTAGAACTAGGCCTGCTTAATGCTTATAATATTGTGCCAGTTGGATCGAGAACTTTTAAAAACTTCGCATCTTAATATACATTATGGCACTTTAATCTCAACAGCTATTGTGTTATTTGAGGTGGGCCGTAGGATTATATATCGCTTTTAAAATTTGTTTCGATATGTTGCCAGAAGCTTTCGCTTTGTGTCAGCGTGCCGTGCCACCATAACTTTGCCTAGATTAAATGCATTACACTTATCAACTAAACAGTAACAGCATTGGATATTTACATCGGTTTGCGACTGCATAGTTGGCATCCAAGGCAATAGCGAGTTTTGCCATAGTTAGAGTATTAAATTCTTAAAAACAACATTGATTCAAATAAAATGTGAGATATGAGCTCTTTTACGCTTATTTATAATACAAAACTAACAAAAAAAGGGTTTTACTTAAACGTGATTATATGTAATTATTTTTTCGCAAATACCTAGTTTAAAAAGCAAAATTTCGGACAAAATTTTTGACAGAAAGAGTAAAAATTTGCAATTATTTGCATAATTTAATAAGTTAAATAACACATWTTTTGAAACTTCATTTTAAGCAGCAGGTGCACTAATTAGAAGTTAGATCTTGTGCATGATGTCATTTTGAATAACTCTTCCGTTTTGCAGACTGCAGAAGTTCCAAGGATCTATATCGTGATAATTGCAAGTGTTGTTTTTGACATTAAATAATTGGGACATAATGCCGAAGATCTTGACTCTATACAAAGCTGTACGAAGTATGCATCATATTTTGTGAGAAAGAGAGATCATTCAAATGCATATTCGTATTTTTATCTAGTTTTTGCCGTAGTAAAGCTATTGAGGGTATCAGATTGCAACCAAGGAATGAGTTGAATAAATCTTCCGATTATATTAGGTATTTTTGAACTGAATCAACCACATCTTTCCAAAATTAGACAATAATAACTATTTTCGACTTCACTTTTGTTTCAATAAGAGAGTCAAGCATCACACCTCAGCTATTTCACCACCCTCATTTGTGGTAGTGAGGTCAGAATTTGGAATCCTTGCATTCGAAATTCGAATATGGAAAAAACGAATATAATATACTAGTATAATATGTATACTCGAAAACGAATACAACGGAACAAATTTATTCAGTGCATTATTCGTTTTTGAATATCCGAATAAAACGAATACAAATATATGGATTTCGGTTGTGTATTTGTTTTCGAATAAAACAAATTCTAATATCGTTTATTCGATTCCGAATAAAACGATTACGAATACTCGTTTATTCGCATCGAATATTATTGGTGACAATTTTGTACGAATATTCGCTTTAATGTTCAAATATGAATATATTTGATTCGAATAAGCAGCACTAGTTTGTGGACGTAAATTGAACAATCCTACACAGGTGCGTGGTATTAATTTATCTATTGATAGCAAGCGGTTGAATGGGTGGATCGAATTGTGTGTAGGTCGGCTATCCATTTGCCGCGTATCACCTTTTGACGGTTATCTTTTTTGCATTTTGATTTCACCATCCATACGTGATTTGAATGATAATGTCCTGTCTATTGTGGGTAGGCTGTATTCGTTTTTGTCTTCTCGATTTTCACGTAATACACAGTTCTGTCTTCGTGTTTGTGGGTTTTGTAGCTAGTTTGAAAGATTAGTAATGATCGCTCATTTATACGAGTATATGAACTACTTGGTACTTACATCATATTATGTTGATCCCACATAATATTTATTGTAACCTGCGTAGTTAACCTATCTAGCTGGAAAATTATGGCTTGTAAAAGTCAAGTGTATAAAAGGTATCAAATTGTTCACGGTGTTTAATGGGTTGTAGGAGAAACAAAGCTTATTTTTTCATAATGCTGACAATATTAACAAACTTGTGATGTTTAAATAAATTGATATGAAGCAACAGATGAAAAGAAGATCGAATTAAATTACCATGGAAAACTTTGTTTGGTTTTTTGGTACAATTCGTGGCCAACAAGACGACGATAATCCATTATATGACGAACTAAATATATAAATATTTCCAGTTATTTGTATACCCTCTAATCCACTAAACGGCTTTTGGCTTGGCAAGCATTTTGCCTTTGAATTATTGCTCACCACCAAGGACTACTTTTTAACTTTGTACTTAAGTGCCTATATAATTTTATTATATGCCATAGGTATGTATTTTTATGGCGATTACATTATTACAGTGATCACAAAGTACGCACCAGAATGTTATGTACTGTTTTTTTTTGCGAAAAATGCTCTAACAGGCGGATTTTAATTTTTCAATTTTATTAATGATGTCATAATGTTAAACTATGACGTCAGCATTTGTTTTTTTAAATGACCAACCGCAGTTTTATATTAATTTTTCCATACACTTTTCATTTCTCTGTTCAAAAGTGATACTTGAATTTCTTGATAAATATTTTATGTAAATTTTCCTTGTCCTTCCTTATTAGAAGAAAATTTGCTGCTTTCCAAACTGTTCAGTCAAAGTAGTCAGGTGGATTTAAGTCTATTAACTACGAATGGTGGTCTACAATTATTGTAACCCCATATCGTGAGTTTTGTTTATGGCAATGTGCATTGTCCTGCAAGAACAAGACGTATTTTTCGTGCAAATTTGTCATCAATTGTGAATAATATATTCCTGTTGTTGTTTTCCTCTTCTCCAGGTATTCAGTGAAGCAAGAATTTTCAGACCAGGGTGGCTATTCTGGACTTCCTAGGAAACGACAGTTCCTACGAGAGAAATAATATTTCACCTTTTCTTGCAATTTTCCTACGGTAAAATTTGGTATTCTTGACTTGGGATGAACAACAATTCGCATAGGAGATTAGTAGACAACATTGCCAATATTAATCAGATGCTTCATGCTTGTTATTGGTTATCATTAACCAATCAGAGTGGCCATAATAAGACGCGAGGTGGTCCGAATTTGATTTGTGAAAAACGTGACCCACTCATAAAAAGGATTGATTGGCTGTAAACAAATTTGAACCAGTAATTTGCTGGTAACTTCCACATGCAAAAAAGAAAGTGCGCATTATGCAAACTAATCATAAACATAGACCGAGCAATTCTGAAAAGATTTTTTATTCTACTAGCTAGTGGAGATTTTTTGTACGTTCAACCTGGAAACGTATTGCCGTTTCTATAATATAAAGTGCAAATTGGTAACTAATACGCCATCCTGTATTAAATGCCTTTGAGATCGAAACACATGCTCTTTCTTTTCAATAGCGTTAATTATATTTGTTGCAGTAGCTAATTCTTAAAACTCCATACTTAATATTTGTACACCTTCAAGGTTTTTTATTTTATTATTTCAAATACAGCAGTATATTAGCAACTTACTATAAATATTAAATTAATATATTCGGTCATTTTTGTTATCTCACTTCTATGTTAAATACAAATTACATCGTTTTACTCTTATTTCCTTTGTAGTATAGAATATCGCAAAATTATTGACGTTATAAAGAGTTCAATAATGACACTGACAGTAATCACAGTAACAGCTTCGTGAGAAATCGCTTTTCTCTTACAAAATAGCAGGCGAATTTAATTTCCTAGGAAACTTGATGAAAGTAAACGCTCACGATTTCAAGAGTACCAAATTTATTGTACCAGGAGAACTCTGCCTACTTTCTCATAGGAATTGAGTTCAAAATAAGCACCCGGAAACTTATTTAGTTTCGGAGAGACAGGGTACTTTAATTTTTGACTATTGCCTTGTCCCAGTGTCGAAAAGTTCAGAAACTACTAATCCTTTTCAGACTGAACCGTGTTGAAGCTGTTTGGAATCTATTTCGTAGGTCTGTGGTCACCTTGAAYTGACGTGTATTGAACTTATAATCATCCTATTTTACACCAACCCGCAACTCGCCTTAAACCGCATAAAACACAAAAATTTCACTTCTATAAACTTCAACTAATACATGAGTTAAACGAGGACGATCCCGATGAACGCCTACAAGTATGTTTCATTGTAACTATAGCTCAAATTTCTTAAATACTGCTTAATGCTGTGGATAACTTTAATGCCACATATAATCTGTTGAAGTAAAACCTTATAATAGCAGCATCTGGGACAGATTGGTTCATACAGTAACAATCTCCTGTATCAACAGAACTATTAGGAATTTATTCGGGCATAACTGCATTCAATGGTTTTTAATTTTGAAAAGATGAAGCTATTTCAGCTGCTAGCAGGGGCCTTCCACGCACAAGCAGATCTTAAAATTGTTTTCTCAATTTGGCTGTTTCTATACGGTTACAAGTACATGGTTATCCAGATCTATTTTGAGAAAGTTTGAGAATTGAACACGTGTATGACAGTAGACGTGGGAGACACCTGCTTTTGGAATTAAGTCAACCGCAAATGTGTTCCTGACTTGCGATCCAGGGGGCAAAGTTCGTAATTAACGCAGTTGACGAGTAGAATATCATGTTCACTGCTAAAAATATATCTTTGTAACAACGCCCTTTGCTGTACTACTTATCTTCGTTCCTCGTCGGGCTTACAGTTTTGTATCCATTGTGTGCCCGGTGACCATATCAAGCTGCAAATTATTAAATTTAATACCAATAATTGTAGCAGCATGAAATCCACAACTTGTTAGCGTGAAATGCTAATGCGAATAAATACTAATTATCGCTCAATTTTGGTCCTGTAAACGGGGAATGCGGTAATATATATTTTGAGCTTTCGATATCTAGCATTTAGACTAACAAATGCATCACAATGTTCCAGGACAAATAAATCCAATATTCGCAACATCAAAGCCAAAACTAATAATTTATTGCGGCGAACCATTAGCAGCGCATAAACAGCTCATAGCCGATCGCGTATAAACAGCGTCCTGTTAGAAGTAATGCAGGATGGAATTTCTATTATTATTGAATTAATTTCGGCATTTTTATAATGCTTGCTATGTTTGTTTAACGTTTTAGCGAGCTACTGTCACTGACTTGTAGGCAAGTTATGAATTTGCTTAGCGCACCTATGCAGCTATGTGTAATATTAGATGAGTAATTTATTTGTTTGAGACGATACTTTCTACGCTTTATTTGGAATAATCTACCCACAACCATCTTACATAGAGAAAAATATTACCACAAACGTCTAATAAAAGAAGCTATAGAAATTTGTAAACCCTGAGGCAATACATGATTTTTTCTTGAAGGTTGCTGGACAAACCGAGGTTGACCTTGATACCCTACATTTTTACAGGCATAATAAAGTAAATAATGGTCCTTTCATACTTAGGAAAATCAAGGACGCAGATATTTGTAGTAGTTTAAGTCTAATGCATATGGTGTTGACGGAATTAATAATAATGATGGATCTAGTAATACCATATTGTTTAAATGTTGTCAAACACATATTTAACGTTTCCCTTGAGATTGGTGTGTTTTCTGAAACGTGGAAATCTGCTAACGTTATACCCGTGCCAAGGGTCTCGTCTCCTCCGTCTTATAATGATTTGCGGCCTATTAGTATTTTACCTGCATTTTCTAAATTGAATGAATTTTTGAATATAAATTCTATTTTACCGCCTGTGCAGTCTGCAGCCTGCTCAGAGTGACCAGTGAAATTACCACAACTATGGACCGATCCAGCAGTACTATCCTTATACTGTTGGATCAAAGTAAAGCCTTTGACCACGTAAATTTTGAATTGTTGATTGCTAAATTGAGTTACATAGGTTTTGATCAGGTCGCACAGAGATGGTTTTCAAGCTATCTGTACGGCAGGATGCAGAGAATAATACTAAGCGATTGTTTACACTCAGATCTAAAAGAAACTAGTAGTGGCGTCCCTTAGGGTAGTATTGGGGCCTATATTATTCTTACTGTATATATACTTTTGATTTGCCTGCAGCTTTGTTTAGTTCACAGATTCAGCTTTATGCTGATGACGCTCAGCTGTATCTTCCTTGTATCACAGGAGATGTTGATAATGCAATAGCTGCTATTAATCATGATTTACATTTGTTGGTGCAGAAACCATGGTCTGAAGCTTAATCCTAAAAAATCTATTGCTATGTGCATTGGTAATCAGAATTGCAGTGACTTTGTTTGTACAAATTATAGGATTACTATTGATGGAACTGTGCTTGATTGGGTAGACTCTGCTAAAAACTTGGGTGTCGTCTTTGATAGAAGTTTGTGTTTTAACAAACATTGCCAAGAAGTGTACAAAATATGTCCTTTTAAATTAAAAACCATGTACGGCTTAAGCGACATCTTGGATGATAATGTAAAGTTAAAATTAGTAAAGGCATTAATTTATCCTCATGTAGATTATTGTTCTCAATTTTACTATCATTTTATGCCCAAGTACAATCAATTAAAAATTCAACGTGTCCAGAATGCTTGTATAAGATACGTGTGCAAGGTTCCATTTAGAGAGCACATCACTCAATATTTAATTCGCTTAAATGAACCAAAAATTAATCTCAGAATGGAATATTTATATAGCATACTATTGTATAAGATTTATACTAATAGGGTACCTTCTTGTCTAACAGATATTCTTGTGAAACGCTCTCAAATTCATGATGTCAATGTTAGATATAATTCTTTTACCGTGCCTCAACATCGCACATCAAAATTTGAGGATAGTTATGGTTACATAGCTCCTACATTATTGAATAAAATTCTTGATATCGTTGAGCTGCCACTGGCGGCGTTCAGTCGTCGTCTTAGGCATACTTTTTTCAGTAATTTGCAGCTGGATTGTTTGCATGTGAGTTTTTTATAAAACGCGTTTCATATATATTTGTTTGTAAACGGGGGAGTGGCAGAATGACTGACGTCAAATCTCCTACCTTTTGTATACATTATTTTGCACAATAAATAMGTTTATTATTATTATATAAATACTAATAATTTTAATAGGGATTGTGGAAATTATGAGTTAGGTGACATTTGGAAGGCTATTTTATGGTTATCTTTTATCAAGTAGTTTGTGTCCACATATACACAAGGTAGGTAGTTCCTTTTTCGTTGTTAGGTTCTTTTTTATCAGGTTGGCACGTTGTTTCCATGATGTCTCGCATCCTTGGTGATTTGTTTATTTACTTTCAAATTTTGTTTGAACTTGTGTCAGGCAAATGTTGAGGTTCTTCGTCTTCGACAAAGATTACAGGTGTAGTCGAAACGTCAGACTAATAACTTTCTTATACAGCTTTCTTGATCATATCCGAAACTCTAGCATTGTCCTGAGCTGACAGTTTTGTTGTAATCTTCGCTTTAGGGAAACTTGTACATATTGATGACGCTCACATGAACTTGACGGATGTTACTAATTTTGTATACACGATGCTCATAATTGAGAACAGCGGTGCAATTTATATTTGAAGATGCACCGGTCATGTAAATAATTGCGTTCATAAATTATGATATAAACGTCAGTTAATGATGTCTGCGCTATCGTTCTTGGCCACAATTTGGCATCTACCATGAACTATTTCGACCAGTTTGTTAAGAGTAACTGCTACACGCGTAGACGTCGGATAATGCGAACCACATTCGTATAAGCGAGCGAATTTGCAGGGAAATGTTTTCTTGTTCAGGAAATTTTTATTAAAAGCCTAAGTTGCGGTACAAAAGAGCAGTAAATTTTAACGGCGTTTATTAAAATACTTCAAGAAGCGTATGAATATTCAAATTAATTTAAACGCTTTTTTACAACCGGCCGAAGCTCGCTCCCGTTTGATAAGGCAATTTATTCTCGCTGAAAGGAACTGCTTAATCTATTTTTGTTAAAAGTAAAAATAACGTACTCACCGTTGAACTCGTGGCGTTGCGGAAGCGCGATACGATGTGGTCGTTTTCATTCGGCGAGCAATAAAAGAAAAAGGAAAACGTAGTGCATTAGATATTAGGTTTTGTTTTGGCCTTGGTATATTACAGTCTGTACGCTTAGAAATAAATTTTTCTGCACGAAAAAATGAAACAAGGTTTTTTGAGTTAAACTATTTTTAACGTTTGTATAGATAAGAATTTTTTACGTCTTCTATAAAAATGTTAGTAGCTCTGTGTAACTTGGAACTTTGAGTAATATACGCATCTTATGAATATGATGGCATCTGTACATATTATAATCATTTGCCTTTTATACCTTCCTGACCTTCCTTTTCTTTTGCTTCCTTGTACTTTTGTCTCCTGTAATCATTTTGCTGGCCTTTCTTCATTCATTCTCACCAGATGCTCGAACCACTTTAGTATATTTTCTTCTAAAGTTTGATTGATCGGCTCTATGTGAACCTTTTCTCTGATTTTGTTGATTTTTAATTCTGACCAGCCTTTGATGCCTCGTATTTTATCTCAGTCGCTTGAAGTTTACTTAACAATCTACTGCATTTGTACAAAGAGTCTGAGGAAATTGTGGATAAGCTGAAACTTGAATACATCCGCAATCTTAATAGAGCCAAGGCGTTTTTTAAATTTAAAAACCGTAACAGATTGCAAAAATTTTCCAAGCTGAAGTCGTGCCAGCCACAACACATGTTATAGCAATGATACGGCGATCCTAACAGGCGAATTTGTATAGCAGTAAAACATTGAAAGTTTCGGAAATGATAATAAAGATAAATTATATATTGATGTGACAGCTTTTCGGGTAGTACCGAAATGGCCACTATTGTGAAGTAGATTCTTACAGGCTACCTATACTTTGCTAATAATTGGGTAAGCAGGTTTCAGTCGCTTCCAAGATTTTGTAGGTTTATATTATAGTACGGTGGAAGCGAAAGGAATAAATTCATTATTATGTATAAAGACGTCTTTAGGGAGGAATTCTGAAATCCGTCGATTTTTATTTTTGAAGTCATGTATGTGTCTTAAATATTTATTTAGTCATATTTCTCACAAATATCTATGAAATCTTTATTGCAACAATAAATATTATTGTTTATTAAACACAACCAAACCTGAAGTCAGTACTCAAATTGTTTTCCTTCAGCTATATACAGTACATGAAACAACTTTGAGACAAACTCTTAAACCTTTCGTTTTCAAATTTTGTTGCCTCTATACGAGAAAAAAATGATCAATTTCGCTAAAGTAATTAATAATTTGCGCCTGTTTACCACAATGTCTATATTTCTGAAAATTTATTGTAATATTATTTAGGAGATACTACAGACATAACAAGCCAAAAGTTTTGATATCACAGCTCCTATACCATTATAATGTTAGATACAAAAGAGACATCAAGGATCAAGTTAGGTTAGTCCACATGCATTCACATTTTGTGAGATACTATGCTTTCTTCTCCACTTTATAAGAAATTTTAAACGCAAAATTTTAATTTACTTTTAATTTTAATATTAATGATTTTTACCAGCAAGCCACTTTTATCATTGAGTTGGTCTTGTCTCAAGTTATTTATCCACATATTGAGCCCTACATAGCACCGGAACGGATTTGTTAAGGGAAAATCAACAACTTCCAGTCTTTATTGTATCTAAATCTCTTGATGTCTCTTGAGGTCGACGTTGTGTATACTGATTCAAAAAAGGCTTTTGATCGTGTTAATCACTGCTTTCTATTGAATAAATTGCGAAGTTTTGGTTTTTGCGATGGGCTTGTCTCTGTTGTTAAATCTCTTTTGATGGATAGGCGGGAATTTATTGAGCATGGTGGTTTTAGATCTAACACTTTTCATGCGACTAGTGGAGTGGTTCAGGGTTCGATCCTAGGCCCATAATTATTCGTAATATTTTTTAACGATCTAGTGAAATCGCTTAAGTGTAATGTGTATATGTATGCCGATGACTTAAAAATACTGAAGGCTATAGGTTCTTACTCGGACTGCTTGCTTCTTCAGCAGGATATTGACAATTTAAATAGATGGTGTTTCACGAACAAACTTGAATTAAATATTAATAAGTGCAAAATAGTGACATTCGGCAGAAAAAATGTAGGCATCAACTTTTTCTACAACATCTCAGGGAATGCATTTTCCAGATGTGATGAAATTAGAGACTTAGGTGTTATCGTTAACTGTAAGTTGTCTTTTGTTCAGCACAATGAAAATGTTGCGGCTGCTGCACTTAAGACTCTGGGGTTTATTACGCGTAATACTTCTGAATTCAGTAACATTTTTGCTATAAAGTTATTGTTTTATGTCTTAGTTAGATCTAAGCTCGAATACTGCAGTGTAATTTGGACTCCTTACCAGCAGCAATATATTGATCTGTTGGAAAAATATTTTAAGAAAGTTTTCCAAGTATCTCTACTTTATAATGTTTGATGTTTACCCTACAAGACATTGTGATCAGAGCGCGCTATTAAATGTTGTTAATGAAGTCTCTCTTGAGAGTAGACGAAAATTGGCATCTATTGTTTTCTTGCAGAAACTTATTTGCGGTAAAGTAGTAAGTAGTACTCTTCTGAATGAGATAAGCATAAATGTCCCCAGAATTAATAGCAGATCGCCTGTTCCCGTTTATTACAGTGTACCGTCCACTCAACATCGTTTCAACTGCGCCATGATAATGGCACTTATAAGATTTATTGGTGTACACTCACTCTGATTTTGTGAATTTGTATTTTTTATGTTTTGTGCTCTATATAGACAAATATGTCTGTCGGGCATTAAAATATTATTATTATTAATATTATTATTAGTATGGCCTCCAGCAGGATATCTCTAATTTAGCAGATGCAGTGAACGAATCCTTTGGATGATTAAGTTACACAGATAACCTCGTTATTTACGGACAATTATGTCCATGACGTGCAGTTTCTAGTTGCATGGGCGGACTTCGACTTCCGCTCTCGTTTGTTCTCGTTTCGGGAGCTGTAAGTAGCCCTTGTTTATATTTACGACATGAAAACCTAAAGTTGCAGTTTCGTGTTGTTTTGCTCTTGCAAATGTCTTTTTGCTGTCCTCTCGCGACGGGCTTTCAACGCTTGACGTTTTTCGAGGTCGGCGTTCCATTTCTCGCAGGTCAAAGTTCCTTTGGCCAGGAGAAATCGTTTTTAGACAGCAGCTACTGGAGCGAAGTTTTTGGCTTGCTTTTATCAACCGGGATGGATAAGCAACCGCAAGAAGTGACAAAATGGTTGTGCCGAGTAACTGATGTTTTCTCTTTATCTTGTACTGATGTTAATTTATCCTTTGTGAACGAGTAAGAAAAATATTTTGGCCAATTGGTTATTTAGATCTGTACGCGTACCACCAATAAGTTTTAGAATGAAACACAATTGACGAATTTTTGAAATGTGCACATACCAAGAGTTGAATTTTAAATTTATAGAATGGACGAAAGAAAATGATCGATTAAAAATTGTATATTATTGATGAATTGGCTTTTGAACTTGACTGTTGCTGGAAATAGAACTGAAAAAGCAGCATATACAAAGCACATTAGCAAAAATGCAAGTAGCAAACACCTGTGGAAAGCACTAGCATAGTTTTGTCCTAATGACATTAATAACTTTTTTATCGGTTTTCTCTCCAACTCAAGGGAAGGAACTTTAAGGAAGACAATGAATTTGCTATAAGTTTTATTTTTTGCGAAGAAGTTACAACTATTATTTCTGGATCTAAAGCTGTAGGCCAGGATGGTGTGTGTATCTGCTAAAATCTTAAAATTATGTTGCCCCGTAATCTGTAACTACATAGCGCACATTTTAAACTGTTGCTTTGAGATGATTGAAATTTTCACTAATTCCAGCACTTCCAAAGACTAATGAAATTAATTCCATGTTTGCTTTATGACCTATGAGTATTTTGTCAGCTTTATCCATATCCAAGGTGTGTGAAAAGTTGCTGTTTAAGTAGATAAATGAATACACACACGCTGTTGATGCTTTCCCTGACAAGCAATCAGGATTTCGTGCTAGTTGTAGCACTACTGCTCTGCTAGCCCATTTAGTAGATAACGTAAGAAAATGAAGCAAGCATTCTTGTATCTTTGGATTATTCAAAAGAATGTGATGCACTTGATCATGCAATTCTTTGCAATATTATGGCTTTGATAATACATCCACAAGGAGTTTATTGAGCTAAGTACAGACATACGTATTTAAATAATATTAAATTAGCAATTTCTCAAAGGTCTTATCATGAATAGTGATCTTTGCTTTAAATCCCAAGTTGGCTGCATAATTCGAAAATGCTGTGTTGCTCTCAAGCATTCCAATTACCTACTTCTGAATTTTACTGCGAAGGAAACTATGCGAGTTTCTTGTTATATCGCACCTAATTTATTGTATTGTGGTGTATTACCCTTGCTTAGATGCTACGGATAAATATAGGCCTCAGAAAATTCAGAATAGCTGCTGTAGATTTATGTTTGGGCTGAAAAAGTTTGATCACGTTAGAAAGTAATTTCCTTATCCGAAAGCGCGTCCCTAAGCTGCCTACTGGAATGAAAATATTTTTTTTTACAATTTTAACAAAATTTAGCCCCCATACGCTATTTTATAATAGTGTAAGTTCCGAGTATTTGACCTTATTCTTCAGTAGTACCGTCTATCCCAAGATTTTAAGTCTCTTCAGTTGTTGAAGGTTCCTTCTTTTGATGGACTTTTTCATTGATATTTTCGTAGGATTGACTGTTGGCCTTTGCCTTTTACATAACCTCTGAACGGAATGTAGTGCCCGTTGTGTCCTATTGTCAGGGCTTCTACAAACTTCCCGCCCATCAAGTTGGTAATATCGTGCGCATAATATGTATGTTTGTGCAGAAATACCCCATGAGATCATCTACAGTAGCGACGACAAAACGTCTGTTTGCAAAAATTTTTTGCTAACGACGATTTTTCTGGTTGTATGCCATAGATAAGTCTTGACGTCCCTCTGTCTAAATATGGAGCCAATCAATCTCCTTTCTCAAACAAGGTACATTTCTATGCACTCCCCTTAATTGAGTCAAATGAGGTGGTGATACAAGCTTCCTCAATTGGTTGCATGATTAGTACTGATTTGTTGATACTTATAATAGAATGTATGCTTTCACGGCCGTTGTTTATCGTGGAAGGTTCTTCCGGCTTTGATGATCTGGTAGTAGAATTTGTTCATGACGTTTTGCCGATCGCACTGTCGGCTTTTTCAGAAAGACTTTGACTGGTAAAATCATTATATAGTAGCTGTTCCATTTGGCTGGTTCCAGTCCGGTGGTCAAGTATCGACTTCAAAATTCTGTACAAGCGGTAGCCGTCTTCTCTTCTAAAGTTGTTGGGCTGCTTCATTATCTCCTGTCTTCTGACACAATTCTTTGGTGGTAATCCTTGCGAGTGTCCGTACGTTGTCGTACTCGATGATGTGTTGTTTGCCTTCTGCTACGTGTTCGGCTATTGCAGATCTGTCAGTGTGTCCATATGCTGCATCTGGCTGTTCCTTTGTACGACATTATATCCAGTTTGCCCGATGACATTGGTGCTGCGATGTATCTTACTGTGATTAGCATGAACGAACACGTAACTAGCCAAATGGAACAGCTGCCATATAAGTCACGACAATGAATGATTTCACCAGTCACACTGAAAAAGCCGACAGTATGATCGACGAAACGCCAAGAGAACCCGGAAGAATCTTCCACGTTGTTGATACTTGTACTTTTATGTCTTCTGGCTTATACCATACCATAGGTAATAACTGGGGCTGTCATTTCCGTGAAACCATTTGTTTTACGCGATTGCCAACGCATCATATCGATTGCTCCCGCTTCTTCATTAGCAAACCTGGATATATCTGGACATACTGACGTGACTAGCACGTGCGTGCCT
This sequence comes from Rhyzopertha dominica, assembly GCA_025024175.1. Taxonomy (NCBI): domain Eukaryota; kingdom Metazoa; phylum Arthropoda; class Insecta; order Coleoptera; family Bostrichidae; genus Rhyzopertha; species Rhyzopertha dominica. The sequence continues at coordinate 3,434,226 of QCXZ01000001.1, read as the reverse complement.
ATTTGAACCGCGTCCAAAAATCACACAGAAGGCAAGGAGGCGATCACATCCCGACTACGAGATTAACTAACTGCCCCATATTCTAGTGAATGGAGACAGACATACAGACATACTACGCATGGATTGCTGCGAACACAGTTGCACATTTTGTTTATGCGCTGGGTTACTGCACTCGACTGATGTACATGTCAGTTGAAACGAGTTTTGTCCTCTTAATGATGCGCAGTTTGTTACATATTCGAAATTGTGCCAGTTCGGATTTGCGAACATTTGGAACTTGCAGCTTGGGATCAGTCGTCACCTCGTTACTTTTTAGCCGAGTGTTCACGCATACTGAACTTATATTGTCGTTTTTTTCCTGTTTATGTAAACAGTTGGTGACAATTCTAAACAAATTTTTTAACGCTACAGGGTTCTAATGTGATTGGTAGAAATTTCAATTTTGTGTGATAATGCAGCGCATTGAATGAAAGTAATGTAATGCTTCAAAATGCTAAATGACAAAAAATTGAAAAGAACTTTGACTTCTTTTCAATTTTTTGTCATTTGACGTTTCCTTGAAGTTCTCTTTCGGAATGGTGAAACTCTTGTTTGAATACACTTTACTGTTGGTGATGGAATACATCTTCGGTGGAGGCCTTTGTCTATTATTGCTATCGGTGTTGTTACTTATTTTCTTCGATTTACGTAGGATACGTTGCTATAAAGTTTTTGTAATGGCTATCAGATGGGAATTATTTTATACTTGGCTTGTCCAAGTTTACATTGCGATATAGAATCGTTTTAGATCAATGAAGGCGAGATGTATTGCCTCTTCCGTTGAAATATTTTCTTTATGTATTTAATATTTGTTCTAGAAGTAGAAACGACTTGGTATAAAGTCACTCTGATCTTCATTATGCTGTACCAATCCGCCTTTACCTTTTACCTGGAGTATCTCTCCAAACAACCTCCTTAAAAATCTTTCCTTTTATGATCTGTCCTAATCTAATACATTTATTAATTAACTTGGTTATTCGGATTACAACCTCTCCTGATACTTTACTATATCTGTAGGCATAGTACCTGGTCCTGATGATTTTGAGTTTTCCATAATATGCTTATCAGTTTCTTCTTCGTTATTAGTAGATGGCTGCCCTCTCTTCTAGTGTATGTTGTACGTATTCGTTGAGGTTTTCTGTCAGTTAATTTCCTATAATAGTTACCCCATTCTCTTATAGTGATGGTAACTGAACACGCCGTTGTAGTTCTTTTACAAATTGTGATAACCTGTAAATTAAATTATCATTGCTAATACCATCATTTCATATTTGAAGATTAGCTGTTTTCATTCGTTTTATAATACGGTTTGGTATGGTGAATTCATTTTGATTACGTTGTTGTTTTTGTGAAGCATAGCTTCTCTCAAAACTTCTAACTGAATTTGTTCAGTTCAATTGACATTTTTATTCGCACATATAATTGAATTGCCATACTGTATGGCATAGTTTTTACAACTTCAAAATATACAAATATACTTTACCAATGATTTATAGGTAGCTAATCTTTAACAAATTTAAAGAAATTGTATTACTTGTTTTGTATCTGACATCTGAGATAAATTTTGCCACCTCCTTCTCTATATTTTTAATAGTCCTTAGAAGCTGCCTAACAAATAGTATTATTAATACTCGATACATGTATATAATGTAGTTGGAGTTACTGGATAATACACTTTATGTCAGCATATGCGTTTTTTTAAGCCGTGGTAAGATTCTATACACCATATTGTTTTTTTTATGAAAGGCTTGAAATGAAATAATAGTAGTGTTTACATTATGCAAATTAATTGTTTCGATTATTGGCCGAGCTTGATTTAATGACTGATAACCAGTTTCTTGATGATGCAAGAGTTAATCAAATGTATCTATCTATATCGGTCAGTGGCAATATATGGAATTCCTAAGATTCCGTTTGGGTTATGATTTAAATCAGATTGCGATAAAATTGATGCTGGACTCGTGACGTAAATACTCCATACTTTCGCCTCTTGTAATAAATTATTCTTGGTTTCACTCGGTTTTCATCAATTATACTCAAAAACCGAGAGAGTGGAAATATATGTTCTTTTCATCTTGACCTTTTCTATTTTATATTGGGTTGTAATTAACGCCCGGTAATTTATTGCAGCTTGCAGATTAAAAAAATCCTAAATGCTCGATAAAAAAATAAAAAATGCAGGATGAAATAATAGAAAGTGTCTTATATTTTTTTATATATATAGAATTACAATATAAACTATCATATATTTGGTCGGTATTTTATTATTATTATTACTTACACTTAAGAAATATGGTCATACTACACAGACCTTTATAAAATACATTCAAAAAGCCTCAGCTGTAAAACAAATTGAATACGACCCACTACAGACAGTTAATGCGACATTCTAAAAATCACCGTGCTTTAAAATATATAGAGCTATTTGCATGGGAATTTAGTATCCAGCTTGAAATTAAACTTTAAGCACTCACACTAAAAGTAAATTTAAAACTACAAATTCTTAGAGAATACTTTATTTCAGCATGAGAAAATTCTGAACGCCCCCAGTGGCACTGCGTATTATCAAAAACCTACAATAAAATACGCCGCTGTGATTTTTAGTTGTATTCCCAAGGTCAAACGCCTCAGCGCATCGAACAACAACTGGCAAAAAACGTCTGAATACACCACTTTTTATAATACTGTTTTTTTTTCGTCAAACGGCACACACGATAAACGCATTATCAGGTATTAGTTGTATTGAGGAGCTCTTAACGTGCGCGGTGTAGCTCCCTAATTTTGGTTTCTGGAAGTGGTTAAAAGATGATTTCGGGAGTGGTTGGTGTGTGTAGTGAACTATGACTATAGTGGGTGGTAGGTGACGGTGGAAACGCCAAGCGATTGGAAAGAAACACATGCGAAAAATGTGAGTAATTAAAACACTTGTTAGAGAATTTTATAGTTTTTCGTATTTGTTCGATAACAAGGATCAACATTTTGTTATTTTTCAATTAATTGGCTTATTTAGTTTGGTTTTTCGGGCACTTATTTAGGGTACCTAGTTCCATTCCTTTTTTTTTCCTGACTCCTTCGTCGTGCGCGAAGAATCACGGAGCATCAAGAAATTAGTTAGTTTTGAGTTGTTTTGAAGCACACACGTATACATCGTTCGATCGCATCTTCGCAGCTATAGACGTGCCAGCTAGTGCATCAAGTCCACACACACACGCATGCAACAAACACACCCTCACACTCACCCCATCTTACACTAAGGTAAGTGCCTGAGCCGATTTGTTGTCATTTGGTAAGCGTTAACGGAGCTCATTTTGAGCCCTACGTGAACATAAATTTTGGTCCTTTATCGAGCCGGATCTGATTGCACTAATTGCGCTAATAGTATTCGCTATTTGATTTCGTTGTTGTAACATTCGCACTTATTATTTGTTGTACATCTTGACGCTATTGCAAAGCTATTAGAAATTGAATTGAAATCCTGTTAATCGTGTCGCCGTGCTGTCGTCCGGGCCGGCCAAACCGTATCGCTCTCTCGTTTTATCTATAGTTTCTTGTACCCCGTTTTTTGAATGAACACCGGTTCTGTTTACTCGATTGTTTGAATTAGTAAATGCAATGACCGCGAAACAATTACAATTAGTAGCTTGTCGAAACGTTGTTGTTAATCGGATGGAAGAAACAAAAAATCTCGCTGAAAATGCAGATGCCAATCCTTTGAGTAAAAGCTTGTTTAAGGCTAGATTTTCTACTGTTAATTCATTGTATGAAGAATTTCAACAGTTACACGTTTCAATTTTGACAAACTTATCAGCTCAGAGGGAACCTGACTTTGAAGCAGAAGATAGAATTCGCAAAACGTTTGATAACGATTATTATTACGTTTTGTCGCGGTACGAACAACTTTTTGAAAAAACGCGTGCAACGCGACATGAAATCGAAAGAGTAGCTCCAAACGCTGCTTCACACTCAACTGTAAAATTGCCAAAAGTTAATTTGCCGGAGTTTGACGGTAACTTGCGAATGTGGCCTACTTATCGAGATATGTTTTCCTCAATGATACATAATAACGCTTCTCTCTCAAACATTGAACGTTTTCAATATCTGATTTCTTCTCTAAAGAAGGAACCATTAACGCTTGCAAAAACGTTGCCAATGACCAACGATAACTATCCAGTTGTTTACTCATCGCTGTTAGAACGCTATAACAATACTCGAAGCTTAGCAACATTTTATTGGAGGGAAATTCAAAATTTACCCACCTTGAGAGATGAATCTGCCAAAAATCTTCGCAATTTAATTGATTCGTTTTCGGAGAATATTCAGGCGCTTAAACTAATTGGTCTTCCCACAGATCAATGGGATTTTATTCTGGTTACGCTTTTACTGGATAAGCTAGATAATGAAACCCGTCGGCAGTTTGAATTGACATCTTCCTCTGAGGAAATTCCAAATTTAGCCCTTTTGATAAAGTTTTTGAAAAATCATTGTAAATCTCTCGATTCGTTACCCTCAAGCAAACGACTGTCGTCACCTTTGAAAGGTCACTCGCACGTTTCTACTTTGGTAACCCAAAGTGTTGACTCGTCACAGAATTGTTCGGTTTGTTCTTCAGATCATTCGATCTACAAATGTCCAATCTTAAAGAAGAAATCTCCCTTCGATCGATATCAATTAGCTAAACAGAAAGGATTGTGTTACAATTGTTTGAGATCTAACCACATGACAAAAAATTGTTCTTCGTCGTCGTCGTGTAAGGTGTGTCACTCGAAACACCATACCTTACTTCATTTCGCACCTCAATCACCACAAGAGCCGATACCAGATACCGTAGGTCCTAGTGAAGTTTGTTCTGAAGCGGATCGTCGTATAGATCCTCCCACCAATCTTTTTGTTTCTACAAGCACTCCATTGCAGTGTTCTTCGAATGCATGTTCAGTCATCTTAGCGACAGTACAATTGGAGGTTCTTGACTCGCAAGGGCACCCTCATGTAGTAAGGGCCTTATTGGATTCTGGAAGCCAAGCAAATATTTTGACTGAAAGATGCTTTCATCGTTTAAAGTTACGCAGAAATTCGATTGATGTTCCTTTATACGTAATGGGACAAGATACATCCGACCTGCCTTCGTCAATACCTCGAGGTCAAACCACATGCATCGTCCGTCCCATTGCTCAAACTGATCCATCATATCGTATGGATTTTGTACTCGTTCCACAAATTTGCGGTTTAATGCCAAATACTCGACTAAATACTTCACAATGGAAACATCTTGTGAATATAAAATTTTCGGATTCATCCTTTGATAGACCAGGCAAAATCGACATGCTTTTAGGCGCATCGATTTTTCCATGGATTTTAAAATGTAGTCGAGTTTTCGGGAAATTCAGTGAACCGGTGGCCATGGAAACAATATTTGGGTGGATCTTAATGGGTAATTCGTCATTGTATTCGCATTCGTCGGTAAATTCTTTTCACCTTACACTAGACAATTCGCTAAACAAAACGATGCTAAAATTTTGGGAAATCGAAAATCTACCAGATGTCGCGATGTTATCTCCTGAAGATATCGAATGTGAAAACATCTTCAAAAAAACCGTGTATCGTAATACATACGGTCGCTATGTAGTTTCGTTGCCGTTCAAGACTGAACAAAACTTTGTTGGATCTCGTGAAATAGCCCTCCGTCGCCTCTATTCGTTGGAGCGAAAACTAGCTCAAAATCCGCCTATTTCTGAAGCTTATACAAATTTCATGCAAAATTATTTAGATTCTGGACACATGGAGATCGTTCAACGTCCAAAAAACTTTGATGGTTATTATGTACCGCATCATTGCGTCGTCCGGCCTGAGAGTACAACGACAAAACTTCGAGTCGTCTTCGATGCTTCTTGTCGCGACGCAAATGGTGTCTCATTAAATGATTGTTTGTTGGTGGGTCCAAAGTTGCAAAAAGATATCGTCATACTCCTGTCACATTTTCGCCTTCACAAAATTGTTTTCACTGCTGATATCAAACAAATGTACAGGCAAATACTTGTACAGCCATCTCACTGTGACTACCAGAGGATAGTTTGGAGATCGTCTCCAGATCAACCTGTCCAGGACTTTCGATTAAAAACAGTCACATACGGAGTCTCTTCAGCACCTTTCTTAGCACTTCGTACCATTAATCAGTTAGCTTCAGACGAAGCTGTTAATTTTCCTCTTGCTGCCGAGGTTTTGAAATCAGACATTTATGTTGATGACATCGTTAGTGGTTCTCCCTCAATAGAAGTTGCGTTGGCCACACAACAACAGCTAATTGAATTGTTTGCTAAAGGAGGATTTGAATTGAGGAAATGGGCTGCAAATCATCCAAATTTGTTAAAACACTTGTCGGAAGATCAATCTCAAATTCCTATACCTTTTGATAATGATATTGCAGTAAAAATTTTGGGTTTGCAGTGGACACCTGCGACTGATTCGTTCTCATACAGCGTCTGCACATTTAGCAGTAATTGCACCAAACGTTCACTTTTGTCGGACATTGCCAGGTTATTTGATCCCCTCGGATTTTTGTCGCCTTTAATTATGGTGGCCAAATCTATCATACAGCAGCTGTGGTCATTGGGTCTCGATTGGGATGACAAGGTCCCTGAAGCCATAGAACGTGTGTGGGCCAGATTTCAGTCAGAGATGTGGCTAATATCTCACTTAACAATTCCCAGAAATTTGAACCTCAATTCACTTGCTTTCTATGAGCTTCATTTGTTTTGCGATGCATCTGAAAAGGGATATGCTGCCGTAGCTTATCTTCGCATTCACTGCGGCTCTACAGTTAATGTACAGCTACTAATGGCAAAATCGAAGGTAGCGCCCTTAAAAACTATTTCGATACCAAGATTAGAGCTGTGTGGTGCATTCCTGTTAGCTAAATTAGTTGCTACACTTCGTCAGATTTACTCGGATGAATTAACCTTCACGAGAATTGTTGCATGGACTGATTCGATTGTATCTCTGAGTTGGATCAAAACAGTTCCCCATCGTCTAAAGACATTCGTGGCTAACCGCGTTAGTTATATCCAAGAAGTTCTACATCCTTCCTCATGGAACTATGTTCCCTCTACAGATAATCCCGCGGATTGCGCGTCTAGGGGTTTATTCGCTAGTGAGTTGGTCGAACATTTATTATGGTGGAATGGCCCTAAATGGTTACTTTTGGATTCCGAAAACTGGCCTTCTCAAGAACCTGCTATGACGGCTCAAACAGAGAAGTACTGCCAGATCGAAAATAAACAAACTACACTGTGTTCGTTGGTATCATTAGAATCGTTGGATGCATTACTCGTAAGATATTCATCTCTAGATAAAATAGAACGTATTATTGCTTATTGTTATCGATTTGCTCGTAATTGTCAACCGAGTAACAAAAAATTGACAGCGCACTTTCATCAAGAAGAATTGTATATGGCATTGATGCTTCTTGTGAAAAGAGTTCAAGCTATCTTTTTCGAAAAGGAAATACACGCTCTTCGTTCAAAATCATTGTGTCCTAAGCCTCTTCGTAAGTTAAACCCATTTCTTGATGAACGGGGAGTCCTTAGGGTGGGCGGGCGCTTATCACATGCGGATATATCTTATGAGAGTATGCATCCCGCCATTCTTCCTCGATGCTCTCGTTTAACAGAGCTGATAATCGAGAGAACTCATATTCAAAATTGTCACCCCGGTTTGAAAACATTGTCACATTTGCTTGCTCAAAAATTTTGGATTTTATCGTCAAACCGCGCTATTAGATCATGTTTATCACAATGCATAAGGTGTTTTCGCGTTAAGCCTTCAGTTTCAACACCTTTAATGGGAGATCTGCCCTCTCCTCGTATTCGTGAAGTGAAACCGTTCAATTGTAGCGGTGTAGATTTTGCTGGACCTTTTACCATTACTATGAGCAAAACGCGTGGAGCTAAAACTACAAAGGCTTACTTGTGCCTTTTTGTCTGCTTCGCTACAAAAGCGGTGCACCTAGAACTGGCATCTGATTTGTCTTCGGAATCATTTCTCGCGGCTCTTCGTCGCTTCATTTCTCGAAGGGGACGCTGTAATTATATTTACAGTGATTGCGGCACAAATTTTCGAGGAGCCTACACTGAGCTTTGTAGGCTGATGCAAGGGGCGTCCGAGAATGAAAAACTGAATTGGCATTTTAATCCACCTTCCAGTCCTCACATGGGCGGCCTCTGGGAGGCAGGAGTTAAGGCAGTAAAAACTCATCTTATTCGAGTGGTTGGTTCGCAAATATTAACTTATGAAGAACTTTACACGGTCTTTACGCAAATCGAAGCCATTTTGAATTCCAGGCCCCTAACGCCTTTAAGTTCGGACCCTAATGACTTGACGCCTCTAACGCCAGGCCACTTCCTGACGTTGGAACCATTAACTGCTCCTCCTTGCTCTGACTTGACTAACCTGAATATCAGTAGACTCGATCGTTGGCAACTGCTTGTTCGTTTACAGCAAGATTTCTGGTCTCGATGGCATACAGAATATCTGCATACATTGCAACAGCGTCATAAATGGAACAAGCCAGGTTCACCTATTTCTATTGGAAGTTTAGTTTTAATTAAAAATGAATTGACGGCCCCACTTCGGTGGCCTTTAGCTCGCGTCATGGAATTGCACTCTGGTGAAGATGGAGTATCGCGAGTTGCTACTGTCAAAACCCAACAGGGTATCTTTAAACGGCCTATAGTTAAACTATGCCCGTTACCTTTGCAATAGTTGTTAAAATGTACACATTTTGGTGGGCGGTATGTTAGAGAATTTTATAGTTTTTCGTATTTGTTCGATAACAAGGATCAACATTTTGTTATTTTTCAATTAATTGGCTTATTTAGTTTGGTTTTTCGGGCACTTATTTAGGGTACCTAGTTCCATTCCTTTTTTTTTCCTGACTCCTTCGTCGTGCGCGAAGAATCACGGAGCATCAAGAAATTAGTTAGTTTTGAGTTGTTTTGAAGCACACACGTATACATCGTTCGATCGCATCTTCGCAGCTATAGACGTGCCAGCTAGTGCATCAAGTCCACACACACACGCATGCAACAAACACACCCTCACACTCACCCCATCTTACACTAAGGTAAGTGCCTGAGCCGATTTGTTGTCATTTGGTAAGCGTTAACGGAGCTCATTTTGAGCCCTACGTGAACATAAATTTTGGTAATGTAAAATGAATTGAAGCAAGCGGCGTGTTTTCGCATTGGAAAGTGACGCGCACTATGGTTTGAAGGTAGCGTTTTCAGAAAAATGATAAATTAATTTCGTTTGGATGCTTATGACAATAAATTTTTGATTAATTAAACAGACGATTCTGAAAATGAATATAGTTATTTTTTTGAACCGTGACTTACAGTTCTGCTTACTAGAAGGTTATTAGTAAACTAAATCATTTGTCTAATATGCCAATTAATATAACTTCACCTATATGTTTATGACATATAGGTAACTCGAACATTAAATTTCATTCGGAGTTATGGTATAATAGTAAAGTAGGGTCGTTCGCAGTGAATGTACTGTTTGGATACGAATAAAACGACTTAACTGCGCAATTTTGAACACAAAATATGTTTCCGAGACAGCTCTACCTAATAAAAACTGGCCAATCTTGTATAACTTGGTTATTTTAAACTAAATACGAATCTATAGTGCTTTCGAAGGAAAATCAATGTAAGACATCAATTTCTTTTTTCTTTTAGAATACAGCTATACCTTTGAAACGCTTTTAAAAATTGATCCAATGACACGGAGCTTAATGAAATTTGTATAAAATTTCGGTCGCAGTCAACACCACGGGTGCTGACGATTTGGTTTTGGATTTGACTGGAGGATATTTCCCTCCACAGATCTTCAGCGGAACTGGAGTCTAGTCAATAAAATATTATTATTTACACTATTTGAATTTGTACGCTTAAGTGAATTCCTTATCTAGTTAAAAATCTCGGACCTAAATCTGAATTTACTAAAGTATCTTTACTTCTTTGATTAAAGATGCTTTAAAACGCGTTTCCGTGTTGTTAGAAACTTCTTTAAATAGCATTTAAAAATTATTATGGGGTGAGTTGCGTATTTCATGTTAGTCGACATCCGATTTATCAAACCTCCTAAATCTGAAATGATCTAAATGTTCTTTAAGTAAAACAAGCTCCTATAGAAGCCCGATATCTTATTTAAGATTACAACTATTACATTGTATTTTATTTTTCATTCTCTTTCGCATTTGCATTATTTTGATAGTATGATTGCCAGTTTAAACGAAAATGTTTTATGAACCGTTGTAATCTTGTGGTAAGCCCTAAAATCAAAAGGAATATTGACCACCGTCAATTTTCCATTTAACATTAACAATTGAGGAAACATTCGAATCTGGTACTGAGCATTCCTTAAATTAATAAATTATTTTAATAAAGACCCGGGAAACAGGCGTAACATGAACATAACCACCGACCATTGCTAATTCCGGCTATGAAAAAGAGCACCATGAGAGTGATCACTGAAGAGTCCGTTAGTTGCGCATGGCGAAACGTTGGATTTCTTGCATTCATCTAAAGATGAAGTTTGTTTTATCTCTTAGTCTTATTGGTCAAGTATATTCATTTGTTTAGAAATTGTTTTAGTGCAACTTTTATTCGATTTTTTTTAAGTGTAGTCTGTCCCGTTTTAAGTGTCACACCCCGTATATTCAAATAGCGTTTCTCTAGCTTGCAAGGTCGGCCAGGTATAATTCAGCGCTACAAGGGGCGACGCAAATTGACGGGTTAAATTTCGTCCGAAACGCTATCAAACTTAATACAAAGGACGGGGGTGGTTGCCCTCCACAACCTTCGTTATCAACCGACGTACGTAGGAAATTCGCAACCTTCCACAGCCAACCGCAAACGACAGACGGCATTCGCAGTAGGCCTTCTGCCATATATTCTAATACCGCCGCTAGACTTTCTCCGAACGTGTCGCCGCCAGAGGTAGCACTCGCATAAACAGGTGCTTTCAGTGCCGCTGATAAACTAAGTGCGGTTTCAGTGCGGGGTAAATTAACTGAGTTGGGAAACACATTACGCATACACGTATATACATATATTAGACGTATACTTTGTGCTGTATACAGATGGAAACGAGCACATAGCACATTAACACGTCCGTTGGTTCCCGGAAGATGAGTTCAGTTTGCGATTTTAGCGGTATTAAAAATATACATCTTTAGCAATAGCTCAATACACGCAAAGGCTTCGAAGAAGGCCCATTTGCAGAATATAATATTTTATTTGACTTTCTTAGAAAAATATGTAGCAAATCTCCTTGTCTTAAACCTTCTCTTACTCCAAACTTTCGTGACAGCCCCTGACAGCCCCTTACCAGTCACATGGTAGTTTTTCATGTATCCAGATTTATGTACTTGCTCCATTAAATCTTATCGACCAGCTTCAGCTGTAATGTTATCGCCTCCTGGTCCCTTATTACTTTTCATATCCCCCAAAACTCTCCTTATTTCATTCTTATCCCGGCTGACGTTCCATCTGTTGCCCTTCAGTTGGTACATCATTTCATTCTCGTCTGCAATCAGTCGCCCTCCTTTGCTTTTCACAAACAAAGTTTTTAGATAAAACCCTTCCTTCTAATTTCTTATACCTGAATACAGTCCTTTACTACTTTGTTTTTAAATCTCTCCTCAAGATATCAAACTATTCCTTCATTTTTAATTTAAATATTTTCCTTTCATATGAGTATTTTCTCGTTGCATTTTTATTTCACTTTGAAGAATTTCAATTCGTAATTGCTGTCTACTTTTTAAAACCTTTCTACAGTCATCATCGAACCACCCATTTCCTTTACTTCTCATATTCTTGACCACCCCGCACCGCTGTATTGATAATTCCATTACTGCCTTCCGCTTATTCCAATTATCGTCCTCGTCTTTGCTTCCTTGCAGCTTCTTCAATTCTAAGCACAAATTAATTGTATATGTATTTCTATCACTAATATTTCATCTTGTATTTACATTCTTCTGTCGTTCTTTTGTTTGGGAATTTCTTGTAAAAGCTTAACACCTACTAGGTAATGGTCTGAATCGGTTTGAGTGCTTCTGTAGCTTCTAATATTTTTGATGTTCTTTTGATCTACAATTTCAATGGATACATGATCTAGTTGGTTTACACAACTGCCATCGGAAGTTCTTCAATTTCCTTTGTAGATGTCTTTCCTTTGGAAGTCTGTACATTTAAAAATAATTTTTTTTTGCCAAATCAATTAAAAATCGCCCATTTTCGTTAGTCTCCTCGTGTTTGCTGTATTTTTCAAATACATGTCTATACATAACTTCTTTAAAATTTTTGCAATTCCATTCCCCAAAATAATCTTTAAGTACAAGTATTACTTTGTTGTTTTTTTCTCTAAAACTATGACATCAGAAGTCAATAGAGAAAACTGGTATATTCAGTGAACGTAAAAATATTACATTGATTAAGAGTACTATGCTCTTTCTTTGTTCTAATTGAACCAAGAATGAGCTCAGTACTGTTAAAGGGTATGCCCTACACTTCCAAAAAATCAAGCTTAACAGACGCTGTTTAAAAAGATATTTATTGTTTTTGTTTTTTGCAGGTAAGTGCTCAGACTATCATTGGATTGGTGTTAAAACCAGATAGACTCTTCTGCAAAAAGAAGGTAAGCTTCAGCCATATTTAGTGATATACTTACATGTTCCCGTGAGGGGCATGATTTTTTGTGTTTTTGAAAAAATATCTTCATAACTACCTCATATATCAGGCTGTGGTATTTACCATTATTGCTTCCAGAATTCAAAACGAGCACCTTCCAAATAAATTTAAGAAATTGATCCTTTAAATGCGGATAACACCCAATATCATCCAGCGTTCCTTTATTTGGCGTTTAACACAGTGTTGTATTTATCATTTATAGTGAAAAAAGGTCATATCATTCTCTTTCTCGCTTAAATAAATACGACCACCTAAAGATGATTTTTTTTAATATGGACTAATTTGGACCCTAAGCTACAGGTTGCTACAAGAAGTATGAATTCCGTGAGATAAAAATATTTTAGAAACTTGGGCGTATTGCAGCCATTTTCTTTTTTTAATTCAATGATATTAGGGAAAGAAGAAAAAACTTAAATTTTGTGAGGTATTGCAGTTATATACTTTCTCTTAAACAATTAATTTGGAAATTGTTATAAGCAATTTGATAAATCATACCGAGTTCATTTTCGAAAGCTACATAGAAAAGAGGTATTTTAAAAAGTATATGAAATACAGAATGAAAACAGCTAATATACGTTGAAAGGATGAAAAGAATTATCAACTTGTTTACTTTTAAAAGGGCACAAAATATCATCTACATGACGTAATCAAAAAAGACATTCATTGAAAACAGATATGCAAAATAAACAAATCTTTTTCAAGTTTGTTCTTAAATAATTCAACCAAAAGAGGGCCAATAGAAGAACCCATAGCTAATCATTAAATTTTTACAAAATTTTGATTATTGAATGAATAGATATTTTGGTAAAGACAAATTTAGTTGGTTATTTTTATGAATTTGAAAAAGTAGATAAGATAAAATTTTTATACAATTTTTAAGGGAACTATAGGTAAGGTAATAAATTTTTGACATCGAATGAAATTAGAAATGAAACGTTAGGAATGTCAGGACTACTGAGTTTGTGAGTCAAATCTAAACTGTTTATAAGGTATAAAAAATTATCAAAATTTAGAATTTCACGGAGGAGAGTTTAGTTGGAATAAATTTCAGTCCCCCATGTAACAATATTATCCATTTACCTAAAAAGGTAGATTTTGACAAATTTAGCAACCAACCAAAATTGAAAGGTTGAAAATTATTAATATCCTATGGAAACAATATATATCTCAGTATGACTTAAAACAAAACTGTCATAATTGTTATCATCACACTGGAAACATGCATTTAATTAATATTCAAATATCTGTTTTAGTTTATTGAGTATTAATAGAGCTCATGGTTATTAATTCAGTCGGAGCAGTATGAGAGCTCATTATAGTGTACCTCTCACATTCTATTCTTCTTTCCGAAAAATCACTCACGCGATGACGCGAAAATCCGTCCTGGATTTTAGTATCGCACAGACATTCGGAGTACTCGTAATTAATTATGTGGCACGCGTAGCTGCGCGCAAAAGATAATGTGCAATGCCAATTGTTTATTTATTTATAGTCGCATTATATTCACCCGTGGAAATGTGAGTTACATAAGTCAAAACTGCTAATAATAGCGCCGTATAAATAGCTTAGCAGCGAGCTCGTCGTTTAAAGGAGTTTATTTTTATTAGTTCTTCTCTTAGCGGTGCCAGATTTGTACTAATGTATTCCCACAGAATTATTTTCGATGTCATATAAATTACCAGCCTTACATCTCGTCTCCTAATGCTGCGGCATTCCCTAATGCAATATCTCCGGCGACCATGCCGGAATGCAGCGGGATTTTTGCAGCCCAGGCGAATTTATTACATCAGATTGGTACATAAATTGTCCAGTTCCGAGAAACCGCTAGGGTTTTGATTGAAATCGTTTTATCACATTAGTTTTCCCACTGAAAAATTGAGGTCTGCCAAAGACATCTCCTGCTTACCTAGAAAATCAATATTTGCTATTAATTTGCCGAAGCCGGGGTCCTAACCGATAAATTAGGCGTAGTGGGAATACTTCGCATATAAATTGCTATGATCCATTTACTTTTCTTATCTACTTCTTCTGATAAATTTTACTTCGCTAATTATCTGATTATAAATAATATTCCAGTCTGTGATTAGCAACCTTCCAGAAGGAAGTGTAATTATTAAATAAAGGTTGGAAGTATGTCTTCAAGATTATCACTTGTTTCGAGTAAACCTGAAAAAATAACAGTCGAACGTAGTGTAAAAACTAAATGGGATATCACTTATCACGGTGGGCAGAGAATGATTGACAGGACTATAAAACCTCCATAAAATGTACTGTTGGGTTTGGACGATGCAGAAAGACAGCTTAGGTTCGCATATCACAGAGTTTGCAGAACAAACCGTATTTCTTCAAATTTAGTATTCTAATCATCTTATTACAACACGTAGCACTGTCATTATATGAAAATCATTTTTTATACTTCTTTGATCTACATAATTGTATCAAATCAAACGCTATATTAGTCAAAAGGAATCGAATAATCATGACAAAGTAAAATAACTTATAAAAATGAAAATATTCGATTTATAAAAAAATTGTCGAACAAGTTAATTTTCTCTTTAAAAAGTTTACTATTCACAACCAAATTAAAATTTTTTACACTTTTTTGTTTTTTAGTAATGTCATCGAATTTTTTTAATGGAAACCCCTAAATGTTTTTAATCATTTCTAGATATGTTTTCATTATCGAAATTGCAATAGGTACAAGAATATTGAATTTAACATAACAATCTTTTCGAATAAAATTCCCTCAGATAACTAAACAACGTATGTACCAAATACTAACAAAAAGGAAATATAAAATTTTTTAACAAAAAATGTAGTCAATTCTTCATACAAACCAAATGTTCGAAATGCCAGTTGACCCTTTTATTGTTAACAATTTGATGTTGTTTTTTATTTATTTTGTAATAATATCTACTTTTATCACACCATTGTATTTTAGAAATACGCAAATATTTTTGCAATAATGTATCGGAAGTGAAGGACATAAATTGTTGCTAGTTGTATTTCTACAACATTGCATTGCATTTCCTTTTTTCACAAATAACGATAAATAAAAACATAGCTTTTTATTGCACACCCAGCTTTATGAAAATTTATTGAAGCGCTCGGTAAAATAAGTACATCAAATAGATAGTTTTTTCTTCATATGATATTTGTACAATTAAATTTTCAACACAGTTGGAAAGTTTACTAACTTAAACTGATTAGTATATTATGTACAAATCTACTACTTTCGACACCAGCGCTTGTTTATTAATAATTATTATTAATACATAATACTTTCTCGGAAAGATCGCTGTCGTTTTAAAACTGACAAAAAATTATTGGTCTGACTTTTCGATTACACCTCTAATCTTTGTCAAAGACAAAGAACTCCAAAATTCGTCTTTGACAAAGATTACAGGCGTAATCGAAACGTCGGACCAATAATTTTTTGTCAGTGTTTTAAAACGACAGCGATCTTTCCGAGAAAATATTATATTATATTATATTATGGACACTGAAAGCATTCTTGCGACTTGTTTGCGGGTGGTTCGGTGCGCGCGCTAGAGAGAGTGCTCTTAGTGATAGTTAAATTAAATGTTCATAATTCGTTAGCTGTAACAGTCGCATTTTTCATTTTTTTTTTTAATAAAATTTTGTATACGACCTTACTAATGTGTTAACAAGGGGCCCAATTTTTTTAAATTTTTAATATAACCAATTTTTTCTTATTAATTTGTTAAAAAATTAATAGTAAAAAAATTCGCAAACATAAAAAATTAGGCCCCTTCAGAACATTAAAACCTTTCATTTAAAAAAAGAATGAGTTAAAAATTCTTGTTAGTTTTGAAGATAATACTTGTCAAGTTTACATTGTGAATCCCATAAGCAGAATACGGGCGTAATCCCCTTAACTCTTGGCCATAGACAAGTCCGTAGACCATTTCCACAAGTACCTACATACGAGGCATGTTTTTTAAGTAAGTACCGTTTTGGAATTAAAAAAAAGACGTGCAAAGATATCGCAATAATTTTATCTTACATGAAAGCCTGTACTTTAATCTACTTTTCTGTATAATTTCCGTGAATATTGAGGCACTTGTCATAACGTGGCACCAGTTTTTGAATACCCTCCTCACAAAATTCTGCCGCCTGACTTGTTAACCACTGTATCACAAATGTTTCGACTTCGTTATCGTCTTGAAGACGCTGACCACCCAGGTGTTTCTTCAAGTGCAGGAACAAATGGGCGTCAGATCAGGGCTGTATGGAGGATGATCTAGAGTTTCCCATTTAAAAGATTTGATGAGATCTTTGGTCCGATTAGCCACATGTGGACGGGCATTGTCATGCAGCAAAACGATACCCTTACTCAACTTGCCAGGTCTTTTGTTCTGGATTGCACGACGCAGATTGTTCAATGTCTTACAATAAGACGCTGCATTGATTGTTTCATTACGAGGCAGAAACTCCACTAGCAATACTCCTTTTCTTTTCCAAAAAACTGTGCACATGATTTTCCGGGCAGAAATTGTTTGCTTAAACTTCACTTTTTTGGGTGATGATGAATGTCGCCATTCCATGGATTGTTGTTTCGATTCTGGTGTGACGTAGGCCACCCATGTTTCGTCACCAGTAACAATTTGGTCTAAAAAAATCTTCACGTTCATTGTGGTACCGCTCAAGGAAAGTCAATGCACTGCCTAAACGTTGGGTTTTGTGCAAATCCGTCAACATTTTCGGAACCCAACGTGAACACAATTTCCGGTAATTCAAGTTCTCGGTCACAATGCGATACAAAACACTACGAGAATATTGAGGAAAGCAGTCGCACAATGATGAAATTGTTAAGCGTCTGTTTTCTCTCACCTTTTCGTTCACTTTCTGCACCAAATCTTCATTAACGACCGAAGGACGCCCACTCCGTTCTTCATCATGCACATTTGTGCGGCCGTCTTTAAATGCTCTCACCCATTTCCTTACCATTCCATCACTCATAATGTTTTGTCCGTAAACTTCACAGATCTCACGATGAATATCGATCGGTTTTACGCCTTTAGCACTAAGAAATCGTATAACAGCCCGTACTTCACAATCGGCGGGACTCACGATTGTCGGAGGCATCTTAAACACTCAGTAAACAACGTATACAATGAAGAATCAAACTGTGATGGCGTCAGTGCGTAGACAAGAGATGTAGGTAACCAGCGCGCATGCGCGGAACGCCGACCGTAGCGCTGCGGCGGCGGAATCCCAAAACGGTACTTACTTAAAAAACATGCCTCGTATATGGACGAGAGTATCTCATAAAGGACTGACCATGCTGCATTGTCCTGGCTTCTACGACTAAAGAATCCAGAGGGACAAATTGCTAAATAGAAGATGAATGCGGCAGTGCGATTTCAGTGTGGAGAATGCAAACATTGCAAGCGCGATATTTTTTGTAATGCACATCAAATCTATACAAGCGCGAACATTCATTAAAATGCATCAAATGGTTTTTGTAGTTCCATCAAGCTAGATAAGTAGAGTAGCCAACATCCATGTTAGATTACACCTAGATTACATAAAGTAAAAGACGAATAAAACGTCGATTCGCGCACAATATTAATACGAACGCGGAGTAGTCTCCTAATAGCACGTCCACATCAACATGCTCTGCAGTTGGGACCAATGCCTTTCTAGATAAGAAAGAGCGTAGTTTGTTTTAAATTACATCCCGTGGGCTGTTTACGAACGCATTCAAAATGCATACTCACGCTACAATTCAGGATCGCCGCCATTCATTAAACTTCATTGTGCACCAGCGTCACAAAACTGGATAGGTTTTCAATCTTTATGGACCCGTTAGGCTCGATTCTGCGTCTATACCTGTAACAACTTTGCCATTTTATTCGAAAGCTTTTCGTGGTAAATATCTAAGACGAAGGCCTCCACGTTAAATTATTCAGCACCATAATGAACAGGCACATGGAAACTTTTGCCTGGGAACGCCGTTTTTAAAGTGCAGGTTTGGAAGAGAGCTTGTTTTGATGCTTCCAGTGATAAGTAAATAGTCGTATTTCAGTGACACTCGGAAAGCAAATTCGGAATCAATAAAATTTTTAGGGAGGTTGCATTTAAAGGTATATCCCTCTTTCAGAAATACTATCAGGTTGAGCTTTTGGATGTTTAGTTTCTGGTCAAGTCTCTTTAGTTTGTATAAAACTAAATGGTGCCAATATATTCTTCTAAATATTTCAGACACTACATAGGCAAAACCTCTGAATATATGTCTAATTTTTGGTCGAAATAATGTTCCTAATTCATCTACAGTGAAAAGAGTAATCGAAAAATTCGAAAATACTGGTTCTGTTAGAAATGTGCTAGTATGCTAACAGAGTTTTTTATGCCTCAATTGGAAGATATTGCTCTCGACGACAAGTGATTCCAGCAGGACGGTGCTACTTGCCGTACCTCCCATGAAACAATGAACCTCTTGCAAGGGTCTTTTCCTTTGGACTTCTTTTGGCTGGGTGGTTAACTGAAGTGACAAGTTTATGCCAACAAGCCTACGATCACCGAAGCATTAAAGGCCGAAATTAGACTATGTATCAATGAAATTCCTCCACATGTATTCAATTCTGTTATTGAAAATTTCATGAAAAGAGTACACATGTGCTAACAAAGMCGAGGCGGTCATTTGTCAGATGTGTTGTTCCACACATAATTCCCAAATGTCTACATGTTAAATCAATAAATATTTTAATACTTTTATTAAACTTTGAAATTATGCGGTCTTATTGAAACAACCTTTAGAACATATTATAAATAATCAAAGCTAAAATAAAATAAAATAAATATCTCAGTAAAAAATATAATGCTAAATATGTTTTGTTGTACTGCTTAGGTTTATTTTAAATGTTAGTTCCTTGTTTAAGTATTATGTATGGATGGACACGATATATTTATCATAGGGTAAATACTTTCTATTTTCGCCTTGGTATAATTTAGGACGACCTGTATTAACTTACTATTGGGGTTCGAAATTGCATTGCTTAGCACCTGATCCACGAATACTGACCTGTATTTCAACTATAAGTATCTCTCGCAGCAAAAGGTCACACATACTTGTTTGTAAACATTAAATATTACCCAACCATTAATTAGGCTCTACTCGAAGGTGCATTTTAGTTATCAATTACGGGCAGTCGGGCAGTTTTGGTAAGATAACCTTACTTGAACATTTTAGAGAGGCTTGTGTAGTTTCTACACAAATGCTAGAAATAATAGGCGGCGACGGGCATCCATTAATAACACGCATGCCCTATTAATTTCCCGAAGCGAAAGTCGAATCCAATTATTTTGCAGGTGGATATTCTTTTTCAGAAGCGCTGTTGACGTATGTTACGCGACACACATAATTTATTGACTCTTTGGAGAAGTATCGCAACTGGAAATGAAGGGATCACGCGCCGAGTGCTAGAGATAAAGGATTTGACTTCCGTCATTTCAAGGCTACATAAGTGTTACCAAATAGCTCAGCTGTCTTTTTTTTCTCTGCTAATAGACGTGTTCATTTCTGACCTGCTATTAAATTAGTAAGATCTTAGTGATATGGTCTATTCGAAACTCCTCTCGTATTTCCCAAACGAGAGAGAGGGCGAGGGATTATAGAGAGAGGTTTACTAGATAAAAAAAGAACACGGGAGTAGTACAAATATTTTGATTTGGTACAAACTACTAGCTTATTGCTTATAATTTAAACTTGTATATACTCCCGCTAAAACTCCTACCTATAAACAATCGCTATTACTTCTCTTGTTTGGCTATGGAGCGTCTTTTCGTCAGTACATTTGCTCATTTTAATAATAATAATACTTACTTACACAATAGGAAGGAGTTAGCAGAATGCTATCTACCACTCCTCCCCAAATCAAAATACATATATAATCACCAGAGTAAAGAAAACAATATAGCTACTGCGAAACATATAACAGCACTTAATACATAATTAAAATTAATTCCATATCAAAGAAAACCAATAGGGTAGTGTACAAAATATATAACAACTGTTCATTAATAATCTACAAGTAGAAGAGATCTGACTGCCGACTTAAATTGAGATAAACTTAAATTTAAATATTCTAAAAATTTGTTAGGTAATACAGGTGCACAGTAACAAAAGCAACCTCTGAACCTGTTGGTATGGTGTGGTGGTACTGTGAAGCTGTCCGTTCTGATATTCACCGAATGAACATCAGATCTCCTCCTCAATAAAACAAACAGATAAACAGGGATACCGGTATGCAGAAGTTTGTACAAAAATACAGCATACAAATAATACATTCGGTTATGCACCTTCATTTCACAAATATTTTTGATGTAAGGAGTGACATGATTTCAGTATGGTATATTGGAAACGAAACGTATGCAAGCGTTTTGTATGCGTTGCAATCTTAATTTATTGTATTGAGGCAAAAAATCATAGTAAATAAAACCACAGTAAAAATATGAGGGTATAAAAGGGATTGGACTAACTGTAATTTTACATCTGAAGGGAGAAATTTCTTAAAACTATACAGTGACTTTAACTTCGGCAAACGTGCTGGATGGTCATCAAATGACAACTTATTATCAATGACAATACCAAGATTCTTTACGCATGTAACCCACTCAATACTCTCACTTTTTATGCATAAGGAAAGATTTAGTTGATTAGGTTGATTACTGTGTCTTCTGGAAGGACCAATACACAATGCTTTAGTTTTGTCATGATTAAGTCTTAAGCCATGTTTCTCACAAAAATTAGCAATACTATCAAGTACAATATTCATCAGATCTAAAGCCCGTTTAAAATCCTTTAACTGAAACCAATAATACACCTGGATGTCATCTGCATATAAGTGAACATCAGCACAATGCAACATTTTATGAATATCAAATATGTAAACAGAGAAAAACAAAAGACCCAGAATGCTGCCTTGGGGAACACCGGCGCGTATAGCTTCCAAGTTAGAACAGTCGGTATCGACTAACATATAGCGCCAATCTGTCACTGCTGCAGTTTTAACGAAATCCGATAGTATCTTTGGAAAAATATTTAGCTATTAAAATATTCAGTTGCAAAAATTGTGTTAAATTAAAATAGAAATAACAACCAGGTTTAATGCAAATTTGTGATTCAGTGATTTTCAGAGTCTGTCACTAATGGTCTTATTTAGTTATGTAGTTCCTCCTCTCTAAGTTGTTGCTTATATCATACTGTAATTCTTGCATATGTGCTCTACATCCATACATAAATATGTAAGAGAAAAATGGATAGTGAAGCGTGACTATAACGCTAAGCAGTTTAGGAATTACAGTCAGAAAAATTTGAATTCCAGAAGCGTATACTGAAAACTGGTCAACTGCTTTTTAAGAAGTCCAATACCGATCAAGAACCAGCAACTTGTGGCGCATTCGATTAACCAAGTAGCTGGTATTTCTCTGAACTGCTTGACTTGACTTGATTTTGCCACTACGCTGCATGAATTAACTTAAGAATTTTATTCATACTATCTATCCCGAAAACTGTCATTTGGGAGCAAGAGATTTCATAAAGGTTCTTCATTCTAAATTTGACTGTTTGATTGGCGAAAGCGATGATGAAAATACAATTAAAGTAATTAATTTGCCAGTAAAAAAATCATAGTATCGCAACAGATTTTGAACGGTATGGCAACACTATGAATTTAAAGAAGGAGATGCCAAAAATTGATGTCATAATTTCGCTCAACTTTTCAAATGGTTGAGTAGAGCCGAGTGTGGAGCCTAAAAATCGAAAGCGCACTGAATATATTATGTGATAATACAGCTAATATGAAAACTTTAAAGTTATTGGACATGAATGGTCCTTGCTAGAGCGAGTGTGTCAGTTTCAAAACCGTGTCTACTACTTTATAGGGTGAAACCTATTGCAGATTTCCGATGGTAATTATTGCTATAAACACTGAAAATAGGATTGTATGCACCAAGTGCAACATAAATTTCTTTGGATTTGTAGTACATGTAATATCATACACAGAGCTATAAGCTATGGCAAAACGTTTTCTACAAAATTGTAACAAACTTTATTCCATAGTGTTTAGTGAACACTATATATTTTATTTTAAATTGGTTAATATAAAAATCATCCAGTTTGTGCTACAAAATATAGTAAATAATGCTGTTAGTGAAAATTAATATACAGCATTCAGACGGCGAGAGACAAAATCACAGAACTCTATAAAAAGTTGTTCTTGACACTCACTCAATTTCTCGATATAGTTGTGGACGGAAATAACCTACAATATTATACTGGCTTAATAGCGCAAAGGTTCGTATGAAAGTTGGCGTATTATACAGATCCAACTGGACACCTCAGTTACATTTTGTTTCTATCCCAGCTGAAATAAATACATGTGTTATTTCTATGCATTTTGATTAATGTCCGATATCCAAGACGGATTTGACGAAACTTTTGCGGCATTATAGGATTTTTTTCGAGTAAATAATTTGATTACAGATATTAGCCCGTTGGATCTACGGTTGGTTAGGAAAATGGCGCTTCATGTATGCTCTTTTTTGAAATATTACTTCTTCTTTATGACATTATGTCTCTTATGTCTCATATTAAGCGAACATCGCATAACTTTGCGCAGTTCCTCCACATCAAAGACTGAAATTCTCGCCCATTAAAATGTTTGTTGTAAAAATTGTCAGTTCATTTCGTCGAACGTTCCTTTTAACATTTAACATGTTCATAAACTGGAACAAAAATTTAACTGAAACATAAATTAACCTAGTGTTTTGTTACGAATGGTATAAAAGATTTTATTGTGGACTATAAATTTGTTAAAGAGCAAACCGGGCTTTGTTGTCTATACGAAACCGTGTGAGCTATATTTATATTTCTAGAATCACTGTTGATCTAAATTTCATATCTTTCGGGAGCAAACGGAGACAACACTCGATGAAAATAAATATGAACAATTCAGTTTTTTGAGTAAATGTGCCCGCTAATATAAAAGGTTCGAAACCTTTAATTACAAATCTCTAATTTGGAGCAATAAATGAAAAGCAGGAATGAAAATATAAGCATCTTAAAGAAGGTATACCGCAATAAATGACATTGTATAGATTTGATATACAGGGTGATTTTTTGAAAACTTCACACCTTAAATAACTTTAAATAGAGGAAAAATTTAAAATTTTGCAAAAACAGGTAAACTTTTGTTTGCAGGGGGACAACTTTTGAGATAAGTTTTTAATGGATAGCGCTTACCCTCTTAGCGGAGTAGATACCCTTTCAAAAATGTTAAATGAAACTACCTCTTACGATACATCATTTAAAAGCTTATTACACAAGGAGTCTTGCCATGTAATTAGTTTTACTATTTTTTACCCATTGACGGGGTAGTGGGTCAAAAAGTGCATTGTAGCAAGTGGCTTATAAAATGGAATATTTTGGACTTTTTTTAACAAAATTTATTGTCTTGCAGTTACAATAAAAATTGTCCTTACTTAAGCCTAAAAAAACTTGTTAAAAAATAATTGTTACGCCTAAGCAAAATGCCAAAAATACTTAAAATTTTCTTTCGGCATTACTTGATATTGCAACTCGACAGTTTATACTGAATTGGCTAAATAATTATCTACTTTGTGTTTCCAATTTTTTGTTTCAACTTTTTGGCTACTTCTTTGGCACGACCATCTTTTTTGTTCACATTCCTTTTTATAAATCGCGTGAAATTTTAAAGTGAGAGTCCAAGTGATAATGGTTTATTCAACTGCCGAAAGGGTAGAAATAATTTTTATTTACGGTGCTGAGCATAGCTGTGCTCGTGCGTCAGCAAGGGTGTTTAACCAACGGCATCCCGATAAAAATGTTGACGCTAGGTACATTCTCGATCTCGTGCAGAAATTTCAAGACACTGGATCTGTAGTAAACAAAAAAGGGTAGGGAATAGAGTCGTTGATGAAATGGCCCAACTTGAAGTACTTGGTCATTTTGCAATGGATCCAACTAGCTCTTTGCGTAACATTTCTACAGCCACTGGACTTTCTTATTCATCTGTAAGGAAAGTTACAAAACTGCACAAATTCCATCCCTATAAGATGAAAACTCTCCAGGAACTCGGCGAAGATGACTTCGATAGAAGACTGCAATTTGGCGAAATTATGACAGAAAAGATTATAGTAAATCCAAATCTAATAAAAAATATCTGCTTCAGTGATGAATGCACATTTTTTTTGAACGGCTCTGTAAATAAACATAACGTCAGGTACTGGAGTGACGAAAATCCTTATATTTTTCGAGAAGGTCATACCCAAGTTCCTCAGAAGCTGAACGTCTGGTCTGGAATACTTGGCAACGCAATTGTAGGTCCAATTTTCATTGATGGGACGCTAAATGGGGGAATGTATTTAGAATTACTCGATAACGTTATTGATCCTTTAATCACAGAGCAATTAGAAAACCAACGTGACCTTGAAGGAAATCCAATGTTGAATGAATACGAATTGTTTTACCAACATGATGGAGCCCCACCGCATTACGCCATTAATGTGCGAAATTGGTTAAATCATAGATTTCCTCTTCACTGGATTGGTAGGCGTGGAACAATTGAATGGCCGCCACGATCACCCGATTTGACTGCTTTAGATTTCTTTCTATGGGGTCATTTAAAATCTGTGGTTTACAAAACACAACCTACTAGCCTGGACGATCTGCGAGAAAGAATTATTAACGAGTGCAGGAGGATTCCACCTGAAACTTTCCGAAAAGTGCAGCAGGAGTTCGAGAACCGTCTGTATTATTGTATGGAAAGAGGTGGTGCACATTTTGAGAATCTATTGTAAGGTTTGAATTTCTATGGTTTTGTTCACACTGTTTTTGGAGTTACAAATAAATAATTTTTCTTTTTCGTGGACATGGACTTTCTAAAAAATTACATGATAAATACTTTAATGTTAATAATAATGTTAAAAGAAAATTTTCAGTATTCTGGGAGTTTTTTTTAAGTGTCATATTTTTTACAAGTTGTTTAAATTTTGGGTTCTCGTAAGGACAAATTTTATTTCCGCTCTAAAATAAAATACATTTTGTTGAAAAGAGTCCAAAATATTCAATTTAATAAGCAACCTGTTTCGTAAGCACTATTAATCTATTACCCCGTCAATAAGTTAAACGTGGTAAAACTAATTACATGGCCAGACTCTTTGTGAAATAAGCTTTCAAATGATGTATCACAAGATGGATAGTTCCATTTAAAATTTTTAAAGGGGTGTCTACCCTGCTCAGAGAGTAAGCGCTATCCATTAAAAACTTATCTCAAAAGTTGTCCCCCTGCAAACAAAAGTTTACATGTTTTTGCAAATCACCCTGCATATGAAACTATGAACTAATTATAATTAGATACACTGATTTTATCGGTTACTTTTCCGCATCTTTTTTACAATAACGGTGGCTACTAGAGACGAGGAAGTTCTTTGGCAACCGCCTTCCGACCTTCAAACGCATTATATGAGCGAGCTGCTTCTCTATTCTCTTACTACCAGGCGACGTCCTTGTGAATGCCTTGCCAGGTAATGCACGCCAATTCGGTCATCTGTTCGCACTAAATCAACTACATCCAAATTCGCTCGTCCCGGATTATTACGGGTGCATTATGTTGGCGATGAAGCTAAATTTGGCTGGTGAACAAAAGTTGCTAATGAGTCTACATGCCAAGAGTAAATTAGACTAGTCTTCACACCAAGAAGAAACCTTCCACTTCGTTTGTAGTAAGTGGAAATAATTAGATAGTAATAAAAAAAATAAAAAAATACCGTGGAATCAGTTAGAACATTATTTTCTGAAGTTCCAGTACAGTCAGTTTAACTGACCGAGTTTTTTTTTACTGTTTTTTTGTGTAAAATGCTCTAAGCAATTAACTCAGGTTAGTTACGATCAATTGTTGGCTACAACTGGCTTACGTTGGTTTTTGTTAGACTTTCCCAGATAAGAATTCTCTAATCTGAGCGTGTATTGCTCAATCGAACAACATGAACGAATGGTGAAGATAATTTACTTTCAAAAATAATGGAATAGCTTTAATATTGTCCACTACAACGTAGACGAAAGAAGAAGTTACTCTAATAGCTTGTTGTATCCCAAAGACGTCGGTCCTCTACTAGTATCTGTTTTCTGCTTATCCCAAAAATCTACCCATGTAAACGACCGTATTGTTTTGGAATGGCTGCTTAGCCACATTCTTCCAAGGTAACCGATGAAGGAAAGTGCTATTAATACTTAACGGACACGCGTCTCACGTGAATTTCGTAGAGAGCCTCTTGACTGGAGGTTTTTTTTAATCTCTAAAAACATACCTCTACGAGGCATGTCGAATGTGGTTCAAATCCAATCCTGAAAGGGTCACATACGTTACCGCCCAAAACGGCATCTCAGGTTTCAGGAGATAATGCTGCGCAACTGAAACCAGGTGACAGACCATGTATTTGCGTCATCAACGACCAAATTGACCTTCGACTAGGAATATTCAGGGACCATCAGGTACAACCGATTGTGGAGCTACATCCCTCTGGATACTTCTGACATCGAATTAAGGCGAGATGTGCGTCGGGAAATTCGGAAAGCATATGTCAGTTTCATCAGGCGCAACGAAAACTATAAAGCAGTCACCCCATAAATTTTGGTCTTTTGTTAATGCCAAAAAAAGAACGGGAGGTATTCCAGGAAATATGACATACAGAAATGTTCCTACGTCAACATCGGAAGATACTGTGAATGCATTTGGTAATTTTTTTGCTAGTGTGTTCAGTAATAACGTTAACCGCGTTTGTGATGGAATCTGTGGCAACAGATTCTGCGATTTTTGTGATAGTCTAATACAAATGAGAATGACATTTTGAAAGCTGTTAAAAAAACATTAAATGTAATTTTGTTTCCGGTCCTGATGATGTTCCAGCCTTCTTTGTGGTTGATTGTATCAAGTGTTTAATGTTGCCTTTATGTCACATTTTCAATCTAATTTTGAAAGAAGCAACTTTTTCCGATGTATGGAAAACGTCACGAATATTTCCAGTTTTAAAAAACGGCGATATATTATAGACCTGTTGCTCTTATGGCCAATTTTGCTAAGTTATTTGAGTTGGTCTTGTCTCAAATTATTTATCCACATATTGAGCCCTATATAGCACCGGAACAGCACGGATTTGTTAAGGAAAAATCAACGACTTCTAATCTTTGCGAATTTATACATATTGTATCTCAATCTCTTAATGAACGTTTACAGGTCGACGTCGTGTATACTGATTTGAAAAAGGCTTTTGATTGTGTTAATCACTGCTTTCTATTGAATAAACTGCGAAATTTTAGTTTTTGCGATGGGCTTGTCTCTGTTGTTAAGTCTCTTTCGATGGATAGGCGGCAATTTGTTGAGCATGGTGGTTTCAGATCTAACACCTTTCATGCGACTAGTGTAGTGGTTCAAGGTTCCCTCCTCGGCCCGCAATTATTCGTAATATTTTTCAACGATGTAGTGAAATCGCTTAAATGTAATGTTTATATGTATGCCGATGACTTAAAAATACTGAAGGCTATAGGTTCTTATTCGGATTGCTTGCTTCTTCAGCAGGATATTGACAATTTAAATAGATGGTGTTTCACGAAAAAATTTGAATTAAATATTAATAAGTGCAAAATAGTGACCTTCAGCAGAAAAAATGTACGCATTAACTTTTTCTACAACATCTCAGGGAATGTACTTTCCAGATGTGGTGAAATTAGAGACTTAGGTGTTATCGTTGACTATAAGTTGTCTTTTGTTCAGCCCATTGTAAATGTTGCGGCTGCGGCACTTAAGACTCTGGGGTTTATTACGCGAAATGCTTCTGAATTCAATAACATTTTTGCTATAAAGTTAGTTTTGCCATAGTTAGATCTAAGCTCTAATACTGCAGTGTAATTTGGAGCAATATATTGATCTGTTGGAAAATATTTTAAGAGTTTTCCAAGTATCTCTACTTTAAAATGTTGATGTTTACCCTGCAAGACATTGTGATCAGAGCGCGCTATTAAATGTTGTTAATGAAGTCTCTCTTGAGAGTGGACGCAAATTGGCATCTATTGTTTTCTTGCAGTAAAGTAGTTAGTAGTACTCTTCTGAATGAGATAAGCATAAATGTCCCCAGAGTTAATAGCAGATCGCCTGTTCCCTTTTATTACAGAGTACCGTCCATATTCAACACCATTTCAACTACACCATGATAATGGCATTTAAGTTATGTAATTATGTTATGTCCAACAGTAACTTTGATATTTTTTATGACAACTTTTCAACCAGTTCAGTGAAACGAAAGTTGCTGGAATTGATTGCTTAGTTTATAAGATTTGTTGTGCTTTATATAAATATGTCCGTCGGGCATTAGTAAACATTATTATTATTATTATTATTATTATTATTATTTCTTGTCACGATTCATTATGGTCGTCTTAATTTTTTGTGGGTGGGTTCGTTTCTATGTCGTCTTCGTTTCTGCACAGTGCTATTGCGTTGTCGTATTGCTTTCTTACTTCTTTTTTCTCTTGTTGGCAATATGATTTCTTCTCCCTCCGTGATTTGTACTTTGGTCGTGATTCCTGATTAGTTTCTTCCGAGGTCATTCTTAGTTTACATGCGTTTGTTTAATGTGAATTGCAGGTTTTCTTCTTATTTCTCTTACAGAGTGTTTGTGTTGCTGTTGCTTATGTTCTCAACGTGTAATTTTCGTATTGATGGAGTTTTTGCACCACGATTGGTGTTTGAAGCAAGAGCCACATAAGTAGGAATGGTTTCCACATATCCTGTTTGCAGATTGAGTTTTACAGCATTAAAAAAAATTAGGATCATCTATTTTAGACTGGGTACCTTAATTAATTGCAAAAAATATTTCAAGAGGGATGTTTTTCATTCTGAAACAGTTACTTTTGACTATCCTGCTTATTTTTATCCATTCTATTACTTCTTTAGGTATTTTTTAACACCCCGTATAAATCTTGGGCCCTTTTTCTATAGAGCACCGCACCAAACCAACCATAGATAAACAAACAATAAAATCTCGAGCCATTGTGCGCCAGGATAACTCCTCGGCGACGCGCAGGCCGTATATAAATTCGGAGTCCTGCAGGCAGGAGTTTCTGCCAGCACGCACGGTCCGAGCGTCGGGGCTCCTGTTGCAACGACGCGCCAGTCACCCACCGACGTTAAGAGGATTTGCGCGCGCCAACGTTTCGCAGCACTCTCCGCGAACACGCGCGTCGTCCCCCATCCTGACACCTGCTCCGCTCCATCCATGCCAGGCCCAGTCGCAAGCCTGAACCCCACGGATACCATGCACACCAGTTAGCCATCGCACCCTCGTGCATGTGCATCGAAGGTCCCGCGATCTTCCGAACTCTGTCCCCGGTGTGCGAGTGTGTGAAGACTCTCAGGTTTCATCGCGGCATGCCGTGCTGATCATCCCCTGTCGAAACTCACGCGTTTCCCCAGTGAACACCAGTGTTGCTTATCGATCAAACGGAACAGTTGAGAATGCAGCACCACCCGGGTTCGTGGTACCTGCCCTGGGGTGTACCCCTGCAGAAAATGGTGGCGGTGCCGATACATCCCGCCGGCCCTCTGCACCTCCAGCCTCCCACCGCCGTTCACATGCAGCCGATGCTGGCCGGTCTTCCGGCGCCCCTGGCTCCCCTGAGGACCTTCGTCACCCAGTCGGGGATGAGGCAGCCCCAAAGAAAGGTAACTTCACCTCGGGGCCTGCCCGGGCTGATCCGTTAGATGTTTCGAATTTATTAAGTGGATGGGTAATATTTGATGAAAGCAAACCTCGGCTAATGGGTTTAGGGCAGGCTGACTTGATTCATCGCCGTACGGCTTCGATGAAGTTGTTGAAAGTGTCTCGTATCGTTGGTCTCTGGTGACGTTCGGCTTGTAATGAAAGTCCTTCTGTATGCAGCTGAATCAACGACGGCGCTGCTTCGTGAATACGTTTGTTAGCTTTACATCCATTTCAAGCTTTAAAATGAAGCTTGTCCTTGATAGTATACACTAACTTTAAAAGACGCACGTTTATATTATATAGGTAGCTTATAATATTTTCGAAAAAAAAAAACGCTGTATTGTGAGACAACAAACGCATGTTAGATGCGGTATTCAAATCAATTTTTATACAGTAAATAAACAAATAATAATTCTTCAAATCTTTTTGATGCAGAAAAATCCTTTTCAACAGTGTCTGACTCCGTCCACAAAACCATATTTTCAGAACTTATTATCAATAAGTGAACTTAAGATAATATTTTCTCGGAAAGATCGCTGTCTGTTGAAAACACTGACAAAAAGTTATTAGTCTGACGTTTCGATTACACCTGTAATCTTTGTCAAAGTCGAGGAACCTGGCAGTCCTTGTTATAGATTGGCTAAATTTTGTGCTAATTATTTAAAACCTTATGTAGGAAAAACCAGTAGTTTCATCAAAAATTCTTCAGACTTTATAGATATTGTAAAAGGTTTAAGTATTTAAAAAGTTTTAACGTGGTTTCTTTATTTACGAGTACCCATCCCTGAAACGATAGACATAATCAAATCCAAGCTTAATAGCGATCCTTTAGGTGACACGATAGCCAGATCATCTGAACATTGTTTAAAATCTACTTATTTCTTATGGAACGATAATTTTTATGAACAAAAATCAGTTTGTGCAATGGGTTCACCCCTAAGTCCTGTAGTAGCCAATTTGTTTATGGAAAAATTTGAAGAGCAAGCGATAAACAGTTTTCATTTTAAACCAAAATGTTGGTATAGGTACGTAAATGACAGTTTTGTTATTTGGCCCCACGGTTTAGTAGAGTTGGGTAGGTTTCTAAATCATCTGAACAATCAAAATCCTGACATAAAATTTACTATGGAATTAGAAAGCAATGGTAGTTTACCTTTCTTGGATGTCCAAATTCACAGAACAAACACTGGACAGTTAGGACACAAGGTTTACAGAAAACCTACACACACAGACATATATTTACATGCCACATCTCACCACCCTCCCTCTCAAAAGAATAGTCTTATAAGGACGTTATTTGTCAGAGCACAAAGGATCTCAGACGAAAGTTCTTTACAAAAAGAAATATATCATCTTAAATCAGCGCTAGTTAGAAATGGTTATAGCAATAAGAATATTTGGTCAGTTTTTAATAAAAGTGCTCATCCAAATCAAGTAAATTCTCAGCCACGACAAAGTAAATTGAAGTTGAGTTTTCCTTATGTACAAGGCCTTTCGGAAAAATTAAACAGGATGTTTAGAAAACACGATATTTTAGTTGTTGATAGTGCATGTAATAATTTAGATAAAATTTTAAGTTCTACTAAAGATAAAGTACATTTAGAGAGTGAAGGTGTTTACAAAATTACTTGTTCTTGAGGCAAGTGTCATAGGTCAAACTAAAAGAAAAGTAGGTACGCGTTTGAAAGAACACATACGTGCTACTAGGCCGCGACAGATAGACAAATCTTCCGTAGCTGAACACTCATATTTGACTAAACACATGATTGGCTTTGATAAAACAAAAATTTTACACAGAGAAAAATATTATCACAAACGTTTAATAAAATGAGCTATAGAAATTTGTAGGAATACTAATAATTTTAATAGGGATTGTGGAAATTATGAGTTAGGTGACATTTGGAAAGCTATTTTATAGTTATCTTTTACCAAGTGGTTCGTGTATATCTAGTAGGTAGGTAGTTCCTTTTTCGTCGTTAGGTTCTTTTTTATTAGGTTGGCATGTTGTTTCTATGACGTCTCGCTTCCTTTGTGATTTGTTTATTTACTTKCAAGATTTTGTTTGAACTTGTGTCAGGCAAATTTTGAGATTCCTCGTCGTTGACAAAGATTACAGGTGTAATCGAAACGTCAGATTAATAACTTTTTGTCAGTGTATTCAACAGACAGCGATCCGAGAAAATATTGTCTTATATTATGGACGCTGAAAGCATTCACCCTGGAATAAGTGAACTTGTTTCAACACTTATAAGGCGATTCACCTTTTAAGTCTTATAGGTAGTGGCTAATGTGCTTCTTTCCCTTTCAAGTTATCTAAACATGATGGAATTAGAAGGTAATGTAGTTTATTTTTCCTAAATAGCCATATTTACGAGGAAAACCATAGTCAGGTATACATCTAATCAGTGATAAACCAGCGTATTTTGCATGCTACATCTTACCAGTCATAATCATCATCAATCTATTATTGGGTTAATGAAATAAATTTTAAGAATTGTTAAAGTATAAAATAAATACATTTCATATTCCACCAAGAACCTGAGAAACAGACCTTAGATTGTGATCTGCCCCATCACTCGAAAATGAACATGAGTAACATACAAGCCTGCAAATTGCACGTTGAAATTAAATTAAGTTCAAAGGTTCAGTCTTGTAACTTTCTATCAATAATATTAATTGAGGAGACTGAATGTATAGCATCGCTTATGTGATTTTTCCTTCTCAAATCGTAAGCAAGTATAATTCATGCGTCATATATCAGATCACAATAATATTTATGTGAGATAATATCAGCATTTTTGATGAAATGTTTTCTCATTACAGTTTAAAGAAACTCAAATTAAATTTAACATGTCGGTACCCAAGTGTGGTCCTAAATTTTTTGATGTCTTTTTACTATCGATGCTAATAGCTACTTAAGTTACGTATTCCGAGCGGTTTTATTATCGAAAATCATCTTTAAATGTACTGGGATTGAGTGATATGCAATATTCTTTTGAAACACTTGAATGAGCTGCTGGTTCATTATTTAAAACTAGTTACTTAACGATAAAGCATCAGTTGAGTATCATCCGTTTAAAAATGATATTAGCAAGCCATAAAACATTGAGCCCACTAATTATCCCTGAGGACCACTATTTGATAAACGACTGTTGGCGATCACAGTTAGTTTAACTCAAATGCGAAAAAAAATAAGAAAATAATTTGCTGCCGATTATGTCAAATCCTTTAATACAGTCTAACGAAATAAAGTTGTAATTATTAATTTATTTTGTCTTTAACAAAAGTGTTCGTGTTAATTAACTTCATCTCAGTCATTGCAAATAGTGAGAACTAGTACGTGTAATATTTGGATATATATATTTATAAACAATCATTATTATGAACGCTGAAAGATTATACATGTTAGATAATTAATGTCGTTGTAAATTAAGAAAATGCTTCAATAAGTCACAAATCACTGAACGCTGGTGTTGTTGGAATTAACTCCTGTTAGGTCCGTATTCTGTCGTGAGAGATGATTAATTGTTAATGTGCAATTTATCTATTATACAGAGGCTATACAAATGAGAATACGGCTAATTGATGTTCGAACGTTTTTTGTTGATGATATAATTTGCATCCTATTAACCACTTTTTAAAAGCGGTTTGTCAACAGTACAGGACTACTGGAGACGGAGAAGTGCTGGAGTATAGATACTTAAAAATAAAACAAGCTGGATCTGCTTCACCTTACCTATAGTGAAAGTATTCTAAGACGCGTATAAAAAGTAATTTAGTTTTGGTTTTTCTGTTTTTGTATTTTTATAAAAATCGATTTATAAAACAGTCTAATATCTATAATGTATCCATGTAAACTTTTAATGTTGTTGTCCTCCTTATTTCCATGTCACTTTCTACTTACTCTTGAATCATGAAATATTCATTCTTTTTATAGCACACAAATTATATCATTATGCATTATGTTTTAAATCATGACATTAGTTATTTTTTACCATAAAGACTTTTTTATATCGCGTTAGTAATGCTAATGATTATCTAAATGTAGTAGTAAGTCTGGAGAAATAAATACATTTAAATCATTATTTACATCATATTACTGCAGTCTATATTTATGTTGACTTTGTTTTGCCCTGAGACTACAAAGCTGAATACACCACGAGCAAAGAAATGCACATTTCGTTCATTAATTAATTTTTTGTTGCTGTCTTCATATTAGCGCCATTCATAATTTGATCTTCTGTAATCTCTTTTCCTGTTCATGGAAATATATTCACAACTGCGGAAGCCTTGTGATCCTGCAGTGTCATTTCTCTGTTCTACAGTGAGTACTTCATTGTCAGTTTTTGCTTGTGTGATATTACCTCATGTTTCAATGCATGTGAATGTGAATTAACTATTACTACATACAAATCTTTTCTAATTATATTTCGATTATTTTCTGTTATAGTTCTATCATTTAACCAATTTTTAAATGAAACACATTATTTTACTATTTAAAAATACAATTATTTTGAGCAAAAACAAAAACTAACGCATTTTAAGAACAAGAGGAAGTGGTTTCCTATCATACTCGCAGTGTAATTTGGTACTAACCAAAATATTAATACTAACTCTTCGACGAATTTTGCATTTAAAATCTAAACGAATCCCATACTTCAATTTAAGGTGCTGTCATGGTTATTGAGATAATTTAGCTAACTTTAACAAAGAGAAGAGAGTTGATTATTGTAGGTGTGAAGTAAGTAGAATTTTGTGCTTTGAATTGCCATACGGGAAAACAGTAGCAAAGTATTTATAATCTGTGCTTTATTCTTCTCAGATATGCACCGCTGTGTAAGTACCTAATCCAAAGTATTTGCTGTAATTACATTTTGCATACCGATACCATTTTTAAGCTGTTAGGTGATTTGGTTAATTGATTGTACCTAGGTGTAAAATATTAACTTGCAACCAAAAAAGTAATATAATTTTTTTAACAATTTATTATCCTACAGATGTGTAAACTTAAGATGTACCGGCTGATTGGTTACGGTAACTACAAATGGAAGCGTGGAAGCATGGGAGTTGGGTATTTATTTACCTTGCTCTGTAATTTGATTTGCATAAAATAAATCAACACAATTAAATTAAGTACTTCAAAAAACTGTTTTTAATAAGTTGGAAATGGCTTAATTAATTGACTGAAACATTTCGAATTTTCTGGCAGTCGCTAAACGGTAGATTCCCCTAAATTTATTTTTCCCCTGCTGAATGAACAAAAGCGCAAGTCGCCAGTTTACAAGATTTTAATTTGCACGGAAAAATTTATCGACCGCACGTGATTTTTACAAATTTACGTCTTGGCAACACCTCAGAAAATCGTATTCACTCTTGATACTAATAGGAAGCGAATGAATGCGGGTTTATTTCAAGCGGCAGGACAACATAAAACACGGCATTATGGTTCGACGAGCGAGCCGTGCCAGGAATTAGTGCGGGGCCGTTGCAGAAACTCGGCCGAAAGTTTTAAGAGCGCCCGCTTTTTGTCAAATTGTTTAGATGGCTAAGTTTTAGGTGGGTGCATTTGCATAAAATTGCCGAGGAATTTCTGGAACGCTTATATTGTTAGCTGGCGACTACCGCCTCCTGTCAGACATAAATTTTCCCGTGCCGCTGAGCGCTTAAAGGGAAAACGCTTTAATTCCTATCGTTTTCTGTTCGTTTTCGGTTGCAGCGAGTTGTTTTTTGTTCCGACATTGATTTATTCTATGCTAACATCGGGCCCCGCCGAAAACGAACGGTGTTTTTCCAGCCGAGAAGAATGGATTTTGAGTGCGGCGGAGCACTTTCTTTTCCAACTTAAAAGATTAGGATTCCTCCACAATAATTGGCTTCCCGAGAACTTTTCCCCGAACTGTCGAACGGTTCCGGTAAACAGTGATCCGAGGCTGCAGARATGGAGACGACGCTACCCAGTGAATTCAAATTTGTCGGAACTCGTGAAGCAGACTCTTAAACAGGAACCGAGTTCAAATGGGCCAAGTATGCATGCATCCAACTTTGATTTATACGACTAAATCGTTGACTCAGTTGGCGAGCATTGCTTGTTAAAAGGCTAAAAGGCAGTTGGCTATTTACGATTTCATGTTTCATGAATGAGGATTGTCAGCTAGCGTTGTCATTGTTCATACAGGGTCGCTACAATGGAATGGAATCAGCAGGATATTACAGGTTCTGCTCGACCTATTTTTCTGTATCACACATGTACAATTTATTGCTTCTGAATTGAGAAAAGTATGATAACAAACTTGGATTTTGACAACAAAACTTCGGGATAAAGTCCATATTCATTATCGCTAGATAAGAACAAAAACTCCAGGTGTCTCCATTTTCCTCGTGACTGGTGAAAATTTTCATTCACTTTGTTATTTGCAATCGCAATGCCTCAGTTAACTGTGTTAAGTGTTCCGTACAACAGCGTGCTCTCACTCACCATATTAGCTAAAGATCTGTTCAGAAAATGTTGGAAAAATTCATCCATATAAAAATCACTTATTACAAGAACTGAGCGAAGATGATTTCGATCGTAGGATAGAATTTTGCGAAGCTGCTATGGACATGATAGATGAAGATAAAACCATTTTAAATTGGATTATGTTTTCTGATGATAATGTGAATGGACATAATTGCATTTATTGGTCGGACACAAATCCACATTGGATGAAACGAGCCCACACACAAAACCCTCAGAAAAAAAAAACAAGCTTGAAAGAATCGAGTGTATAATAGGTTTTAAATATATCACAATTCAATAAACGATCAACGGTATCTAATATAATGGCGACACAAGTGTTTTCAATAACCTTCATAAAGCTTTGCTAAGAATATGTTGAATGGATTCAAAGGTGCATTCATTGTGAAACATCCTGAATCAATTAGGTAACTTGGAAACAAGCTGATTGAACGTATATGCTTTGTCTCACTTGATTTATCAGATAACTCTGACGATCGTTTCGACCTAAAACGGTCATTGTCAAAGAGATAATAGCGTTATACTAAACTCAAATGTGCAGAATTTTGTTTGCATCCTCTTTTTTATAGGGGTTGTAAAATACAGTTGTAAAAGGCGTACTGGACGTGGGAATTCCTATTTGTGTATTTGCCAAATGTTTTTTCTGATGCTGACCTTTTTTAATTTCCAAAAATTCTAAAAGGTGCAGTTTTTTACCTTTCCTTTCGCAATGCAAAATTTTGACGTCGTTTTCATGTAATTGATGGTTATTTCTTATGCAGTGGTTAGCAAAACCTGCTGTGCTTTTGTTTGAATTTATATTCGCAACATGTTCTTTAATTCTGTTTTTAATAACTTTACCTGATAGTCCTATATATATCATGTCACTTTGCATGCATTTTATTTGGTAAATGCCGTTTTTGTGCAATTTATTGGATTTTGGCTTATTGTTAACTAACTAGAAGACCTCCCAAATTGCACTTATTGATCTCTATTGCTTTTATTTCGAGTCTATTCAGCCTATTTTTAACACAAACACTAACTCCTTTGACGTAATTTACTGCGGCAAAAATATTTTCTTTTTCATTGATGTTAGTATTGTACAGCACTCTTTGTATTGTATTTTATAGTGCTTTTTAAGTATTTGGTCCACAATTTTTGTGTCGTATCCATTGTTAAAGGCTATTTGTTTAATTGTCGTCAATTCTTTTTCGAAACTTTCTTTTCTAAGTGGTATATTTATTAGTCTGTTTATTAAACTATGAAACACGGAATACTTAATCTGTAACGATTGATTAGAAAAGCCGGGATTGTAACATCTGACTGTGTTGGTTTTCTATAAATTTCAAAGTCTATTTTACTATTTTTTACCGACATTGATAATGTCCAGAAAATGAAGAACTCCATCCTTTTCTTTTTCTAGGGTAAATTGAATACATCCAACTGCCTGTCTGTCAGTTCCCGTTCAAATACAAAAAATATCATCAACATATCTAGTCCAGAATAATACATTTTTAATAATTTCATTTTTCTTTGCAAAAAGTTTTTTTTCGAAATTTGACATGAAAATTTCGGCCAAAACTGGAGACAATGGTGAACCCATTGGCGGCAGTCTATCGTCTTGCTTGTAGAATGTATCATTGAACGTAAAATAACTTTGATCTATGCAAATTTCCACAATATTCAGTAGTTCAGTTTTTTCTGTGTCTGACAGGTGGCAGTTCTCTATTTTATTTTTGAGGATTGTTAAAAGTTCATTTAGGGGGACACATCAAAGGACACAAGGGGGATGCAAACAAAATTCTGCACATCTGAGATTAGTATAACGCTGTTATCTCTCGAAACGATCGTCAGAGTTATCGGATAAATCAAGTGAGACAAAGCCCATACGTTCAATCAGCTTGTTTCTAAGCTACTTAATTGCTTTACTAAGATCTCACAGACCTTGAATGGATGGTACATAATACACGTACGTACTGTCTAAGTCCGGTAAAAGATACGCGGAAGGGTGAAATTTCCTAACATAAATAATGTTTCCAAGTCGAACATACGGTTGTATAAAAGATAAGCCACCTGGAATTTTTGGTCTCGCATTGGTGTTCCATGCGTTATCAAACTCATTTCAGACTTATTCGACTTTTTAAGTTCAGGAATAAGCATGCACTTTGACATTTAGGGACWCAAAGCTCTAATTTTKGTG
Organism: Rhyzopertha dominica; assembly: GCA_025024175.1. Taxonomy (NCBI): domain Eukaryota; kingdom Metazoa; phylum Arthropoda; class Insecta; order Coleoptera; family Bostrichidae; genus Rhyzopertha; species Rhyzopertha dominica. The sequence continues at coordinate 3,394,943 of QCXZ01000001.1, read as the reverse complement.
AAGATTTTGATCGCTTCTAGACTAGCATTAGATCCGTAGTAATTTATGCACTGGAAGCATCAATTGTGTTACTCTTGATGGGGTGGGTGTAATGCTAACCTAGATCTAGTCGCCGTTTAACAATGCAATTTACCAATAACCTGCCCATTAAGCCAGTTGACCGGGCAGACACATTTCGAATTGCACAGCTACTAATTAAGGTTTATTTAGCCGGTTGTCTAATTGCATAACCTGAGACCGACGCCTATCGCTTCCAGGTCGTGTAAAATTCTATTTTCGTGTTTCTCCAGTTTTTCTCGGGCGCAAGCTCGCTCTGAGATGTCGGAATATTTCTCCGTAGCGAACAGACTGGATTCAGTGTATTCGATATCGCGTACTCCACGAATACATAGAGCTGGACGTTAAAAATAGAGGAGGCGAAAAAATTAGCTCTTGCCTATGATGTTTATCAACAGCTTGTAGATTTAATAACGTTGCTTTTATCAAATGGAGATATTAACTTGAATGTTAATGCTAAAGTAAACGTCGTTAAGTTAAAGCAAACAACTTTTACTCCGTTATTAATTACGCCTTGAGAGTTTGTGTTGGCATATTTCATCAACAAATTTTAAATTGATTATGCAATTTTTCCATTAGTGTATATACACACCAAATTGTTTAATTCATCAATACTTTACGTAATATATATTCCGAATCTTAATTACGACAAAGTCCATCTATGCATGGCAATAGAAATACAAGGACCAATAGCCGTTGTGTGGACAACTTCATACATGTGTAACGAGAGATTTAAAAGTCACGCAAGTATTTAATTATTAGTAATTTTGGAAACCGCTGATCCAATAAAATCTAACCAAATCTAAGGACTTAAATTAGTTCTATGGTCCCTAGTTATAAATCTAGGGACTTAAATAAGTACAAATGTTCGTGTCCTCCAATAGATGTCTGAGAAACTAACCATATTCGTTAGGTGCTAAAACGTAAGCCATCAAAACATACTTTTACTTTCCTCCGTTTGACTTTCACGTTTATATTGATATTTCTTTCTTCTTAATTTATTGTTGCGTTGTTTATCGCGTCTCTATAAGTATATGATTTCACAGCAGCATCTGAAAAGTGAACCACTAGAACTATGCTAGTCATAGGCTCAGAGTTGTTTCCTAGCAACTAGAGTAAAAAAAACTATTTCCTTATTTGGACTTATTTTTTATCCGAAGAGTCCTAAGAATGATGAAATTCGAGCCGTCGACAGTAGATGATATTTAATTGTATTATTGTGCGCACATAGAAGTTCCTAAGTAGTGTTAACCAGTAAGGACCCTTGTTCATTTTTTAAGGAAATTGTGGTTCTTATTTCTTTGGACAGCTCATATTATAGTCTGATCAAAAATCTCACATCAGGTCCTTTATCGACTAGCTGTATTCTTTAGCATATCAAATCGCTGTACACATGTGGAAGAATATACCTTTCAATTTCAATCAGTATATCCTCTCCGTTTCCTACTGAGAATTGCCCATAACGATCTGACACACCATGCTTCTTACCATCTGTTAAAGCAAAATATCTAATTTTTTGTTTGTTATTAAATTTCGCGCGTAAGATGTTCGCATATATTTCTTCGCATTTTTTATCTTCAGGTGACAAAGATTTTTCATGTGGAACCTCTTCCAAACACCAAAACCTTTGAAGAGAATCGTCAAGACTATTAGAAATGCAATGGGTAAAGAACGAATTGACAGAATTGGGAAGCGTTGCAGGATGTGACACTTCGCCCATGAGAATATAGCCAAAGACAGTATTGATGGCAGTGGGCAAATTGTCAGTGGATATTCTACCATCGAGCAAAATCTTATCAAAAATATTTGCTCCTAATATGACATCTACAGATTTTGATAAATTAAATTCAGGATCAGCTAAATAGATATTTTGAATATGTTTCCATTGACGAGTATCTAAATTACAAACGGGCATGTCAGAACAAATTGTATCCAAAATTATAGAATTTATATTAAAGGTAGGGGATGATCTATGTTTTGGTTTAATCACGCATTGGACTTCTCCACTACTGACACGAGTACTCATTCCGCCTAAACCAATTATATTAATGCAACGTTGTTTGGAAGGTAAACCTAAACGTTTTACACAGTGATTAGTTATATAACAAGACTCACTTCCCGAATCTAACACAACACGAGCTGTTTGGTAATTTCCTAAACTATCACGTATATGCAATTGAATTGTCGATAATAGTACACATTTCGAACTATTTATTTTACCAAAATTGCACGTAGTAGTTAAATCAGTACCAGTGGTAAGTCCACAATTTGTGTCATGAGAGGAATGTGGTGTGGGCGTTTTAGAGTTGATGTCTTCAACATTATTAACAGCAGGCGAAAGAGATGTGTCGATTACATTATTTTTGCGAATAAAGTGTAATAAAGAGTGATGACGTGCGTTGCATTCTTTACAAGTTGATTTTGAATTACAATTTTGGATAGTATGAGAGTGACCAAGACAATTTATACAAAGCTTATGTTGTTTGATGAAATTATAGCGTTCATATGGAGTTTTATTGAGTAAAAGAGGGCAAGCATAAATTAAATGATCAGAAGTATTACACAAGTAGCAGTTACGAACCTTGTTAACGTTATATTGTTTATTTGCGGTCAGAAAAGAACCTGTCTTGCGAGAGAAATCCTGAAAGCGAACATTATGTACTGAGGCACTGAGATGTTGACTACCTGGGGGTTTAGCATAACATTTAATCTGCGGCGAGACAGAATTTGAATTTAGCGATATAGTTTCATAAGCGAGGCACTGTTTTGACACAAAATCTGCCAAAATTTGAAAACTAGGCATGTCAGTAGATGCAAACTGTATTTCAAATCTTGACACTAATGTGGCATCTAAGCGTTTCAAAAGCATATGCGTTAAAATGAAATCCCATTGTTCAACAGGATAACCCAAATTTTGTAGAGCGGCAATATTTTCAGTAAAACAATCAATCAATTTTCTAAGAGCGGGTGGATTTTCCGACGTAAGACGTGAGGCATTTTCAATTTCATTCCAATGAAATGTAGCCAAAAGACGCTTATTAGAGTATCTGTTTTTAAGAGCATTGTAAGCAACAATATAGTTGGCGGAAGATAAAGGATAACATTGTAATAAATTCTTTGGAGGCCCTTCAAGCACTCCATGCAAATGAGAAAATTTTTCAATGTTGGACAAATGAGAATTGTTATGCACAAGCGCGTCGTATACCTCAATGAAAGAAGTGAACGTTCTTACATATTCATTAAATTTCAATAAACGCAATTCCGGTAGTTTAGCGCGAGGAGTATTAGTTACATCTTTTGTGAAATCATTATCTCTTTCGAATAAATCATAATAAATCGATTTTATTAAATAGTAGTCATTTTCAAAATTTGATCGAATAGTATCTTAATATCCACTGACAATTTGCCCACTGCCATCAATACTGTCTTTGGCTATATTCTCATGGGCGAAGTGTCACATCCTGCAACGCTTCCCAATTCTGTCAATTCGTTCTTTACCCATTGCATTTCTAATAGTCTTGACGATTCTCTTCAAAGGTTTTGGTGTTTGGAAGAGGTTCCACATGAAAAATCTTTGTCACCTGAAGATAAAAAATGCGAAGAAATATATGCGAACATCTTACGCGCGAAATTTAATAACAAACAAAAAATTAGATATTTTGCTTTAACACCATCCTTGTAAGCGGATGAAAATTGAGTGGTTCGGAAATCAGTTTTGTGTTTGATGGCGTTCATGGTAAATCTGCATAGTACTTCGCGTGTTTCTTTTGCACATTCCATAAATGAAATGCATTTCTGCATACGTAGTGGTGTAATACATTATGTAATAAAAGCAGTAATAACAGAAAAGGTAACAGACACAAATAGACAAGGTCACGAAAATTACATTCATATAAAGAATCACCAAAGAAAGAACTCCAGACTCTTCAAAACGTGGTTTGTGGGCTGTAAGTAGTTGTAAGTGATAGATCATCTAATTAGGTGTAAACGGTTCACTATATTTTTTTTTTAACATAACATACATTTTTTAGTAATCACGTTTTACATCGTTGGGAAATAGCCGATATTCTTAGGCTAAATATAGAAAAAGAAGTATTTAAGCTTTTTCAGGAAAAGAGATTTCAGCCATAAGCCAGTTTTCGTTGGATTGCCGAGATGTATCAAACTGGCGCTGAACTGGCGATGGTGAAAAAAACAAGTGCTGTGAAATTATAAAAGTGTGTCATGTGTTACAAGAAGCTTTCCAGGAGTCGTGTGTGGATAGTTCAACAGTAAATTGATGGAGTAAGTCTTCCAGAGCGGTGGACTAGTGTGAAAGACGATCACACAAGTTGGAGACCTCATACTGCTACCGACAACACTTTTGCTGCTATTGTGGCTATAATAATGGAAGAAGGACCGCATGGACAAACAAGCAATAGACAAATACCAAATGACAAATGTATTTGTGTTCTTCGTAGAAAATTTAAATGCATGATTCCAAAAGTGTAGACGAGACAGCGCCGTAATCCTCTTGCACGATAACACTTGATGGCATAAAGCAGTGTCAGTCAAAGGAGTTTGCGAGAAGATTTGCTGTGAAATTCTCCCACATCCCCCGTGCAGCCCTGACATGAGTCCTCCAGATTTCGTTCTGTTCCTCCAGTGGAAAGGAGACTTTCGTGAAGTCCAATTTATTGAATTAAAAGGATAAAAGCTCTGCAACCGCATATGCGTTCCATCTGCCGAAACATCTTGACAAAAATGGCGTATTTAACGACATTACATTACTGCCGAATTGATGTTTTTTTTGAATATACAAGAGAATTGAGCGACTTTTTTAAATATACTTTGCATTTGCGAGCTGTGTTTTTGTATGCAGCAATTTTGACATGACCCTTGTACTTCCCTTTTGAGTATAGAACATACTTTTTTATACAAAGCAAAAAAAGTACATGTTGATCATCGTTAGGCTAAGGTTTGTTTAACCAGCTATCAATGATACTACTAAGTTTCAACGAGATATAAAGAAATGCACGTGAAATCTATTTGAAATAGTAAAGCTGAATGTATTTTACCAAAGTGGAACGACCTATATAAATGAAAATAATTATGTAACGCAAAGATGATAATGCACGAACGAGACATCGGAAGAAAATTGTGTTTTGATGTGTGTTTAGGTAATGAAACTACAGAGATTAGGTGTTTTTACCAGTGCTAGTGGGGTTTATTACATCTTACATTCGTTGACGTTGATGTCATTTATGCTACAATGGCCTGGTTTTATACAAAATCGTTGCAGTAAAAACTGATATTAGGTATTTTATGCTCATATCTAGATATGGTTTGTAAAAGTATCTCGGAGTTTTTTTAATAGTGAATGTTGTAATAAAGTGTCAATATTGGTCTCATATGTGAGAGAAAAACTACGTAGCCAGGACTGCACACGTAACGCATTAATTATTCCCGTACGGCATTTTAAACAAGAACAAGTAACGTACGTGCTGCCAGTGTCTCCTCTTTATCCGCACGTACCGTTACACAACAACCAACCTGATCTGACATTAAGATTGCCTTCCATCTTACGTAAAAACGAAAATCCGGGACCACTTTCGAGCACGAACAATTTCGTAATTAGTCTTCATTTGCCAACGTGCGTTCATCTCCGCATCTCAACATATTAATTAATATCGCATAGCGTAGCCGATTACAAGGAGACCGTTTTGGCACCCAGGGGGAAAGGATAAGCGACCGTGTCTCGCGGATTTCGGCAAGGAGCTGTGCCAGCTCCACGCAACTTCTCAACTCCAGTTTTGCCGTAAATCAATAGGGCGATATTATTTTCAATTTCCCCTTCGCAAACGGTTTTAGGCTTTCGCGTGGATGTAGAACAGAAGGAGAACACCCAGTGCCCTAAAATTTCCGCGTAAATTTACGCATAAAATATTGGGTCGTGAATATTTTGTACTTCTGATGTGGGCAACCAAGCATTTGTAGAGATAGCGAGGGCGTCGGGGCAGCCGCTGTGAGTTACGATGGCTAAGTTCCTACGGCATGTGTGGAGTAATGGATGCGTATCCTGTTTCACTGCGGTTCGTATATCTATTATATACAATCGATTTAGGGCCTGCTGCGTCAGGATCGTCTATATATATTTTTATACTTATTCGATACTCTTGATGTCCACTTAACCGCTAACACGAACTCGAGTATAACAAAAAGTACTCGTATCGTTGTTTAAGGGTTAAGGGTTGGAGCCCAGCGTTATATTAAGAAAGTAGTACAGTAGAGCCACATGTTTTATACTACTTCAGCACTTCCCAAAAGCATTTCTTCAGGAAGACAGTGTACGTTGACATGCAGTTACTTTGGACTATCAATGTGACCACCAAGACTTCCCGATTATTTCCCGTTCGAGACATTGTAGGTAAAATTTTTGAAAATTTACTCCATCCTCATAGGCAATAGTGGCAGGGAATGAGACATTACGTATTTGATAAACCTGTTTATTCTTTGTACGTGCTTCTTCAAAATAATTTATAAGTTTACAAATAATATGTACTTTACGAGTCTGTTTGCAGTCTATATCACAAACAGCAATCACGAAGTTTCCATTGCACATGCATAACACGAAGCCGTGTTTACACATGTATGTGTTATCAATATTTGCGCTTTGGAAACACAATTCCATCAGTTGCATTTTCTAACACAACGTGTTAATTGTATTCACCTCTTTCTGGGTTTTGTTGCAATCGTTTTGAATTCAACCACCAAGCAATTTATTTTACTTATATCAAATTTCTTTTGTACTATCGGCTACTTATAATATGATACTTACTAATTGGGTATTTGCCATGTATTTATATTTTATTAAGTTGCATATTAATAGGTAGCATCTAATCCACAAAACAGTTGTGACAGCTTATAAATTGGAAAAAATGGATCGTAAGGTGTATTTTTAATATTAAAAATCTTGGATATTTGAAGGGACCGCCAAAACACAAAGATATTGGCCGTGACGTCAGGTGTCTTGTAAATGGCCGCTCGTTTACATCTGTAGTCAGCGCGTCACGAGTCAGCCTCAACCCGTCAATTTATCAGTTTGTTGTTTGCGTCCATTTTGTGACAAGCAAATTAAAATACGCCAAGAAAAAGTGAAATACGTCGTTCTTTATAATATTAACATTTCCCTCTATCAACTTAAAACGCATATAATTTTTCATATCCCCTTCAAGCTATAACAAAACGGAAACTGAATGGTAAACACTTATAACCCCAAACAAATAATAAAACTTACAGTAAGAATTAAAATGATCTTCACAACAGAAAAACAAAATTTGCAATTTCGGCATATCACGTCTAGGGGCCTTAAACAACTTTTTCATACATTGATAATCTCGAGGAACGGTTACAAAAATTTTGTTAGCTGTACTGACTAAAGTACCTTTATAACCATGTACAAAACAACACTTGTTTTGTTTTCCATACATAATAGATGCTTGTAAAACTACACAAATCACTTTTTGAAGCGATCTCCTATACCGTCCTTTCAGTAAACACCAAACAAAAGCTTTTCCAATACAACATATATACTACACCATTAAGCAGCACGCTCCTCGGTAATGTTTACATGACACTTGACGTCACGAATTGAATAACCTTGGATAGAAGCGTTTTGGCGGTGACTCCTTAGATTCGAATTACAGACCTGAAATTCTCTACCACCAATTATTTTTTTTTGTTTTTTTAACATGGCGTACGATATGTATGCTCTTCAGGATTAATTTTAAGTAATTTTCAAAAATAGTGATAATACCTAATTAAACGAGATCGCGAGTTTTTAATAATCGTATATCAGGTGAAAGCTTGCATTGTATTACTTATATTTTTTAAATCGAACGTATCTTTCGTGCTTAAGCCAGTACATTTTTTATTATGATTCTGAAAAGATAACATTCTTTTAATATTATAGGTAATTCCGTTGTCTTTTGTTATTATATCGCATACCTGGAAGCCAGCGGCATCCCATTCGTCTAATTTCTGTCAGACACCGCCATCCGTAAAACTATCATGACGCATCAAAATAACGGTTCGAACCGCGAACGAAACGAAATTATTTTTGAACGTGACACAAAAGAGGAAGCCAGAGTGACGTAGGCAAAGAGTAGGAGTGACAGGGGGCGGGTCCGCGGGGTGCATATATTTTTGGAGGATTGATGAATATAGGTGACGTGGAAGGAAGATGGCCATGGGATTATTTGTATTCTCCTCTCTCAGTTTTTACGTCGGCTAACGTAAGCAAGTCGCGCCAAATAAGAAATTGTAGTGCTGCTCTTTATTAATTCTTTTTGGGTGTAATATCTCTGATGAGTTATTATAGTTGCAAGCGCGCTGTTATGTAACAAAATCTAGAGAAGTCAAGTCACGTCTCTCAGCCCGCGAGCTTTCTCTTCTCTACTTTCAGGATTAAGGGGATGGTTCTGTTGGTTCACCTCATATACGCTGCAAGGCTTATCAACATTTCACTCACAGTGGTCCATTAGGATGTGCATTGTTATCATCCCCTTGGATGTGGCTGGCGATATTAGAAAACCATTGCGATATGCATTCGGCAAATATACTCGTAAACTTCGACTACATTCTTTTAACCGAGTGAGGTGCAGTCTTATTACTACTTGTATACTAGGTGTTCAACTGAAAACGAGTCGTTCCCAATAATTCATATGGGAGACAAATCCGAGTAAAATCCTGAAACTGGTCGATTTTCAGAACAACTCAATTTGAAGTTCTTTCAAAGCTGTTTTTGAAAACACGTAGGAAAAAGATGAAATCTCCCGAAACATTAAATTTCAACTGGAAGCGTTAAATCACCTTAAACATGGAAATCTTCAGTTTCCTTAAAAGTCATAAATGGCCCCATTTATTTTTTGTGGATGCAGCTGGTAAACATTTTTTTTACGTTTCTTACTTTTCCTGCTGTATTAATTGAATTATCTTCCCAAATTATTTTAATTGCATCTATAGTTTGAATTTTGTAATTGAATAATAATCATCCAAATGATGTTTACCACCCAGGAACACTTGGAAATTGTGACTTTATTTTTAAAATCAACAATTGGCTAGCAATATGAAGCGCAAATTATTTTACCTTACCCTATACTTGGTGCTTCCATTCTGCCTCATTGTGCTTCATAAAAATCTGCAGCCAAATCTATTGTTTTCAAGCAGTGACTGTTATGAATTTTTTAGCCAATTTCGTACTTAGCTTTCAATTTCTAAATTTAACTTCTCCCTTAGTACCAGCCTTTGGTGCTTCATTGTACTTCAAGAATTATGTGCCCATAATTAATTACTTTATAGTTATGAGGTCTAACCCAAGACATGATGCACAAATGTCAATCATTCTACTAATATTTAGTGTTCCGATTGTAGTTCATTGTGTTAATCTAGCCATATGATCCCTTTTTGATATTATTTGGAAGCTAGCCACCAAATTAAAGCACAGTTGCTCACATTTTCCTAATTTTTAGTGATTCAATTATACTTCGTCCTGCATCATGTGTTAACCAAACAGCACATGACCTACCTTTACTAATATTTAGTGCTGTGATTGCGCTTTCTTGGAATATCTTTTTGTTTTAACATGTTTTGATTAGTTAAACACAGGTTACATTTGTTTAACAGACTGTTTAACCAACACCAGACATATTTCTTTTTAAGCTATTAGCTTTCATACCCTTTTGCAACTATAGTTCTATAGCGCGGTGGCAGAAAAACTGAACACAAATTTAATATAAAAGCAGTTAAAACGTTTTACTTTCGAGCTTAGTGTGAAATTTTCTAAAATTCGAAAAGTCCGTGGTCTCATCTGACAGTTGAATAATAAAATTTAATCTAGATCAAGTATTTATAGTTCGACAATTAATCGTACTACTCCACATATTGTTGTTTCGTATCGGAGTATCAGACGTATTATATTTCGGTAATTAAGTCCACTTCCGTCAATTCCACTGTTTTGAGTCGGTTCCTATTTTTCGAGTAAAAAAAACAATAAAACATTAAGGATTTAAAGATTTCGGTTGTACAATTTGGAGATTGAGACTATAATTATAAAAATGGTGTCACTGATGATGTTTTTTTTGTTTAGATTGTAGTTTGGATTATTTATAAAATTAATTATATTCTAGTAGCATGCAATATTCCATTCGGCCCGTAACTCAGTTTATAACTTCATTCTATCTGTTCCCGTTTCTGGTATTATTTTCTTATTTTGTTTATTTTAAGTATGTAATTGTTAATTTGCTTTGTCTTTTTTTTAGCTTGAATAGTTAGGCAAGTTTAATAACTTTGATGTTGTAGCGCTATTGAAACATATACTCATTAATGCCTTATTGACATAAATAACTATATATTAGAGAATTGGAAGTAAGCAGATCAGTGATACTTAATTTTTGAGATAGCTTTGTTTGATGAAAAGCCGTTTTCTGGTTTGAATCTTTGGAAATAAGATCTTTTCAAGCAATTATCTTCCTTTCAGTTTTTGCGTAAGAAAATCCTGACTTTATTATTAATTCATGATCAAAATAAAGAAATCATTCAGTATCTCTTTTCTGTCAATATTGGGTAATTTTAACTGAATGGCCAGCTTTTTGGTGCTTCCTCCTCAACTTGACCCGCTGTCACCGTGAGTAACGTGTAATTTTCCATTCCCCCACTTTGCAACTTTATTGCGATGCAAATTGTATTTTCTTCTCCTCTTTGTGGGCACCATAATTCCGCGCGAGGATGGAAATGCAAAGAGTTGTTGTTCCCACGGGCATTTCGGAATTGTTATAACTCGACGTGGTCCGGGAAACGCACGCGGTAATGCAGCTTACGTGAGCTCTAAAGCCGGTATGTGTTTGGTTTGCTAACAAATCGATTTGACAAAAGGGCTTTCCTTGTCTCTGATTTACCGAACAAAACATGGATTTGCCGGCTAATTTTAGGTACACGTAGCTTTTGTAGGGGCAAACAGTCCGGCGGACATCGTGCTCTATTTGAACCTATTTTCTTCCTGTTTGTTCAGCTAAGCTGGTTTCGAAACGAATGTTCTCTGGACTTCGAGCAAGAACAAACACATGGAAATCCATGAGTAGAAGACGTATTGTATCCCGGATCATAAAGTGGTATACTGAATTTGCGCTGTACCTCTGTAGCTTTTAATAATTTATGGTTTCTGGAAAAATTTGATGATAGATAGATGGTGTTGGTTTTTCTAGAAATCCAACTAAATATAAAAGGTTACGGTGTTCCAACACATCTTTATTTTAGATTAGTTTGAACTAGAATCTTAATTTAGTAAAAATGCATTTGGTTCAGTGTTTTCTTCGTGTAAAGCAAATACCTCCGACATAACGTCTTGTTTGTCTTATATCTGGTGCCTAATTTGGACCGTACTAACGCTGCCGATTTGCAGGTACATGACTGCACCATAATTTGTAGTGAAAGAAGCACCGATGCGATGGTAAGATATTGGGTATCAACCTAAGTTAAAACGTGTTGCAAATATTACCGCCATTTCTTAGCCAGATTGAGTTTATTAGCACAAATACTTGGAAGCAAAATAATCAACTCAGCAACGTGTTCAAGCTTTGAGTACTCCAAGTAAAGTTCAGTGCAGTGCTTTGGCGGTTTTTTGAAGCTCAGTAATATAGGTACCCCTTGCATGCCTGACGTTTTTCTTTTTATTTTTCTTAGACAAAAACAGGTGATGACAGGACAGGAGTCGATTGTTTGCTCCCAAGTATGCTCCCAAAATGCAGCTACCCATGTATTGGCTTACTACGACACCGCAAGATTAAATAAGACTGTTTGAGTATGCCAGTGAAACAATGCTATTACTTTACCGCTTTGAAAACGTCAAATATAATATCTTAAAAATGGGTCTACTTGGTTTATTGAAAAGAAATATTCTCAAGTATTTCAAAAGACCTTAACTTCTGTTGATAAAAATACTTCTGCTTCAAATGGATTTTTATTTAATTAATAGAGCGAAATGGGTAGACAAATTCGAATTTAGACCATCAAAAACAGTTGTTTCTTTCTATATTCTGAGATTGTCTCCTAGCAGCAATTTTATAAACCGGAAACAGTTTTTAAAGCGCGACGTTTAAGAGATACAACCCCATAATATATAATTTGGTCTAGACACCCTGTGTAKTTAAGATAAGATATAAGAAAAATAAAATGAACTACATTGCAATTCGTGGCCATTGCCTTAACTAACAGTGGTTTCCATTAATACAGGATGTTTCACGAATGATAATGACCCCCACGAAATTAAAAATGCAACTCAAAATACATTATCATAGTCAATGTGGTTATTTTACATAATGGTATTATTTCAAAAATAAATAAATTCCTGTCACTGTATTTATTAAATGCCAAAGTGTATTCAAATGATGAAAAAAACAAATATGATTTTGATTTATGGTGAATGCAAGAAAAATGCTTCCGCTGCTGCCCGTTTATACAGACAACGTTTTCCAAATAGAATAAATATATTTTTCAAGATATATTTTTCAAGAGACTTGAATTAACTTTAAGGACAAACTGGCCACCACTGAAAAAGTCAAGAGAAAGAACAGCAACAGGCCCGGACAAAGAAATTAGAGTATTGGAAATGATCGACGAGAATCCCCATATTAGTCGAAGGGTAGTCTCAAGAGCAACCGGTATTAGTCTGTCTTCAGTACACCGAATAATTAAAGGCAATCAATTTTATCCGTATCACTTGCAATCGGTTCATGCCTTAAGGAGACAGATTATCCTAAAAGAATGGCTTTTTGTAAAATTTTTCGGGAACACCAAAATTTGAATGTGAAATTTTATGACATTTCCTTTTTAGATGATGCAAGATTTTCTAACAATGGTGGAGTTAACAAACATAACATGCATTATTATGCGCAAGAAAATCCACGTTGGATTCGAGGACATTTTTAAACTATCTACTCGACGAATGTCTGGTGCGGAATATTGGGGAATCAAATTGTTGGGCCTTATTTCTTTCGCGGTAGTACTTTAAATTTTTTAAGAAACATTTTACCGGTACTTTTCCAAAATGTAAATTTATAATTAAGACAAGATCTATGGTTCCAACAAGATGGGGCACCTGCGCATTATCATCTTGATTTGTTTTTGCCTAACCAATGGATAGGAAGAGGTTCAATTAATCCTTGGCCACCGAGAAGCCCGGGTCATACTCCTTTGGATTATTTTCTGTGGGGAATGGTAAAAGAGCAAGTATACAAAACACCAATTGAAAGTGTAGAACATTTAGAAAATAAAATACGTGATGCATGTAGATCCATCACTCCAGAAATGTTAATGCATGTTAAAAGATCGTTTTGGGCACGAATTCAAGCTTGTGAAAACAACGGAGGGCAACATTTTAAGCATCTATTACATTAATGTTATTGAATGAACATTTTTCAAAAATAAAACAAATGATTGAAGTTTATGTCAAAATTTACGAATTTCTACAGCTTTCTACGTTTTATATTTTTTAAGACGATGAACAGTCTGCAAATGTATTTTGGGTTGCATTTTCAATTTCGTCAGGATCATTAAAATTCATGAAACATCCTGTATAAAATATAAAATAAACACACTCATATTGCTGAACATAGCCCAAATATCGCTATTGCTATTATTCTATTTCTACCTAGGGCGTTTTTAAAAGGGTTATTACACCTTTGGAGTGGTAAATAAAAGTGGCGCATAATTGTTAAACAAGACATTTGTTTAATTGTGCTTATTGTAAACGTAAATTCCAAAAGAATACTGTTATTTGCTGCACCATGAGAAACATTGGTTACAGGAACAGGTTACTGTGTTGACATACATTATTATTAGCCGTGTTTATACCCACTGCGGACATAATTATATTACGTAAGCAAGATAAACATAATGTGCACTTGCTATGTATTAATATACCAGCGCATATATTTGCTACAATTGCCTCAACATCCTGCACATCTATGGTGCGACTGTTTATATTAGTTTTTCACAGTTTGTATAGAGAGTGTTAAATATCCCGTTTAATTAAATCTTTAGACAGTTGCTTACATGAATAAACGATTAGTAATTGCCGACAAGATTTTCATTTACCTCGCAGTGGCACGCATTTATCTTTAAAATGGGTACACTTAATTAAATTTAGCGGTTTGTTGTAAAATATGGATCGCGCTGTGACGGTATATAAGCCAGCGTGCACGCCACGAGCTGCATTATAGCAAATGCATAATTTATCTTTGCATTACCACCTCCGCGCTCTTTGCATATCTAGAGTTAAAAATGTAAAAGTGTTTCCAAGTGGCCGTGCTTTTAGCCTTTGTAAATACCTCTTCGCGTGCCTCTGGATTCTATTGCCACTTTGGGATTTAGCCTTCAGTTAGCCTAAGTTCCCTTTTCAACAACGATGTTTTTGATGTAATTTTTTTTATTTTAATATTTGCTCCACTTCTTGTAAAATTTATCTCTATGAGTTGTGATGATTTTTACTAGTCAAACCAAATAGGAAACGTTTTATATTTAGATGTTGTTTTCTTTATAAACTCAAGGTATTTATTGATCTATAAAAAAGTGCCTAATCCGATGAACATTTCTAGGTATTTTTGAATAATTTGCTGGTTAATGAATAGATAACATTAATATTCGAATACCAAGCCTTGCGTATATTTATTCAAGCAATTTGTTTGATTTGTCTCTTGTAGCCGTCCTTGCCAAGATAATCTTTGTATGTTTCTAGTCTCCCTCCATTGTTGGTAAAATCTGCGATATATGCCACCCCAAGAAATGAATGGGGTACATATACTCGTTATCTTTGTAATCGCACTACTTTCAGTGACAATAAAGCTTCCCGCCATCAATAGTGGACTAGAGAATAATCTGGTGTAGATTATACACACTGCTGTACCGAGCCATTATAATACCACGATCAAAAGGGTTTTGTCGGTTGGTAATTACTCTTTGGCCGCGTTCTGATGCATATTTGATCCCAACTGCTATGGAGCTGAACTGCTTTTTAGCGTTAGAGATTATCATGCCTATATGTGGCTGTGTGAATCCAAATCCTGCATAGGTGGTGCTTCGGTAATTTAACGTTAGGCGGTCGAATCGGATGAAAAAGATGTTCTATTTTATGGTTGTTCACTGAAGGTCTCTGTTTTTTCCAGCGTTACCTAGAGACTAAAATAGACTGTATAACCGCGGGGTCTAATGGCGGATTCACCATCATCATTATGTGGGCCAATTCTAGATGCCCAGATTCAGGGTCACTCCTGCAAAAAAGCACCACAAAGAGAAGCAATGCCCGCGGTTGCCCGAGCTGTCAAGATTTATGATTAGATTCCATCGCCGGAAACGCATAATTATGTTTGGTTGCCTTCGGAGCGATTATTAAATGCAGATAGTAAATTTATTCCATTTAAGTATTATGTGTTGTAGTATCCGTAAAGCGACTTCATCTTTGCGGAACAACATTAGCCTTCGTTAGCGTTTTCTTGCGGGATATCTGTCCCGACTAAAAGGTTAGATCGTTGTTTTGCTGCCGTACAGATGGCTCGAGAACGCGATGGACAAAACCAAAAAATCGCCTTCGCTTTCACCGAAGACTGGTTTCTCGAGACACTTCATATGATTGCATAAACAAAGTAACGTCGTACCTGCGACGCGGCATTTAGTGCGTATTGATGAACGCGCGTATCGGTGTGTTATTAGCGGGTTTGTTTTTCGTCCACGGTTTGTTAGTGGGGCGGGGAATATACCTGAACCCTTGGCAAGACTTGTCCTAATAAAAATTCCAGACAACGTGCGATTACTGGGAACAAATTTTCTGATCCAATTTTTGGGTCAGCCCGAATATTTTTTAGCAATAGTCTTTTTGTGGGACAAAATTGCATACGAAATGAAGTAAATATCAAGCATAATTTTGTAATTAATTTTGTATAGTATAGAATGTGTCAATATCGAAAAATATAGTGTACATAAATACTATGAAAGTAGTTAGTAACGATCATTTCAAACCTTTTGAAATCTAGCCCAGTCTTTGGGTTAAAAAAAAACAGATCTGCATTATTAAAACTCATTGTGCCTTATATAAATACTGGTACGAAGCGAAAAGTATCAAACATATGCAAATTATTGAAATTCAGTATAAGTATCATGAAGGCCTGCAGGAATAGGAGTGTTCTTCCCGTTCACCAATACTGTTTCCAACTGTGCTGCAAAATGTGC
Source organism: Rhyzopertha dominica (assembly GCA_025024175.1). NCBI lineage: Eukaryota > Metazoa > Arthropoda > Insecta > Coleoptera > Bostrichidae > Rhyzopertha > Rhyzopertha dominica. The sequence continues at coordinate 3,378,629 of QCXZ01000001.1, read as the reverse complement.
TCTTACTCGTATTAGCCTATTTTTATATGCACTTTAAATTAATCTTTGTAAAATAAGGATGTTAGTTTGTGTCACTCTAATCTTTATAAGCTTTTTCATAAGACTGATCATGCTTTATTGAAACCGAGTTCACCAATATGTACTTAAACTCCTTTTAAAGTTATAGTAAGCTTCGATTTTAGGTCCCTAGCGCCAGAATAAAATGTCAAGCAGGGAAACTGATTTGATCTATAAATTGTGCTCAAAAATTCCGCCTTGAACATTTTTTCTCTCTTTCTTTTACCCAGATATCCTGGAATTCATAGAAATTTTTGGACATCCCGTACAAGAAGGGACCAAAGCTATTTAACACAATATCTTTTAGGATAGATCGCTGTCACTATAAAATACTGACAAAAAAATTTGTTTTACTAAAGTCATTTACAGAAAATTTAGCTATATGTAGCACGCATGTGTTCTTCCAAACGCATACCTACTTTTCTTTTAGTTTGACCTAGAAATGACAAGAAATTTTCTGAAAACCATTACTTTCTAAATGTATTTCTCCTTAGAATTTTATCTAAATTATTGTATATGCTATCAATAACTAAACTATCATGATTTCTAAGTATCCTCTTTGATTTTTCCGAAAGGCCTTGTACACAAGGCAAGTTCATCTTTAATTAACTTTGCCCTGGCAACTTTTTATTAAAAATTGACGAAATAAATATTCTTTTTATAAAGACCTTTCCTCTGACATTCTTTGTGCTTTAGCAAATAACGTCTTTATAAAACTATTCTTCTAAGAAGGAGGGTGGTGAGATGTAGCATGTAAATATCTGTCTGTGTGTGCCCAGTGCCCAGTTACGTACTCTGTAAATTTGGTTACCCAAGAAAGCTAAACCAGTATTGCTTTCTAATTCCATAGTCAATTTTATATCAAATGAAAATTAAATGAAACGTCGTGCAGGGAATCTGATTTGGCTTATGAATTGTGCTCAAAAATACCACTTGCAACATGCCAATTAATTTTTTTCTCTCTTTCGGTTATACATTGTGCAATAAGGGTCCAAAGCTATTTCTTTGGGTCCGCTACAACTTCACACACTATGTATGTATTGAGTGCAACCAGACAGGAAAGACAAATGTTTATAGTATTCACCAATATAATAATAAAATAAAATTGCCCGCAAATGTTTGGCGTTGATTATTTCATAAGCCTTCGAATAGTCAAATCCAGATGTAACTATCCAGAAATACGAAATGTTGGTTATGACTACTAGAGCTCAGCTTTAGTCTGGTCGAAAATCGAATTAACGAAGGGGCAGTACATCGTTGACACAAATATTTATCTGATTTAAGTTTAAGTTTAAGTAAGAGTCTTCTCAAAAACCTTCGATGATTTCGGTAGAAAAAAGTTAGTTCCTTCACGTCTCTAGTGTTTCCTAATAATTATTTGATAGATGAATAATATTTCTGTTTTCTCCGTGTTCATTTAATTTATATTTATATTTCGGTTAAGAAACTGTTAAATTTAGTGAGCTTAATGTGCAGTGCTATAACGAGCAGGGCGTTCCTGCATAGAATACTTTCAGTATCTAGATTAGTAAGCTGCTGGTTCCCGATATTTTCTGAATAAAGTTTATAACACGCTCGATTGCTGTGCTACTGGACACGCGTGCTTCGCAACTCATTTTGCCAACGTTAGGTCCTAAACGGCCACAAAGCCTTGTTCGGAATAGTTTTTAGTGCTTCAAAGTCAGGGTTGCCTGCCGAATGTTAGGCTGCGAATTAGAGATTCGGTACGAAATTGGCCGTTCCATCCCTCCACCCGTTTGCCAAATGAGATGTTAGAGAGAAACATTCGCTACCCTTTATTTAGTCAGCCGTTGTGCAGAGATAGAGTTTTTCGGACCGGGGCGGTCCAATCCTGTATTTCTACCTCTGACCCTGTGCCGTAGCCTGTGATGAGGCAAATAAAGGATTTGCAAAATCCAGGGAAGAGGACTATAGAGCAGAATTAGCCCCGGCGGTTTCGCCATAATTACTCGAGCCGAAAAATTCGCGCTTTTATTAGATGATCCGTCTTTGTTTCGGGACGTCCCCTGCGTTTTTCATCTTGCGTTCGCCTAGGGGAGAATTTCGCTGGCCCGGTGGCAGGTACGAATTTGTTTCCAGTCCTTGGCTGTTGCGAAGTGCGTCACGCACAAACTTTTCAACTACACTGAATGCCAAGTGAGAGTTGCGAAGTTGCAGAACTCCACGAAGGCTTCGCAGCTGACGGACGACCTGTACATATTGATGGGGATCGTAATTACTGATTTACAGATATCTCAAATTTTCGAACTAACGGTTTTTAGTTCCACAACACCATTGATATAGAGAACAGGATGCCCAGTTCTAACTGCTATCATCTCCTATACATGAAGAGAAGTAGATTTGCTTCAGTGATAAAATTTGAGAGGGAAACCTTGACTCGTTATTTAAATGTTGTGAAAAACCTGATTTTCAGCATTCCCGATTTTATTGTACCTATTTTTTTTAATTGCACATCAGTGACATTTGGTATAATTTATGGTCTAATAACTTAATCTACATTAATTACATTATTAATTTTTAATGGAAGGTGTACCAATGGCTTGCTCAAAGCAATTAGAAGAGCAAATGGAAATAATTTAACAACGTAACAATTAATATCTCATTTATAGTCACTACAACATTTCCAATGGAAATTTTTCTTGATGGACTACACTGTTTTGGTGTTCTTATTTCCGACTGTTAAATATATAATTTTTTATGTTACTCAAAAATGGTATCAAACGAGGATAACGTATTTTCATTTTATTATTTTTACTTGGGGTGGAATTTTGCTTCATAAATAATCTTTTAACGAGTGAGCTCTTTTATCTACATAGTCGTAAAGAATATGTATCACATGGTTTATTTTTCAATACAGCCCTCTTCCATTCTACCAAAAAAGCTGCTAAATATTCATGGTCTCTATGAGTTCTTCATCAGCGGCAAGCTGCTTTTTTCAAAGCGTTTTTTTTAACCTGAAGAAGCCTTAACTATGTAAAACGTGGAGTTTCTTCCCATGGCATTAAGATTTTCATTGTGTTTCCGTGCATTTATTTTCATTAATTTAATTCAGTAAACAACATTTCTTCAGTAACGGAGAAGATTAGTTTTTTCATCAAATTATATTTTTGCTCTTTTAATAGCATTTGCTTGATGTTGTCCATTTTTTTTTGTTTCTTGACTAGTTAGTCAAAAATGTGCTGTCGTATATTATGTTAATTAGATTACAGATTCCAATTTGTATGTATTATGCATATGGCATGTTGTATGTGTTGTGACCTACATTTGATGTCTCATTTAACAGGAACTTCTGTTTATTATAATTACCGCTAAATTGTTTCCTAGTTCGGCAATTGCACATTCCTCGGACATTCGAGGTAGTATACACAATAATTAGGAAGGTACATGGAACACTACTTGGAAACGACAAAATTGCGTAGAGAAAGCTACTTTGCGGAGTTATTGCGTAACGTCTGAATTAGAAATGATTGCATCCTTCACTTTCCTGAATTTCGAGTAAACTCAGTTTTGTTACATGATTGGTTCCAATTGAAACCATAATATAAGGCTTTTGATTGTCCTAAAAAAAACCGCTGTAAATTGAATCAATACTTCCACATCCAATTGTCAAAATGACATTTACGTTTTTATTTCTTATGCTGTACGATTAGTAATCAGAATTTGAGCATTTTATCTCTCAACACATTTTTTCTAAGACAAACAGTCCTCGTTGTATTAGCAAAAATATATAAATTTAAAAATCGTTTTTTTTTCCAAATAACTCGAAAATTATTAACTTAACAAGAAAATTACAAGAGTGCTTTCTGATCAGAAATTTGATTTTCTATATAATACCAAAATTTTAAAAAAATCGTACGAGTAGGGACCAAAATAGGTTTTTTGGAAATATTTCGAAAATGTCAAAATTTTGAATAAATTTTCTAAGACACTTTTTGTGAGAAATTTTATTTCCTATCTATATTTAGGAAAAACAGTTTTCTTTAAGTGACGCTTTTTTGCTAATATCTTCTAAACAGTTTGCTGCTTCGAAAATTTATGTAAATGAATAATACTCGCACTTATACTACTAATTACATACTAAAACGAAAAAATTATAAAAAAATAAAAATTTGCAAAAAAGGTAGTTACTCCCCAATTTCGCCCCCTTCCCGATATCCTACTTTCCCCACAAACAATAGGTCGCTTTGGGGAGTTGAGGTTTATACGTTTGCCAAATTTCAAGTTCATATATTAAGTCTTTCGAAAGTTATCGTGTTTTTTGCGTTTTCGACCATTTTAAAGCGAATGAGCAAATAAAAATTTTTGAATTTTTTTTTTTTTGGCGATACAATACTTTCCATCCGTTGGATGTGGAAGTAAAAACAAGGAGTACGCGCTTTATTTATCTCATTTAACCCACAAACTATTAGTATTATATTTTATTATTGTATGAAACTTTGTAATTTCATTAGCAGGTGCTGATTTAAATTGTAGAGTCAATAAATGTATTGACAGTTCTTTTCGTTTCGTTTAATTTATAATGTTTTGACTTTACCACGAATGTGTAATTTTTTTTGAGACACTTAATGAATTGAAAACGAATGTATCACAATAAAATATCGAAATCAGTGTCAAATTCAGTATTTTGAGAATTTTGTATATGTAGACGTAAACAATACCAAATTACGAACAGTACACAATCATATTTGTGCAACAATGATTTAAGATAACCTTTATTTTCATCATATCTTTTACGAAATTGAATCTTGTAAACTTTACCTGACAGTAAAAATAAACGAGTGTTATACATAAGTTAACATTAACTGTATCGGCTAAGCAGTAGGAAGCTTCGTATCTATCTTTGATATTTATCGTCGTATGTTTAAATAAATACATTTTTTCTTGAAAATAGTTTTCCAATTTGCTTCACTCATAGTAATAGATTAAGAGATAAAGTTATCAGTTGAAGCTAGAAGTCCTACGTCTTTGATGGAGCAAAAAATAGCTTTCCACTTATGGMCAAGAAACAGCGWGATGAGTTATGWGTATAATAGCTTCCGGTAATTGCAGTATAGTATTAGTTAATTGGTATAGTAGGTTTAMAAGTTGCAATTATTATAATAATTAGCAGTAGCTTCTGACGTACTTTGACGTTAAGCTGATGACACTGGGATATTGCAGTACCTTTTTTACTAATTTACAATTTACCAGTAAAAGTATAGAACAAGTAACATTTAACCTTTACTTCTGTTAAACTAATTTTTTTGTCATCTACTACAGTTGYAGAACTTAGTTTTTTTACTCATTCTCCTCTATAYYATTAACTATTAAATCGCTTGGTCAGTTGGCTTAATGTAAACTTGAACTTGTCCGTCTATTGAATTAAAACATACCCTGTTGTTACTGTCACTTGGAGATAACTCCGCAACAACATTGACCGTTCCCTTGCTGTTTAATAGCCTTTTAGGGTAGCTAGAATAATACACTGATAAGGCAGATACGCCATATTATGCGCAAACCATGAATAACTTAATTAAATTGTGTTTGTATCGCGTGCCGAGGCATCCAAACACTTAGGACGATCTGCAATGCAGTATCTTAGTTTTTGTCAGCCAAGCGCAACCCCGATTGCATGCAAGATTACCCATGCACCAAGCTGAAAGACCTGCTGATAAATTAACGGTGCCACTTTCTTGTAACATTAGCTTTTCAACTCCACCCGACTACTTTATCGCTGCATTTACGTGTGGGGCTTGAGTGAATTTGAAAACGTTCACTATGAAAGTATCTTTTGTAGCTTGCCAGATTTTTACTGTTTTTTGGGTAAAACAAAATTTTTTCGTTAACTTTTAGTTTTAAATGCACCAAATGCTAAGGTTTTTGGAAAATTTGAATTTGTACCTTCATGGGGTTATTGTCGGATAAAAAATTTATTTATGTATCTTAAGTAAACCATTTTTCCAAGCATTGCTTAATCCGTCTAGTAAAATCATAATTTTATTGCGATTTTAACAAAAGCGACTCCCAAAATTGTGCTGTAGTTTTAAGGTGTCTGTTTATACACTAATGTTTGGTAGCTTTGTTAAAAAACAGTCAAAAGTTGGTGCAATTATTTAACACTTTACTTAGAACATTGCACTTGGACGATGGAACAAACGTACGTACTTTAACTTTGCTAGTGGCAAGTAACTTTAGAGCAACGCCTTCTGCGTACGTTGCAGAGTTTTAGCATACAAAAAGCAATAAAAAAATTACAAATATCTTCTAAACCTTTACTAATAGGCCAAAAAATAGGATTAAATTTTGGTCCATCGTTCTATGTAAAAAATCAATTTATCCGTGTTTACTTGGTATAATTGATTAAAGTAGTTCGTTATTTTCAATTTCATCTCATTCATTTTGTATATTTCCTGCTTGTAATTCTGTCACGTCTTTCAGACTTTAATGCGAGCTGTGTTCTGCTTATCTAGCAATAAAATATTGGGTAATTACTGATCTACAATTGTGGTAAATGTTAAGGCCGGTGAGCACAAAAACATCACGTCACTAGCCAAAACGGTACGGAACATACCGCCCACCAAACTTACCACATTGAGATTAATTTTCAGTAATAAAACTAATTCGTGTAACTTAAAGAAATAATAACTACGCGGTTGACTTGGGCATTTTCTTTTATCATAACCAGATACTTACCCTTAATATACGGTCCTTTGGATCGGATGAGAGGAGTATATGACAGCCAGGTTAGGAATGGGTGAAGATGAATTTACTGAAGAGTAATTGAGTATGAGACTTTAAACGAACATTAGCCGCGCCCTACAACTATGTAGCATGACTACAATTTTTAACCGCGACAGAAATATTATTTGTATTTATTTCACCTAAAACATCAATCAAGTTGAAGCTAAAATTATTTCAAATGGAAGCAGAATTGTTTATTAAATTACAGAAGTACTTCCTATACTACAAACATTAGCACATCGTTTATATCAAGAAAATGTGTTGTTTTAATTGGTCAGTTTAGTAATATGCGATATTCAGTTAAGTAGTTATGCTTTGATATAGTTTTTATTGATCTGTCGAGAATTTCCACTAATATTTTCTACGCTTATGGGATCTTTGCGCCTGCTGGCACAGCACAGAAAACCCTGCGTGCGATTACATCACCCGGAATTTTCCCCAGTGCGGCGCTCTTTAAAGAACACCGTCTCCACGAGACGGAAGTCCCATCTCCTTGTCCAACAAAAGATAATCTAGTTCTTTCCGCGCAAAAAGCTAAAGGGTAACATTAAGGACAATAGAGCGCGGTCTCCCGACAGAGGAAGACGCGCAGTTAACCCGCTGGAATTTTTTGCGCCGTCCGATGATACGACGAACATTTCGAGTACTGCTACAATATTATTAGAGGCCATTAATTTCGCACGAATATGACGTGACGAATTTTCCGCCATTTTATTGGGGGAGTTGCGTCCAGTTTTTATTGCGCTTTAGGGAATTCTAAATGGATGAGGTGGAATAAAAAGGGAAACTATACCGCATGCCATTATATGTGTTCAGTAGGTTATGCTTGATGTTATATTTGGCTGTTTTGTGCAATTTCTTACTTCAAATGAGAGTATACGCAAAAATCAAATTAACACAGTTTGATTGATTGATTGATTGATTGAACCAGCGTACGGTAGGCATTTCTGCCGCTCCCGGATATACCGCCGGGCCGGATCGTGTACGCTGGGTTGTAGGGGTTACACGCTTATTGCTAGTGGGCTCCCACGTAGCGCATGTTACAGGAGTTTGGGGACTGGAATGGGGAGGTTTTTAGGGCATCCGACCAGCGGATACTTTTTTATTAGCATCCGTGTTGGATGTTAGCTTAGTTCGGCTGCATTGTTCTTGTTCTTCCTCGGACGAGCTGCTGCCTGAGATTGTTTACAACTTTAGGACTTGCTTATTTATTGTTTTCTTGTCTTTTGCGATTTCTGACCATTGTTTTTTTTTTTCAGTTACGTTTGWTTTTGCTATGATTCTCTCCMCCGTTGTTGGTTTTTTACTCTTTTCTGTTGCTATCGATATGATTTCTTCTCCTTCTCTGACTTTTGGTTGTGGTTTTTGAATAGTTTCTTCCAAGGTCCCTCTGAGCATATGGTTCGTCTATGATTTGTAGTTTTTCTTCTTATTTGTCTTACAAGATGTTTGTGTTGCGGTTGGTAATGTTCTCAACGTATATTTGGTAGTTTCTGTCTTGCTGGATTTTTTCCACGATAACGTGATTTCTTGTATATACACTTGTCTAGATACACGGAACTACTTCACTGTAACGATAATCACAATAACAATGTAAACGCAAGAACGTAGCACTAGAACACTATGAACTTAAAATATTAGAATTTAAAGTAATCGTTTGATTCCTGTTTATGTTGCTGCTTCTTGATGGTAAGTCGATGCTTTGTGTGATTTAGTATGTGCTTATCCATTCGCTTGTTGGGTCTCTAGATGGGATGATATTACTCCACTGGAAATTTTCTCGTCCTGTGTATTAGTTTCTTTTCTTTTCTATACCTTGTAGCTTCTTTAGGACTATCCCAATTTTCTGTGGCTGGACTTCTTTCCATTTTTTCCTGGGTTCTGTACAATGCTTTCTTACTTACTGCTTCTTTCTGTTCTTGTCACTATGATTTCTTCTTCCAGCTTTTCTTGGCTGGCTTTTGTGTTCTTGTTGGGTAGTGTTCTCCCCGTACACTTGGTAACTCAATGTGCTTCGAAGGCGGCTGCCGTCTCCCGAGATTTTCTGTACCACAATTGTGTGATTCCTTATATACACTTTTTTTAGACGAACGGAACTACATCACTGTTACAACACCAACAATATCTACATTACAGGAACCTAACACTAGAACACAATATGAAGAGATCTAAGAGTTGATAGCAATTATTTGGTGTGTCGCCGATCGTGAGCTAAACACAAGCTGTATTAATATTTGGGCTTATATACGTTGCCAGCATATTCCCTTTTCCTTATACATTTATCTTCTTGTTTTCTTTCGTTGATTCGTTGTTACTGTAAGAGATTTTTTTTTGTTTTTTTTTCTGAAAGAACGCCTGAAAAGACGAAAGTAGTTTTTATTATTTTGCTGGTTAGTTGTTCGTTCTACTTGTTCCTACTACGGTATGTATTTGTTTTTTAAGCTTCCTTAATGCTATGTGAGTTTTCTAGATATTGTTATCGTGCTTGAAACAAGTCGATACAATTACATTTTGACCTATTTTTGAACATACCCATTTCTCTGCGTGTTACCCTCTTAAACATAAACAACTTGCTATCTCCGGTCTAGGCTATTTCCCAGAATCGGAGTCTTTTTGCCGTCTTTATACCTGTTAAGGGTCTGCTATTTGCCCTCCGACACCGTAAGAGGCAAAATTTTGTATGATGCTGCTACATTTATTCTAAAGGAAAAAGACATATCTGATATTGAATTTGGGAAATTGTTATTGTTTATGAGACAAATTATGTTCCTGTTATATGCAGTTATACTAAAACTTAGCTGCTTATCAAAACGCCGGCTAATGTTGGCGTGATCGGCGTTGAATCCCTCTACTCTCCTTTCTTGCTGGCCAGCCCAACAAATGACACACGGCACATACGTACACCCAATCGCCATTCACTTTTAATTAATGTGTGCCGATTGTAGTCTTTTTTAAACACAAATTAAAACAAACACTCAGGTCTTAGATAGTCACTTCATAGCGCTCAAAAACACGTCCTCYCGGGTCSAATGCCACCACTCGAGTCCAAAAAATCAAATTAACACAGTTTGTTCAAAATTTCAACTTTACTTAAACTATGTAAACGATTAACGATAAACATCATTTCTTAACAATAAAAATTGAGAAAAAAAGAGAAAAAGCGAAATTTATAGTCTCTGCAAAAAAGGTGAATACGCTTGTATTTTGATCCAATATAGCGGTTTCCTGTAAACTTAATATCGTATTTACTCCACATAAGAAGTAAGAGCAGTTCTTTTGCGTACAGAAACAGTACGCACAGTGGATAACATAACAAAATATTAGAAATATACTGAATAATCGATCTTTTAATAGACATGTTCAGTACTCATATTCCACTGTCATGGAAGATCTAGTCAGAATGCCAAGATTCAGTTTGGTGTCACCGGCGTGCACTTCTGATATTTATCGACTCAACATAATAAGCGGCGTCATTTAAAATTTCAGTCTGACCGTCCTCGTAAACGTAACGAACAAATCGAGGCATTTATTTAAGCTTGCGTTTGGGCTATTTGTCTGGCCTCAGCTGCGACTAAAGCCGGTTTCATTTGGTATAAAAGCTGTAGTGGTTTAAAAAAGGGTATCCCACCTGACTTTGATCTAACGATGCTTTTAGCGACAAACGTGTGATTTCGCTTTGCAACCCCCTAGGCTTGCTGCGCAATCACGTACTATCACGTTACGTCAAGTCTGTAATATCAAATGGATGTAAGGTCGGCTTACGCGAACGAATACATTGATTCGTTCTTAAATTATTATTACTCTGGGACGTGTAATTGTTGAATGCGTGAGCGATGACGCAATTCATGCAGGTATAATGCATCGTTAATCGACAACAAGTGATAAGGAAAAGTAAACGTGCCTTATAGTTGAGTGCGCGCTTTAAATCTGTTTCGCGAAATTTTTAAGTTAGCCAGCTCTCAAGTGGCGTTATTGAACCTACTATTTTCCAGAAAACTAAGTAAAATGAACACAATTGAATAGTAATGCTACAAAACATGCGTAATAACACGTATCTATTATAAAATACTCAGATACTCTCACGTATTAAATTAATTACATTAACTGTACTACTAATAAATAATAATAATTGGCACAGTGAAGCATAGCACTTCTAGTCATTACCTAAGTATGATTTCAAGTATGGATAGCAGTTTTAGCTCCACTGCATTATAACTTTTACGTTTTTCATTGCGACATAATCGATTTTGTTTAGAGCTTGTGTCCTTTTTATTAAAAAGAAGTCAGTGTATTTACTACAAGCTACGTTTATCAACACTTGTTTAGATTATTTGTTTTAACAACCATATTTTAAATACGCAGAAGAAGCAAAATACAATTATCGGTTGAATTTTCCGCTGAATTCCAGTCTTAAGTTCCTCAATTTTAAGTGGTTTGGTAATAAACACCTGATGTGATTTTAAATAACCCTACAGGTAAAGGTCTGTAGGGGTTAATTCAAAAGACTGAGGTGTGCGCTCAATGATTAATTTTCTACTACACTCACCGGCACGAAAAATAGAGCAGATGAATTTTTTTTAAACAAACTTAAAATTTTAACGTTTTGTGATGTTTTATTATTACAATATCTTAAACGCAAACATAACATGTTCTAAGTATTTTCTGACAACAATTTAACCTTAAAAGTGCATAGTTGGCCATGAACCCACGGTAACAATGCTTTGTTTTTATTGTTTTGAGAAATCTGACAGGTGTAAATCACATTTTAAAGTTGTGTTGTTATGGGTGTTAATTGTTGCTATTGTTGCATTGCTTCAAAAGCGATATGTTGCCCAACAGTATCACATATCCAATAGTATTGTGCACCGTATTTTTACACGTTTCTTGGAAACGGGAGCTTACACCTGACGACCTGGAACTGGTACCCAACGAAGAACTAACGCTCATGATATATCGTCTTACAAAGTCTTCGAGATCGTCATGCTACGGCTGTAGAGACCAGAAATCGACTTCATCACGCCAGAAATACCAATCTAAGCGAGCGGACAGTTAGACGAAGGCTTGGAGAAGCCAATTTTACCAGTCGTAGACCTGCAACAGGCCCAGAACTTCTTAGGCGCGACTTCAGTTTGCCAGAAATCACGAGCACTGGGGTGAAAATGAATGGGGACGCGTTTTGTTTACCGACGAGTCCAGATTTAGCCTGCGGTCTCCAGATGGTCGTGAGAGAGTATGACGAAGACAATAAGAGCGTTTTGCAGAATGTACCTTCAGTCCCAGGGTAGGTTACCAAGGGGGCTCAGTTATGGTGTGGGCATGAATTTCTCTGGAGGCACACACAGAATTGTACATCCTTCCAAGGGGCTCCTTAACTACTGCCAGGTACATTGATGAAATTCTCCAAGATCTTGTTGTCCTATATGTTGATTTTATTGGACATGACTTGCTTCTGATGCATGATAATGCCAGACCGCACACCGCGAGAATCACACAACAGTACTTAAGCGAATTAAACATTCCTGTTATGGAGTGCCCAGCGGTAAGTCCAGATGTGAACCCAGTTGAAAATGTTTGGGACATGCTTGGACGAAGGATGTGAAGTCGTGTTCCTGCTCCTTTAGCTTTAAATCAGATGCAACAAGCTCTTTTAGAGGAATGGGAACGTATTCCTCAAGAGGACATTTACCATTTGATTTTAGGCATGCCAGGGAGAATACATGCAGTAATTCGAGCACTTGGGGGCAACACCCGTTTTTAAAAATGCATCTGGAGTTTTTGATAGCAAATTGTTTCAGTTTTGATTAATTTAACGTCATTTTTCAACAACATTAATTGGTGCTTTTTCGTCCTCGTTTATTAATTTTTAACAAAACAATTTTTCTTTCCAAATAATCGTTCAATTGTTCAAAGTAGTTTCGTCTGCTGGAAATCATTGCGACTGACTATTTACAAAAGGGACAGCATCACAGGGGCCTATTACTCATAACTGATTTTTAAATTGAGAGACGGTTTTTAAGAGAAATGTCGAGGAAAGGTAAGAAATGGTGTGCTGTTCTATCAGGATAATGCTCCCTCTCATATATCGTCTATTGCTTTGCTTGTTATACACTAAGCAGACCTTGAATTAGTGGAGTACCTACCATATTAACCAGATATCGCCCCCAATTATTATAGGCTTTTCCCAAAATTAAAAGAAAACTTACGTGGGAAAATTTTTAGTGATGAACTGATGCAATCTGTCGGGTAGTGGTTTGGATAGGTCGGACAAAAAGTTTTCCATGAGATTGTTGCGATGGAGCACCGATGGACTAAATGCATTAGTGTCAAGGGAGACTATGTCGAAAAATAAAAACTATAATGCCAGTGTAGTTGTAAGGGGATCAACCCTCGTATACGAGCCTGCTTCTTCCCAACCCACCGCTTAATAAGAAAAGGAAATGTGAGAAAGTATGAAATTTCCATGAATTATGGCATGCTTTTCGTGAGCGTTATTGTATAAATCTCGTAAACGTTACAAATTCCCATTCACACTTTATACCTCTAAAACCGACAATTCCGCCGGTGAAATTGCACAGCCTAGCTCAAACGGATTACTATCGGCGGGCTCGTAGAAGCGTTAAAGTTAGAAATAACCGTATTCCGTCGTACCTTACGTCAAAGTGTGGGCCACGATGGTACATCTCTAAGTCAATTCCACTACCAAGGACGATCATTCGTTTTAGACATTACGACGTAACCCTGAATTTGAACATTGGCACTAAAACAACTGGCTTATGCCCAGACGTTTTAAATTTGTATAGTACAATGGCGGCTGTGCAGGAATAATTAAATATAGGCCACTACCTTGCAAACTGTATCTGTTAACTAATTACGAAATTTTGCGTTACGTTTGCAAGAGGTAATATGATTTTTTTGGGTTTTGCTCAAGGCATTCAAATGTATTTGGTTAATTAGAACAGTGTGGTATTTTCTGAATTATATTAGCTGACTGTTGCAGAACAAAGGATACCATTTATAAAACCTAAATGGCTCAGATACCCCATAGAATGGTCAGAGACAACAAACCACTTATCAACTGTGATTCAGAATCATTGTAGGTGTTTTGAAATTTACCACAACTTATTATTGAAGCCAAGTTATATTCTAGTTTAGCATGAATTGAATTTGTTTCGACATCGTGGAGCATTCCAGGAAAATCCTATTCCAAACAAGCTCCCTTATGTCCTTAAATTGGGTCAGATAATGTTCAAATCTTCATTGTTTTTCGATAACATATTTTATTTAATATAAATAGTGCGGTCTACAAATAAGTCACAGTTTTTTTAGCATAATGAGTTGGTATTTAAAATGCCAAGTGCATTTTTATGAAAGTTCATTAAAACTTTTATTGCAATTTATTTGAAAATCTAATGCATTCTTTTTCTTTGCAGGTAAGTGGATGTGTTAAGTCCTATAGTGCGACTCCAAGGATTTTTCCAGGTATTATAGTGTTTACTAACCTAAATATGCCGAGTGTAGATATTTCGCAATGATGTTCCTTTGTGATACAATACAGTGTTGTGGTGTTGCCTTCAAATATACAGGGTGATTTTTTGAAAACTTCACACCTTAAATAACTTTAAATATAGAAAAAAATTAAAAATTTGCAAAAATAGGTAAACTTTTGTTTGCAGGGGGGACAACTTTTGAGATAAGTTTTTAATGGATAGCGCTTACTCTCTGAGCAGGGTAGACACCCCTTTAAAAATTTTAAATGGAACTATCCATCTTGTGATACATCATTTGAAAGCTTATTTCACAAAAAGTCTGGCCATGTAATTAGTTTTACCGCGTTTAACTTATTGACGGGGTAATAGATTAATAGTGCCTACGAAACAGGTTGCTTATTAAATTGAATATTTTGGACCCTTTTCAACAAAATGTATTTTATTTTAGAGCGGAAATAAAATTTGTCCTTACGAGAACCCAAAATTTAAACAAACAACTTGTAAAAAATATGACACTTTCCCAGAATACTGAAAATTTTCTTTTAACATTATTATTAACATTAAAGTATTTATCATGTAATTTTTTAGAAAGTCCATGTCCACGAAAAAGAAAATTTATTTATTTGTATGTGGCGTAATTTCTATGAGCGCCGGTTCGGATTTTAAATATTTTGTGGACTGTATTTGGGAACTATTTTTAATTGAATGGCAATGACTTACCCTGATGATTATTCCGTGGGTGCCAGAGGTTCTCTTTCTTAGGGAATCTTAGACAAAAGGAGGAGGGACGAAGGGATTGAAGAAACCCAATGGAATCCTCTTCGCCGTCAGATTTTATTTGGGAATTCGCTGATGAAAAACTATCGGAGGCACGATAACTGGAAGAGCCACTCTTTTCACGGGCGGTAAAATTGTGACTGCCTCTACCTTCGGCGCGCGCATGACAAGTGCTTACAAAAGGTTTTAAATTTGGCGCTAACATCCTGCCCCGCCGAATAAAAATGAATAGGATAAATATATGTAAACGAAAAATTAGCTTCAAAAAACTCAAAGGAGGAAAATCAATACGAAAAAAAAAACTTAATTCCAAACTGGTTTTGGAAATAACAAATAAATCTAAAGTTCAAAAACACCCAATAATAGTTAAAATAAACAAACAAATTTCTTAGTCTAATATCTGAACCTATTAGAATAAATTCTATTGGTTCGGCAAAGGACATAACTTTGCAACAGGTCGTACGTAAGAGCCTGTCCTAGTTTTCACTAGGGCAACTCTAGCAGTGCCGTCTTTGCCAGGATATAAACGTTCTATGACAGCTAAAGGCCAATTCAATGGTGGAAGATTATCATGAATAATAATAACGATCATTCCTTCTGATGGGGGGTTGGTTATTGTATTCCATTTTTGACGGGACTGCAATGTAAATAAGTATTCTTGACACCATCGCTTCCAATAATGCTGTACTAAAGAATCTAATAATTTATAACGATTAAGTAAACCCTTTGGTGATTTGTCATTAAAATGTTCAACGGGTAATGACGCTACTGGCGATCCATACAAAAAGTGGGCTGGAGTTAATGCAACAGGATCAGAAGGATCAGTACTAAGTAAACATAATGGTCTCGAATTCAAAACTGCTTCGATCTGGGTTAGAACAGTGTAAAACTCTTCGTAAGTTAAAATCTGGTTTCCTATGACTCGACTCAAGTGGGTTTTGACGCTTTTAATATTGGATTCCCAAAATCCGCCCATCCAAGGAGATGATGGTGGATTAAATTTCCATGTAATTTTGAAGGAATTTAATTCTCTTTGAAAAGCATCTTGGAATCCGCGACTTTGAGTTAACTGATAGATTTCATCAAGTTTTGTTTTTGCACCGACAAAGTTTGTGCCACAATCAGAGAAGAGAGTAGCGCAGTTCCCTCTTCGGGATATGAAACGTTTAAAGGCAGATATAAAAGCATCAGAGGACAGATCCGAAGCCAGTTCTAAATGAATGGCCTTAGTAGACAGGCATATAAACAGACAAATATAAGCCTTCTGGCTTTTTACACCCCTGTAACGAGACATGGTAATTGAAAATGCTCCCGTGTAATCTACACCGGTCGCTAAAAAGGCTTTAGCGCAATTCACACGTTCAGAGGGTAAATCTGCCATAAAAGGATAAATAGGCTTAGGATTTATTTTAAAACAAGTGTTGCATTTCCAAACGCGTTGGCGAATCATACTACGGGCTGACAAAATCCAGTAATTTTGGTATAATAATGATTGTAAAAGATGAGCTCCAGCGTGGCAGTATTTTTTATGGTAATAATCAACAAGCAAGCTCACAAACGGATCAGATTTGGGTAATAATATGGGATGCTTTTGATCAAATTTAATATTTGCATTTGATAATCGACCACCTACTCTAATTACTTTGTTATGCATGAATGGATGTAATTTTCTTAATTTAGAATTTGACAAAATTGTTGATTTTTCCAACGAAAGGTATAACTCTGCAAAATGTTTCTGCTGCACTGCTCGAATTAGATATGTTTCAGCAACGCATAAATCATCATTGCTTATACTGCTATGGTTAGGCAAAATTTTCAAAAAACGCAAAACATAGACCGTTGAATTTAAAAGTTTAGACCAAGAAGAAAAACGATTAATCAAGTTATACAAACTTGATTCTTCTTGTTCTGTGGCAATAAGAACACGATTTTCATCCGTTATGGAAGGGGAATTCAAGTCAGAAACAGCTTTAACAGGCCACTGATAGAAATCTAAACCCAACCACTGGGGCCCAGAAAACCACGTTTCATTTTTTACTAGTTGGGAGGGTGTCAAACTTCTGGAAACACAATCAGCAGCGTTTTCTTTGCCAGGGACAAAAAACCAACAATCAGGAGATATATTCTGATGAATCTGCGAGATTCTATTAGAAATGAAGGGTTTGCATTTTTGAGGTTGAGAATTAATCCATCCTAACGTTATAGTGGAATCGGAGAAAGCATATATCTTGTGAATGCGATCACCGTAAGTATCTTTTAAGAACCTTAGCTGTTTTGCCAACAACGCGGCGGCAGAGAGCTCTAATTTAGGTAAAGTTAGTTCGGGTGAAGGAGATACTTTAGATTTTGCGATCAAAAGGAATACCTTGGGAATTTGTTGTGGCAAAACAACTTTGCAGTAGATTACGCAACCATACGCTACCGGACTCGCATCACTAAAACCAATTAAAGTGATCAAGGTGTCTGAAAACACGTTTAAATGTCGGGGAATTTTGATAGTATTAAGCAAATGCAACTCTTTTTGGAAGATGTACCACAATTCTCGGATAGTTTTAGGTGCAGGGTCATCCCAATCCAATTTTAATGCCCAACATCTTTTTATAAGTAACTTTACAAACAAAGTAACAGGAGCTAAGAAATTTAATGGGTCGAATATGCGGGCTACTATTGATAGCATATTGCGTTTAGTTGGATCGACCATTTTCATGTCTATCTTAAAAGAAAATGTATCAGTGTTTGGATTCCAAAAAAGGCCTAACACACACAAATCGTCGCGAGCAAAATCTAAATTCTCTATCAACTTATAATGGTTTGGAATTTGGGACAAAAACTCGGAGGAATTAGACATCCACTTTACCATTTGGAAACCGCCAGAATTAAACAAATTAACTAGAGAAAAATGGGCTGTAACAGCATTGTCGACATCCGGTAAGCTACAAATCAGGTCATCAATATATAAAGTTTTGGTCACAAGAGATACTGCTTCTGGATATAATGCTCCTTCGTCATCAACTAACTGTTTAATAGTACGAAGACTAAGGTACGGTGAAGATTTGACCCCAAATGTAACTGTGTTTAACTCATAGATGGAAACAGAGGAGGTCTCGTCAAATCTCCATAGAATCCTTTGGAACCGACGATGTTCTTCAATAAGATTAATTTGACGGTACATTTGTCTGATGTCTGCAGTTACTGCTACCGGAAATAATCGGAACATTAATAAAATGCGTAGAAGATCGTTTTGTAACTTGGGTCCTGTATAAAGGATATCATTTAAAGAAAACCCATTTTCAGTTTTCATGGATGCGTCGAAAACTATTCTACAGGGGGTTGACGAACTTTGCTTGAAAATACAATGATGTGGAATATAGTAAGAAGGCATTGTTGAATCATCTTCTAGTATCAGAGACATATGCCCCTGATCTATATAATCTCGTAAGATATTGGCATAAACAACTTTAAGATCAGGGTTTCTGTGCAAACGCTTTTCTAGTGAAAATAAACGATTTTGAGCATAAGTATACGAATTTCCTAATTTCGCAGGATCATCGCTAAAGGGTAGGGCAACAGCATAACGTCCTGTATCAGGATTACGTTTTACCGTTTGTATAAAAAATGATTCGCAGATGGGATCTTCTTCTTTACGAGTTGGAGTGGTTAAATGAATAGCACGGGGTATTGTAACAAGGGGATTTACCGCAAGAAATGTATGACTGGATTTGGAAAAACTATCGATAAAAGCCTCACTTGTGGATGCCTTACCCATTACTATGTAGCCTAGGCTGGTGTCCAGTGCGGTAGTTGAAGAATCTTTTACGTGATGGGATCTTATAATGCTAGCGAACACGTTGGCACCGAGTATTCCTTGAATATTCCCTGGTATATGAAAAGTTGGATCGGCGAGTTGTAAATTTTGGAGGTAATCTAACGAGTTCAGTTTAACTGGAACTTCTGGCAACTGGTTTGTTATTTTATCTACTAACAAAACTTCAAAGCCATACTTGGCTGAACGATCTACACGAGATGATATTACTATATTACATTTACCTTTAACTAATTGACAGTTACCACCAACACCGGAAATATTAGATGATATCTTTTCATAAGGTAAGCCTAATGCTTTGCAACAATCAATTGTTAATAAATTGGACATAGAACCGCTATCTATCAAAACTCGAATTGTTTGCATTTTATTCCATCTGTCAACAACGTTTACTTGTGCAGTAGACAAAAGAACAATAGTGGGCTTTATAGACTTCGATATTGTGCTACAAAGAATTTGTACATCTTTTGAAGAAGAAGCGCTATTTTGGAGATCGTTATTAGTCTTGTCTTTAAGAGTATTGCGGTGTAACAAAGTATGGTGCTTTAATTTACAAATAGTGCAGGAAAATCTCGAGGTACATGATAATAATTTATGCTTACTGGAAAAACAGTTAATACAAAGATTGTTATCTTTAACGATCTGAAATCTCTGATCTGGGTTTAAATCCTTAAAATACTTACAATCAACGAGTAAATGAAATGATTTCTTGCACGCTACACAATGATTATTGGGTTGACTTTGCGTCACAAAGGTTTTGCTAAATCTATGATTAATGTTACTAACGGCCTTTTGCTTGTCATTTCTGGGTAAAACTTTACTTTGGTGCTTAATAAATTTGAGAAACTTGTCATACGTAGGTATTTCATCATCGTTTTCAACTAATTCGAAAGTATTAACAAATTCCTGTGGTAATTTCGACATCGCTATGTGGGTAAAGATAAAATCTGTCAAATTTTCTAACTTTAGGCGCTTTAATGCGGTAACGTTGGTATCAAATTGTTCTAGAAATGTCTGCAAAGTGTGCGATTGGACACTAGAAGCAGGGCGAAATGACAACAATTTATCAAGGTACAAAGCAGCCAAGTATTTACGATCTTGATAAGTCTCCTCTAATAATTTCCAGATAATCTCATAATTTTCTGGTAAGGGCTCAATAGACGAAACACATTTTAATGATTTTCCACACAAACTACCTAGCAAATATTGGAGCTTTTCTGCGTTAGAAAACTCTTTAAAATGAATCAAGTTTTTAAAGTTTTCATAAAACAGCGGCCATAAAGATAAATCTTCACCATTGAATTTCATAAGTTCAACTTTAGGTAACTTAACACGCGACTCGACGGCACTGGTAGATGTCTGATTGCCTTTTATCTTGTTCGATATATAATTAATATGATTACAAAGTTCTTGAAATACTTCAAGACTGGCATAATTTGGGACATAATCGGGTGAAAGCTCTTGTTCAATGTCAATGATTTCATCAACGATATTATTGTACTCTGTTATCGTTTGAGGCACAGTAATGACACGAATTTCAAAATTTTTCAAATTAGTTTGGTTACTTAAATCCTGTTCTAAAAGTTTTGCTGTGTCATACGTTATTTGTGTACGACGAAATAAATTTTCTCGCTTTGCTATAAGCTTTGACAGCCTGCGTTCCGATTTATTGGCCATCGTTCAGAAGTAAAACTGAACACTAGAGGAGCCAACAAACAAGTTTTTACCGAGCGACAAAAAAGGCGGTATGCCTCACTGATATACTGGATATGGGAAAATTGGGCGAACTACAATCTCGAGCTATACTCAATGGAAAACAAATACGGCAAATTAAGCAACGACGGGAATTAATCAAAATTTAAGTAAGCACTGCCATCCGAGCGCGAAGGGCCAAAAATGTGGCGTAATTTCTATGAGCGCCGGTTCGGATTTTAAATATTTTGTGGACTGTATTTGGGAACTATTTTTAATTGAATGGCAATGACTTACCCTGATGATTATTCCGTGGGTGCCAGAGGTTCTCTTTCTTAGGGAATCTTAGACAAAAGGAGGAGGGACGAAGGGATTGAAGAAACCCAATGGAATCCTCTTCGCCGTCAGATTTTATTTGGGAATTCGCTGATGAAAAACTATCGGAGGCACGATAACTGGAAGAGCCACTCTTTTCACGGGCGGTAAAATTGTGACTGCCTCTACCTTCGGCGCGCGCATGACAAGTGCTTACAAAAGGTTTTAAATTTGGCGCTAACAGTAACTCCAAAAACAGTGTGAACAAAACCATAGAAATTCAAACCTTACAACAGATTCTCAAAATGTGCACCACCTCTTTCCATACAATAATACAGACGGTTCTCGAACTCCTGCTGCACTTTTCGGAAAGTTTCAGGTGGAATTCTCCTGCACTCGTTAATAATTCTTTCTCGCAGATCGTCCAGGCTAGTAGGTTGTGTTTTGTAAACCACAGATTTTAAATGACCCCATAGAAAGAAATCTAAAGCAGTCAAATGGGGTGATCGTGGCGGCCATTCAATTGTTCCACGCCTACCAATCCAGTGAAGAGGAAATCTATGATTTAACCAATTTCGCACATTAATGGCGTAATGTGGTGGGGCTCCATCATGTTGGTAAAACAATTCGTATTCATCCAACATTGGATTTCCTTCAGGGTCACGTTGGTTTTCTAATTGCTCTGTGATTAAAGGATCAATAACGTTATCGAGTAATTCTAAATACATTCCCCCATTTAGCGTCCCATCAATGAAAATGGAACCTACAATTGCGTTGCCAAATATTCCAGCCCAGACGTTCAGCTTCTGAGGAACTTGTGTATGACCTTCTCGAAAAATATAAGGATTTTCGTCACTCCAGTACCTGACGTTATGTTTATTTACAGAGCCGTTCAAAAAAAATGTGCATTCATCACTGAAGCAGATATTTTTTATTAGATTTGGATTTACTATAATCTTTTCTGTCTTAATTTCGCAAAATTGCAGTCTTCTATCCAAGTCATCTTCGCCGAGTTCCTGGAGAGTTTTCATCTTATATAGGGATGGAATTTGTGCAGTTTTGTAACTTTCCTTACAGATTAATAAGAAAGTCCAGTGGCTGTAGAAATGTTACGCAAAGAGCTAGTTGGATCCATTGCAAAATGACCAAGTACTTCAAGTTGGGCCATTTCATCAACGACTCTATTCCCAGCCCTTTTTTTGTTTACTACATATCCAGTGTCTTGAAATTTCTGCACGAGATCGAGAATGTACCTACCGTCAACATTTTTATCGGGGTGCCGTTCGTTAAACACCCTTGCTGACGCACGAGCACAGCTATGCTCAGCACCGTAAATAAAAATTATTTCTACCCTTTCGGCAGTTTAAAATTTCACGCGATTTATAAAAAGAAATGTGAACAAAAAGATGGTCGTGCCAAAGAAGTAGCCAAAAAGTTGAAACAAAAAATTGGAAACACAAAGTAGATAATTATTTAGCCAATTCAGTATAAACTGTCGAGTTGCAATATCAAGTAATGTCGAAAGAAAATTTTAAGTATTTTTGGCATTTTGCTTAGGTGTAACAATTATTTTTTAACAAGTTTTTTTAGGCTTAAGTAAGGACAATTTTTATTGTAACTGCAAGACAATAAATTTTCTTAAAAAAAGTCCAAAATATTCCATTTTATAAGCCACTTGCTACAATGCACTTTTTGACCCACTACCCCGTCAATGGGTAAAAAATAGTAAAACTAATTACATGGCAAGACTCCTTCTGTAATAAGCTTTTAAATGATGTATCGTAAGATGGGTAGTTTCATTTAAAATTTTTGAAGGGGTATCTACCCCGCTAAGAGGGTAAGCGCTATCCATTAAAAACTTATCTCAAAAGTTGTCCCCCTGCAAACAAAAGTTTACCTGTTTTTGCAAAATTTTAAATTTTTCCTCTATTTAAAGTTATTTAAGGTGTGAAGTTTTCAAAAAATCACCCCGTATTGTGAGCAATGTGAGACCAATATTGCATGAACTGCTTGTTCTATATACTTAAATACGACAAACCATCACAATTATAACGGACTGGAACACCCCCTATACAAATTTCGTGTGTGCAAAGGTCCTGTTGGCGAAGGATGAAATACGATCAACGGGCTGGCGTGATAAACTGGAGCAGAGGAACGGCAATTCGGCACGCGACCTCAAACTTGAATGTATGCGTCCCCGCAGCTTATAAATTACAATGCACACACTGTGCAGAGGCTGAAAACACTTGATAATCGTAAACCAGCATGCATATTGAATGAACATACAGCAGCAGGTCGGTGCTCGTCCGTTGTAATTTGAACTACTTTATGGCGGCAGCAACGCTGTTCTCTTTAATCAGTATATAACGACAGTAACTTCATTACCTCCGTTACGTAATAATTGCAGGCAAATAAAACGTGTTGCATTTCAATATCGTGTGGGCGCTGATGTATGTCCGCTATTAAATGTGACGTAGTTGGGTACACATGGGTTTTATGKAAATTAAATCGTGTACATAAAAKTTAACAGKTTTTATAGGGCTTTGTTTGTTTTGGCCCCCAGGGACCGCTGAATTTGTTGCCTATGTCACCAGGTATATATGAGCTCTTCGCAGTTCGMACTMACTGAATAAATTAACAACATTTACAGCAGCGTGAAATGAAAACCTTAGAAGCCCCTAAAAATGCCGAAATAGACCTTTGAATATAAAACTGACAGGAAGGAGAATATGATGCGATTCGTGGAACCAAAATGGAGGCTGCATATGGCCGACTACTGTTTCCGCTTTGGCAGCGGCGTAGGGCAGGATATTTGAGACAATGAATTATCGTATAAAATACATTTACTATAAGTTAAATTAACCAAGAATTATCAGAGTAAATCGGAGTGCAGCTGTGAAAAAACAGATCGTTGTAAATTAAATAGATTTTAGGATGGTTGGGTACTTAAAGAAATATAACTTTTCTTGCTAAAAACGTACGAAAAATGAAGAATAAATAGTAAAATGAGAGTGTATTTAGACGGCGTTTATAACAAATCAAAGAAACATTACACAAAAATTGATAACGTTCAAGATACCGTCAAGTGCACATTTTTAATCACAGTTGTATTTTTGTTTTGTTTTATTTAACTAGCCTTATCAGTTCAGATTTAAGCTTTTCCACACTGCAGACAACATTGTTATCTCTTAACCAGTCGTATATATCTACTTTCTTCAATGTTGAAGTTGGCTGCTTGTTTAGCACCACACAGTCCATTACCACTACCGAAGGATCTTCTAAATTTGGAATTAATTTTCCTCCCATCGACAAATTGGCGATTTTTTAGGTGTATTGGAATGAAATATGAATAATTGTTTCCATATCACTTAAGTAACTAATAAATTATGATCGAAAATATATTTTATATAATAACATACATATATTGATCTATTTTGGTTTAGAGGTTATATTAATTTGATTATCCGTATAGTATCAGTTGACGTTTATTGGGTGCTGTTTTTATAGCAATTATTGTGGGGTACTTTCTAGCCGGATTTATGGTTTTATAAGTTGCAGTGTTTTTGGCGTATAGAAACGAAGCGATAAAAATGATCATATTGACAGCTTATTTGGTGACAACTTTTCTACGTTGGCACTAGAAGTATCTGCTTTTTATTGTCGACTGCATTACTGGTCAATATCCTACAAGGAAATTCCTAGTCTCAAGCCGTTTTTGTAAAATTTATGTTCTCAAACTGTGAGTTATAACTGTGGAGACGTAATTTCATTAAAAAAGTACGGAACCTAAGACGATGCCGTCACGGTCTTAAGAAATTATAGAATAATTATAAAAACGCACCAGTAATGCGAAATTCATAGTTGCTCATTTCTTGCTTTGGATTTTGTTTGTAAAATAAACAACGTCACGTCCGGAAGGTTGTATGAAAACAAAACATTCGCCATGTACAAGTTCATTACCTTCTGGTAATCACGAGTACAGTACTTGGAATAGACAGACTTTTTAAGATTGAAACTGGTTTATTTCATACATGTCGGTATTTCCGATGCTTGAAGTTTGCCGATTTCAACCAGTTTTTGTTCTATTTAACTGTATTAGATAATTTACTTGTCGTTCTTATTTGCATGATTCTCCATAATTAAATGTGGATTGGCTTCATTCCAGTGACAGTACACTACCACTTTGTGAAATAAACAGCACATCTTTTAGTGGAAGTGGTGTCAGGGCTACATCTTTATCTATCCTATGTGAATTTCACGCTAGATTGAATCCTTTATCTGAGTTTCGAACAATGTCCATTTCGGAATCTTACTTGAAGTACTTGAGTTCATTAAGGTGTCTTTATCTCATTAAATAACGATGCTTTTAAGGGCGTTGACTTTAATTCGAAGCATAGCCCATATGATCTAGGTAGTTGAAGCCTTCATTTACAGTTCGTCAAAGGTTTAAGTATGTTGAATATTCGGACCATAACATGCAAGAGGTAATTTTATGTAAAAACTGCATTGCTGTCTCGTTAGTAATATGTTTGGTTAACGGACAACCACTACGAATGTTCAACATGACTCAAGCCCTTAACGAGCTTTAAATGAAATTGATACGCTTTGAATTGAACTGAACCCGTCTGTAGGCATTTTTATTTAAAGAAATACATATTTAGATTTTCTAAATCACGTCTGCACGTGATTATTAAACTGTTTCAGATTATCTCTCTTGTCTTATCTGCTCTTATTATATTGTTTTGCTAAGTGTATTAATTTAAGTTTGTCAGAGCCCCTGAACGTTTCACATTTTGTCACATCATTCACAGAAGTCACACCAATTTGTACAAGCTGCTTACCAGCACAACAGTGACTGCATGTACTATGAAATTGGTAAGCTTGATCTTGAGTTAAGTATCTAGTTGTCGATCAAAGCCTTTTGTATGTGCGTCCAAGTTGTTACCGTCTTGTTAAAATACCAGTTCATTCTATTTATTGTAGTCTGTCGAAGCAAAAAGTTGCTCTTCAAAGGAGGCTGTGAAGTAACGCGTCATTTATGATGGTTGCTAACAAGACATTGTTATTGACAGTGATATGCTGCAAACTATTATGAACGAGCTGCAAACACTTTAGATCGTAGGCGTCGACTTTTAAGATTTTGCCTTGCAGTAGTAGCTCGCAATTTAAAACGCTTGATGCTAAAAGTAAACAAAGGTCCCCATCGTATGGAAGGTAGGAGTTAGTAGGGCTTTCAGGTACTCAATACACACTAAGGAGTTTTTAGACATATTTTTCTACATTCTCTAGAAATTCGTTCCCATTCTTTCAAAAATGATGAGATGATTCAAGCAGTTTCGTAATTTTTGTTGTTGAACTCCATATCTGGAGAATCATAGGGGAAAATCATTCTTTTATTATTGTGACTTCGAAGCAGCTCGTTAACCATTGGTCTCTTTCGAGGGCGAGTGTTAGCCGTCAAAAAATAAACAGTATTCAAATTTTTTAACAAGTGGAATGTCAACCTATAAGTGACATCTCCGAGCATCTCTCTTTCCATTCGCTGTTTCACAGTAAATTGGTTCTGGCCATGGAATCGCTTCCACCTCTTATCGTTAAATTTACACTTCTAAATGATAAATTCATGTTACGTTTATGGTATCGTTCACCCGACCTTCGTCACAATACACAGTAAAAAATTACGTGTAAAATTTAACACCAAAAGTGGTTTATATAAGTCCACACTGAAAATGGTTAAATTAACCACTCTAATTTGATGATTTTCACGAAATATGGGTGTAAATTTTGTTACACGGTTACGGTGTACATACTTTTACACTGCGAGGTGTATTTTTCTACGAATAAGCTAGGTGTAAACTTCTACCCTAAAATCGATTAAAATTTTCACGGTAGTGTGTCAAATTTAATATTTAAAAAACGCTTAGTAAATATAACTACCACAATTCGCGAGACAGTTTTCCTAGCAATCATAATTACAGTACGCTAAACAAATAAAACACATTTTTTTCTATTAAAAGTTATAAATTAGTTATAAAAGAGCACACAAAATTTTATTTATTTAGCATAGAGTATACGAAATCGTCACTGCTATGAAAATTGCACTTCGATTTTCGTGAACTGGTGATGTGTTTCTAATATGATCCAAGTAAAAAATGGAATACAATAAAACGTAAATATCATTTGTTAAACATGTTTTTTTTATGGTTTACCATACAAGCTACTATATATTATTTACGCACATCAGAAAGGTAACGAACAATTAATAGTAATGCATTGTGATTATGTCCTAACTATATTTAAATAAACAGTGTAAATTCAAACGGTCCTAGCATGAACGAGAAAGATGGCACAACACATTTATGGTGTAATCGAAGGCCGCATAAATATGATCCACGAGTTCTTACTTATGTCTATATAACTGCAAGTGGTGCTCACTAAAATCCATTTTGTGATACCATTTGTTGTGAATTTTATTGGCACTATGGTTTTCACTTCCATAATGATGCGTGAACGTAAAGTGTGGACTGGTAACTGGTAACCCGCAAAGAAATGAACAAATTTTGCAAACAGCAACCGGCATGTCTTTTATTGCCTACAAGAATTCACTGCACGTGAAAAATAACACGGCTGCGTGTAAATTTTTCACGGTTTTTGGTAAATTTACACCAAAGTTAGTAAAAAGTAAAACAATAATAAGATGGGGATAATTCTACGTTTTATTCGTGTGAAATATTTACTCATTCAGCACGCGGTAAAGTTATGAGTAACAGTTTGGTTAAATGCTCAAGCTTTCACCAGTTTTAGTGTGAAAATTAACACAGAAAGTGCCAACCACTTAATTTTTTGGCTTTACACCATAAAATTTGTTACTGTGTAGGACGGGTTGAATGTGTAGCACCAACAGCAATCCTGTTACACAGATCAAGTGCTCGTACCTAATTGTATTTGATATTAGCGGTCGTAACTTATTCTCTAACAGAAGTAGTTAAAATACTCAGATGTACCGGGTGTTCTAAATTAAGTGCGCATCATTGCTAACTTTTTTATTATCATAGATACAAAGTCAGTTAAATTGGCACATTAATAGTACTTTTTCTACTGATTAAGATGGTGGAAGCAGAAAAACAATTGAACATAGCATTTCCGAGAAAATAAAAGAAATGTCTTTTATTTTAATGGAACACCCTATATATTTTTCAATAAAAAGTTTGAAAATTGTCCATAGAACAAAAATGTTCCTTTACGATGTAGTCCTAAAATTGAAAATAACCGAATTATTACCATATTTGTCATTTAGACAAGTAGGCTATGTAATTTCTTAAACAAAAGCTTTATACCATCTGTCAGAGAATTATTATTGTGTCAGAATCAATCATTTGATGTAATGTTTTGTATTAGACGTGTTTTTGGGGCTAGTTAGTTAAGAAGTTAGTTAATTAGTTAGTAGGAAATAGCGTTTACTCATTTAGAAAAATGCGATATGTTAGAAGTGTATCTTGTTTGCCGTAAAAATAGTATCCGAGCACTTGAGCAATATGGTCAAATGTACCCTGATCGTGATCAACCAGATAGGAGGTATTTTKTGAAGCTCTACAGAAAGTTTAGAAGCAATGAACGGATTTTTGAAAAATCTAGAACTACAAAACAGTKTATAATAGATGAACAAGTAGAAATAAATGTGTTGGCATATTTTGACGCAAATAAAAATAATTCAACTAGAGATTTGGTAAGGGATAGTGGCTACAGTTTATGCACAATTTGGAGGATTTTAAGAAAATATAAGTTTGTACCTTATAAGTACCGACCAGTGCAAACTTTATTACCTGGCGACACTGCAAGAAGACTAATTTTTTGTCAGTGGTTGGTAGATATGTGGATGCATAATCCCAATATTTTAAAGAATGTTCTTTGGACTGACGAAGCAAATTTTTCCAATCAGGGTATGTTTAATCGAAAAAACATGCATTATTGGCCTAGTGAAAATTTATTTATTCCTCATCCCAGAAACCCACAAGGACATTTTAGTGTTACTGTTTGGTGTGGGCTGATGGTAAGATAAGTAATTGGGCCAATTTTTTATGAAGGCACATTGACTGGAAGGAGATACGTCGACATGCTTTCAGAATTACTCGAAAATTATTTGGATGATATCAACTTAGCGACTCGGACCCAAATATATTTCCAACAAGATGRAGCCCCTCCCCATCGYCTTCAGGAAGTAAGAGCGCTGTTAGAGAGATGTTTTGAAGATAGGTGGATAGGAACAGATGGTCCTATACCTTGGCCCCCAAGATCTCCTGACATAACTCCATTAGATTTTTACTTTTGGGGTTATGTCAAAGATGAAGTCTTACAAGAGGAGATATGCGAACCTGATAGAACTGAAAAACAATATTAGACGCATTATACGATCTATTGACGGCAGAACAATTTTTAGAGTCACTACTCAATGAGTACTGAAAAATGTCAGAAAATGTATTGAAGAAAATGGCGATGTTTTCGCACACCTAATGTAAGCTTCTTTATTATTAAAGCTAAAATAAAATACGTTATAAAGAAACAAATTTCGTTTTGTTTAAGAAATTACATAGCCTACTTGTCTAAATGTGAAATTTGGTAATAATTCAGTTATTTTCAATTTTAGGACTACATCATAAAGAAACATTTTTGTTCTATGGACAATTTGCAAACTTTTTATTGAAAAATATATAGGGTGTTCCATTAAAATAAAAGACATTTCTTTTATTTTCTCGGAAATGCTATGTTCAATTGTTTTTCTGCTTCCACCATCTTAATCAGTAGAAAAAGTACTATTACTTTGCCAATTTAACCGACTTTGTATCTATGATAATAAAAAAGTTAGCAATGGTGCGCACTTAATTTAGAACACCCGGTACATTGGACCAAAAATCCTACCAGAAGTACAATGTGGGGGCAAAATATGCCACATGACGAATAGTGTTTTATGCTATTATAATCCTTTGGAAGACTCTCAGTTTGCAAAAATATGCTAGATGATCATTCCATATTTTATTTGAATGCTTTAAACACATTCACATTATTATTAAAACTGTCATTTTGGGTCAAAGATGGAGGATGCTGATACTCACATTTTCCATGGCTTTATAACCTMTATAAAGGTGGTGCCGTTAGCGGTGTGTGTTTTTTAAGCGATGTAAACCGCAAAAAGAGCACTTCCAAGCCGCTGCACCAAATAATCCAGTGAAATATCGTATTAATATGTCAAACGATGTTGCGATGTATGGCGAAGTAAACTTCGATGGCGTAATATCGGTGTACTGGAACTGATGAAGCATTAATACATATCAATGCCATCCTTACGTATATGGTATATGTTGTATTTTTAAATTTGAGTTCAATTCGTACGCCCGAGTACCACTTATTTTTATTACCTTCTGGAGCATGTCATTTAATAATCCTATTGTGTACCTACACAGCAATTCTATTGTTAATGCCGAAGAGAGAGTTACTTCCGACTACAATTTGTTAATTGCACGAGTATGCGCGGCTCTAAAGGAAAGAGAAAACAACACGTGAGATCGTTTTAAGTCGTAGTAATAATAAACGGACACCTGGACTAAAGCGTCGAGTAAGTTATTAATGGCGCTCTTGATTGACAGGATTCCAATCAAAATCAATAGCATCTGCTATTGTGCCTGCTCACCGTCGTGTTTTAACGGATGATGATGCTCATTCTTTATTATTTCGACGATCGATATTACATGAAAGCACCTCGTCCTTGATTTACGTAACACGCAGTAGCAAATCGAAATTGCAACATCACGGGGTGACGTTTGCCCCCATAACGCCGGCGTTATTAACCCCGTTCATATTCCGGCCTTGATTGACCACAACGACAGGTAGCTACTCGAAAATTTATGGGTGCCATACACATAAGGCCGTCAGTTTATCCAAAACTGCTGGCTTTGAGATAAGGTTCCGGTGTAAGCACGTCGGTTGTCTCGTTCCGTTGTGATTGATGTCTGGTGGTTTCCACAAAACATCGCGTTATATACAATTTTTTATCTTGACAAAGGCAAACGCTGACGTTGTTTCGAGGGTAACATTCGACAATTGAACTGATGATGTGCACAACTCCGCCGCCGGGGTTTGGCCCTCGTCATTTGATTGAACGATTGTACAAAAAATGTCGAATGTAACGCAGGGTAATGGAGAATTGAAGTTGACGGGGGATACGGGATCAAAGTAATCTATAATTTACCACTAGGTTCGACATATTCGATTAGTGTGGAGCTTCCAGTAGCAAAACTCAATAGCTTTGGCATCTATACGGTGATAAAAAATAAAGTCTTTTTTTGGTGGCATTTACTCTTTTGGAAAATTTAATCGGGATTGACAAATTACCAGAGTGATGGATTCCAGCGAATTAATTCGATTTGCAAAAATCGACTAGTTGTTATACTTTATTTTTTATTAAATTTTTTGAAGTGTTGAGTACGGTATACAGCAGCATAGTTTTCTACATGTCAATGCACAGGATTTCTATAAATGAAACGCGGGCGGCGTTAATTTCTGAATTTCCTGCGCTGCCTTTTTTACCGCTTCCAAGCTACAATACGTACAATAACTGTACTGAAGGCTGCAGATAGCCACGAAATTGCTTTTTTATATAGATTATCCAAAAATTTTCGGTTCTATCTTCCATTGAAATGTAAGTAATAGCAACAATTAACTTGTACAAAACTACATAACTACGTCAGTTATAATCCAGTTTTGTTGCGGTTGCGAACAGTCTTAGTCCTTTTCGACATTTAATGTTTGCGCTTCCTTTGTAACTAACTGTTTACAACTTCAAGGTCACTACCACTTAATGTAGATCCTAATTGTGAATTTTACCGTTGCGGCAGGCTAAAACATCGTTTAGTCCATCACAATGCAATTTAACAGGCTTACGTAAAAATTATACGAAACCTCCGAAATCTGAGCCTTCTGCAACCTTAAAGTTATTTATCCCACAAAACACTACAGCACATGTTGAAAATACACCAGTCCACACGTTTTTTTCATATTAAAATATATGAAATAATTCGACAATCGACAGATGACAAGTATCTGTCAAAACAATAGTTGTGTTCACTTTCCTGAGAGGCGGCGAATTGATTTTACCGATAAATTGCTTGAAGGCATGAATGATTTATGGAAACCCCGTATAATTAATTCTTCAAGCTGTCTGTATGTCGAAAGTGAGTAAGATTATTTATTTAAATAGCAAGTGGGCCCTACTTTGAAGTATTATAATACCTATTTATGTGAGGATAACAATGCCCTTTTCTCAAAATTCCTTTATTTGTATTATTATTTATTTATTTGTTTAAAAGTTGATGCTAGCCTGAAAATAGTTTCCATTTATAAAGACCGGTCTTTATATCATGTTCCTAAAGAGCAATTTCGTCTTATCGCAAACATTTACCTAACTGAAAGTATAGTTAAGTTTTGTGTTCACAAAATCTGAATATAACTATAATAATAAGTCGTACTAAACAACATGATATATGTTTAAGGGGATTAATTTAGCCCTTGATTTCCACAAGTTTAAATTAGAATGGGACTCTTGCCCATATATAACTTACTGCAGAAAATGTCCGTGTTCTTTATTTTTACCAAATCATTCAGTTAAGGTTAATAAATAGTAAGGTTCGAAATTTGAATCTGTGTCAGTATTTAAATGATTCTTTTAAAAACAWTTCCGAAACAAATTTCAMTKGAATGTTCATCTTTATCTCGATTTTTATGTTTTTTTTAGGTCTACTGATTAAAAATTATCGATATTTTCGAATTCGTATGAACATTTAATATAAATATGAATGTTTGCTAGTTATTTACCGTTTTTAAGCAGCGCAATATCGAAACAAAAACGAGAATCGCTTACAAAAGTCGAATAGGCTCTGGAAGTACTTTTCACACAAGATTGACGTCATCTAATAGGTAATTAATAACTATTACACTTAAGTTTGTTCTCTGATACATTTCATATATAGCAAGCTTTATAAAATACCTATCAAAAAGCAATGTTATTTTTTTGAATCAAGAAACTTCTGTAGTTTAAGATACATTGCTACTACAATTGCAAGTCAAAGATACATTTACTTTGAGTTCTGTATAAGTCATCTAAAACTTGGATTTGAAAATCGCTTCTGCTCAAAGCTTTCACAACAAACAGAAAGTAAGAAAACACATTACGAAAACTCATGGGAATTTTGTGTTCCGGTGCGTAAGGAAGTACATTTTCATGTTCTTAATCATGGCCAACATTTACTTGCATGTTAACTTAAAAGTTAACATAGCTACAACGTTAGTTTACTAATTGCAACTAGCTTAGAAAACAAAAGTGTAATGAAGAATGAGTTTTGCATGTGTATGCTGTTGCTCGTTTTCAATCAATCTAAAAACAGGTTGAATCAACCAAGTCTTGCAGTGTAATTATTTGCCTTACGAAACCTATTCTGGTATTTCCATGTTATTGTTCGCATATAATCGATCGTATGACAAAATCAACTCCCTATCTTAAGTCAGACGATGCCCATGAGTATATATATACATCATAGTACTCCTTCTTTGCGTGATAAGTCTATAAAGGTAGTGAGTATAATTTTACTTATGTCTGAATGTGTGGTCTCCTTCTGCAGAGATCAACTTTCAGTGTTACAAGTATAATACGACCATACTGTTTTAGACAGTGTTAAGGAGTTAGCAATAATTTATTGCAATTGTGTTGGATGCTATTGATCATTATCATCATATCATGGTCCTTGGAATCACCGGACCTCTTTTACGCATTTGTCCTATTTTTACTCTTCTAGCATCTAACAACAAATTGAATGCGTTAGGTACAATGTAAATAAACACAACATATCCATCTATTATGTTCAAAGCGGCTTCTAACTGTTATTATTTACCGTTCTTATTGTTTTTGCACAAAAGTGCCCAGTATTACTATTTATTGTTCATGTTGTTTGTTAATTATAACTGTGAGAACGCTAGTAATACTTTACGAGCATTTAAACATGAAGCATGTTAAATATGTTAACGTTACAAAGAGAAATAAATCACACACTAACAACCTTTACTGGTTACATAATATTTTTCATTCCACATATCGAAATTAATGTATAACAGCCAATAGCATTTTATTCCAACAATGCCTTTGATAAATCCAACGTATCGCATAAAGTTAATGACATTATTTGCGATGCAGCGATAAAAATTACATTTTGTGCAGGAAATGTAGTTTGTTCAGTATTGATTCTACATTTTCTGTTGTTGGAAAGTGCTCTTCTCGAATAATCATTATTCTCTGAGGTATAAATTATTGTCAGAAAAAATTTTGAACTGGTTAACCAAACCGTTGGATAAAAGCGACATTAACATTAATGGGAATGTTGTAACGCGAGACCTTTTAAAATGTTCGGCCAAAAACGCTTGCTGGCGTATTAGATTTCAGAATTCATTAAGGCGTTCTTATCAAGCCGAAGAGCTTGTTTTTCGCATTTTGTTGCCAGGAATGGAGTAACAAGGGTTTTATGCAGATATTGCTGATCTCATTAAAACATGAAAAGGTTTCCGTAATAACTTTGTTAAATGTCTCCCATGTAACAACTGCAGCATTCCGAAAGGTCAGCCGTTCATTTTGTTTATTAGAAACCTACATTGTTAATTATGGAAACATCATTACTGTTACATTTCTTTGCCATCTCTGAAGTGGATTAAATGTTCAAGGGGATTTATACACAAGTTTGTCCCGCTTTTGCCAAGTTTTTTTTTAATTTATTTTTAATCGTCTATAAATTGGGATTATACAACTCCACCAAGGAGTAGTTTTTATGTTACTGAAAGGGATCTATTTAGTGTTAGTAGGTAAACGAAATATTAATACATTTGATTGTTCTCTGGTGCAGTATGAAATCTAAGCGCTCGGAGCTTTCAATTATTGTTGGAGATTTCTTGGGATTTAGAAGAAATCAAGCAATAAATATTTCTAAACTGGCACTAGTTTGCTTAACAAAACGTCAAAAAAGTTCTCAAAATTCAAGGTAGCATCACACCCTTTAGGTACTAACTAGGAAATTTGAAATAATCAAGGAAATAATGTGACACTTTAGTTGAAAGCCACTTTTATTATTATTATCCGCGTATAGAGAATTGAAATCATACAATCCGTGTTGGTAGGAGACCATTATGTTATTGTATCCTAATAAATACACATTATTATATATTTATAGAAACTAGGTACTGTATCCACTTAAAAGCTTAGTTGGAATTTTACGATTTTATCTAGGCATTTCCAAGTTTGATAATTTATACAGTCACGTAAACATTAGCTACTTAATTGTTGCAGAAACTGCTGTTTTCAGGATCTGCTGTACGTTTGGTATCAAAATCACTTGTTTTATTATATTTTGCGCCTCCATTGTTCGGGTGTCTAACCCTGCGGTTGGTTAAATCGTCAGTAACACATACACGCACAGCGCACCGATACGTGCTATCTAGACAAGGGCCCAAAGAGTAGCTCGTTTGACTGTCGTTGGTACTTCCTGTTAAATCGGAAATTGCATTGAAAATTCCCGCAAAATGCTGTTGTGTCCTATCGCGAACGGGCTTCGCGTTTGCAGATTATGGAACTCGTTGTGTGGGGTCCCCTTTGTGCTAGTTTTCTGACAAACTATAGAGATACGAATGTTGGATGAGGTGAGAAAAATTGCCGGCTTTTTCAGTTCGTTACAGTGGAACCGCTTTTCAGTCTGGGTGTTCTGTATTTAGCCGCTAACAGCAAATATTTTTTCGGTTTCTATCGTTGACTTTTTATGGGCAGATATTAGGCCTCAGAAATCTGCCAAGAAAACAAATAAATATCTAGTATATCGCTTATGATTAAAACACGAAATCTACCATTATCAGTTCTTTTTTTATGTATATTGGAACTTGACCCTTGCTGTGTAGCTTGTCGTTTACCAGATACCTTTGTACATATTGCGAATTGCGACATCTGTCAGAAAATCAGCGTGGTTTTGTGGAACATAGGTCCACTGTGACAAATCTTGCCGCGCTTTTCCAATTTACCGCCGAAACTTTGGACGGTGGTGGCCAGGTTGACACTATTTACACAGATTTCTGTAAGGCGACTGATCAAATAGATCTCGACATCTTGTTGAGGAAACTAGACATGGTGGGGGTATCGCTTTTTGAGTCGTATTTGCTGAACAGGATGCACTATGTGTGTTACGGTGGCCTTCACTCTAATTCATTTGTCCCTACCTCTGGTGTACCGCAGGGGTCTAACTTGGGGCCCCTACTGCTTTCAATATTTGTTAACGACTTACCACTGATCATAAGATGCCCTTGTTTAATGTTTGCAGATGACCTTAAACTGTATACAAATGTTAGTACTTTAGATGACTGTGTATTATTACAAAATCAAATTGATAATTTATGTACCTGGTGTGTAAACGACCTAAAATTGAATGTTGGTAAAAGCAAAGTAGTTTCGTACACTCGTAAGAAAACTGTGACGAACGGCCAAATCTTAACAAGAGTAGAATCTGTAAAAGACTTAGGTATAATATGGGATGTTTCATGTACATTTAGTGATCATATTACTACTCTAGTATCGGAGTGTTATAAAACTTTGGGATTTGTTATTCATAACACCAAGAATTTTAGTAATATCTTTGCATTGAAATCTCTCTTTGTTTATAGTTGTTATATACAGGTGTTAGAAAGGTACAGAGACGGTTCTGAAAGTATTTGTTTTTTAAAATATATGGTGTGTGCCCTGCGAGGGGTACAGAAGAGTTATAATAAGTATAGCATTTCTTTATGATCTATTAAATAATAACATTGATTCTTCTTTGCTACTGTCTAAAATTAATTTCTGTATTCCGTGTATTTCTAGCAGATACACCGCTTTTCTATTGTACTGTGGGTAAGAGTAGTATTATGACGAGGGCTTCCGTGAATCTCATGTGCAATAATTTTAATTTATATGGAAACTCTGGCGATATTAATTTTGTATCACGTAGACAGTTGTTGAGCGGGGTTTGMCTTGTAGGGTAATTTTATATTGTCTGTTTGTCTGGACTTATACAATAATTGTCCTTTAATTGGTGTATACAATAAAGAGTATTATTATTATTATTAACTGTTAGTTATAAATAAATAACCGAGAAACTATCGCAAATTACTTTATATAAATGTGGTTAAATGTGAGAATTATCTACATACTACGCATATACCACTGTCAGTCGCGTCTCTTTAGATTGGTCAGATAATAAATGCTTATAGCCACCTGACAGTCTACAGCAGCGCATCGTAAAAGAGATAACAATTTCTTCACGTCAGTTGCAGATTCTTATCAAGGCCGTTAAAACCAAACCAGACCAACATCGAGTTCGATCTGCTCGTACTTAGTGGCGGTTAGTCGAACCGCTTCTCCATTTACAGTCCTCGATGGCTCGTAAAGGGCAACTCAGTCAATCACTTTTTAGCAGAAATACTTGAATTGACGAAGTGTTCGTTTTTTCACTCGGCCGTAATGAGGCAATCGTCATTCTGGTACAGCACGGCAAGTGGCCGTACCAGTTTGACGGACAATTGAAGCAGCTCCAAATCGGGCGGATTGAAAAAGTCGGGGCTTTAAGAGCCCCATGTATTATTCATCCCGAGACCATTATTTATATCCTGCACTCTATATATAAAACATAAAATTGATTTATGATGATACACTTTATCCCGGTATATGCGATTTCTGGAAAGGACATTGTGTTGGAAATCCACCTGTCCTCTCCCTTCACAGCGTTGCCATTTGGATGGACTTGTCAAGATTATCAGTCGCTTATGAACAAGATACTATATTTGAGCTATTAGGTGTTTCTTAGTGGAGCACTCGTTTCTAATATTTCGTTTGTTAACAAGAAGGGATCGTTAAAAAATGCTTAAAGAAACATGAAAAAAAGAACAGTGGAAGAATGCGACACAACTAGCATATGAATTATAAAAAAAAAACAAAGAGCTTAAAAACAAGATCTAACATAGATGAGTTGTGATATACAAACAGAAAGAATATTTTATGAAATCACTACAATAAGAAATTAATGTCCCGGAATGCAAATACTAGAAAACGACGAAATGATATGATATAATAACGCATGTAACAAAAGTTTTGACACAAAATGTTTTGCGGGATTTTTCGAATTGCATTAGCAATTCTGGAGACTACTAAGTAGAATGCTTATGCATGGACAACACGACGGATTGTATAAGCAATATGTTCTATGAATTAATTATTTATTACATACGCATATAGAGTAAGTGCAAATATTTTAACCAAGAACTGGACATCAAAAATGAATCGACCTGTATTTATATGCAAATATTCACTATGTATATTTTTTACAAATTGCATTGTTGTTACATATAATTGTAAAATACAGTTTTGTACAGATGCAGTTTTAAACTGCCCTAATACTATAAAAGATCCTTCACCATCAACTGCTTAAATTTATTACACAATAAAAATAAAACTGTTTAAAAATAGACTGCTTGAATAAAATACTAAGCAGGGAAAGTCAGGCATTTACGAATTTACAAAAAAAAGAGGTTAATAAAACATCAAGTTATAAAAGCTTAACCAAAAGGTATTGAAGAATATTCTTAAAAACCAACAGGTGTTTTTATATAAACAATCAGTAGGATAATAAAAAAAATAATAATAATAAAAATTAAATACAAGGAATCGTCGTATATCTAAATAATCAAGGGACAAAAATCTGGAGTTGTTACGTCCTTATCAAAGCAAGAGAGTCAAGATCCATACGCTACTTCCTGAACACCAAGAAGCCCAAGAACTTAACTTAGGCCATCAGCATTTGTTTTTGCTCTTGACACCTATAGAGCAAAGAGATATTTTCAAGATACCTTTTATTCATCAGACGGTTCTTTTGTGAGGTCTTCGGGTCTCTCAATCTAGTTAGATAATAATTAATTGGTTGCTTTCATTTGTAACACATTTTGTCATTAAAGTACTAAATATGCGAATGTGCGATGAACATCTCCTAAAGGCACTACAGCTTCTTAAAGGTATAATATCTTGACTATTGACTATTACGAAGTTATATCAAGAATAGTAATAATAAAAAACGAAAAAATAAAATATTCAAAGCACTATAAGGTTTTTATGGAGAAGAGTAAAACGGGAAGTCATAAAAATTTGTAAGGAAGAAACTCTAAGAAAATAATTGCTAAGGGTAGATGCATTTGAGTAAAAACAAAAACACTGATAATTTCTACTCGTTCCGATATGGTTTTAGCATCAAAACTGATTCTCTCTCTTCATCAGATCATTCTAAGCCGCAACATATATAGAATCTGATCCCTAGCCGCGTTTAGCTGTAGGTTTATAAGATATATTTGCATGTTACGTTTGGGTAGGCCTACTAACGTTTGGCCACGCGGGAATAGAGAAGCTATATCAATAAAAGTATATCCCGCTCCCCATAATCCACATACTACCTAAATATTGGTGCACGAAAGAAATACCATAAAAGCAAAACTGCAATTCCCGGAAGGTATAACGAGCGACCACAAAAAATAACTGTTGTGTCCCAGGAGCTCATTTTCTTTGTTCACAAATATGAATTTATAGTAACGTGATGCCATCAAGGTTTATTTCCATGAGTATGATAGTTGTGGTGAATGTGCCGCTTAAGAACGAGTTTCTTGCACAAGAAGGTGGTATACTTCAGAAGCAATCGAAGCATAATATTTGGTCAAGGTTCGTTCCACACATGACGCGAAAATTACTGTATTTACCCGCGCAATTGGGTAAAGCTCTCTGTAATCACAATTTGCATTACCGGTACTCCATTTAATAATGATAATTGCTACTAAATAAATTCAAGACAGCTGACTACACGCAAATTTGGAATACGTCTGTATAATTGGGGTGATACGTCTTTCAAAAACACCAATCACCGGTTCTTGAAGAAATGTTGCGGACAAAATTCTAATCGCTAATAATTGAATTAAAATATACAACTGGTGGACACTAATTAAGTTATTCAGTTATTTCATATTGTTTCCTTTCAACTGCTTGATAAGTAATAACATTCCTTTATTAGTACATCACTAAATTGACGGTGCTTTCTTTATTTTGAAGAAAAAAAAATACAGTTCGTCCAAAATGCCATTGTCATACTTCTGGAATGCTTCGGACAATTTTGTACTGCGCCCTAGACTTTTTCCCAGATTTTAGAATTATATTTGTTGGCGTAATAATTGAGGTAATGCCTTTATCGCTAAAGATGATTCGATGTTGTTCCAATAACGATCTACCCAAAAATCTCCGCTGTACCAAGGATTTCAGTCAATCACTAGCCACCCTCATTAACTGATATAGAAAAAAATTGGAGTAAAATCCTGAAACAGGTCGATTTTGTTTCGACGGGAGACATCTTGTTACATCATTAAAACATCCAGCAATAGTGGTGGCATTGAAAAGACAATATCTGCAAATTGAAATTACTACCAAATGAAATGTTGCGACCAAATTCTCACCAATTTCATCAAAAATCAATTAACAAGAGATGCGTCTTCAAGAACAGCAACGGTGAAGGTGCTCTATGCACAATACAACCCCAGAACTAAATGTAATTCTAAGCATCTAGGTCGTAGTTAGTGGACAAGCTAATTAAGTGGGACAGATAATTAGGAGTGATAAACACGAACTAAAATAGACGCCCATTAAATTTGTGGGGCTTCTGAAATGATTAGGGTAATCAAAGTCCCTCCCTGGATGCCTTCATACATGAACAATTCACTGCTGCACTTCCCTAATAGAATTCGCAAAATGCCCTTAACCAAATCCTCATAATTTCGAACGAAGCCTCAGAGCGATACTCATTTAAATAATAGAACGAATCCCCGTTCGGGCACGACGTAATTTGCAAGTAATCACAAATTTCCGTTGCAGTTGTCTGGCTGCCCCTGCTGCATGGATGGGTAATTCAAATCGGAACCCTACATGTGCTCCAAAGCAGGCCAAGTAAATAGACGATGTTTACTCATGTCTCTTGTTAACTGAAGCCCTGTAAAATTGGAGTCTTATTCGCATTCCTGCCTTTGCAGCGGGAAATACGTACGGCGGATTCAATTCCATAGTTCTGCATCAAAGGTCACTTGATTCGCGAATGTGATTAACCACGCGGTATAGTGAACCAGTAGTAAATTTGTTTGGTCTACGTCAGTGGTCAGTGGCGGCCCCTCTTCCTCAAAATACCACCAGAAAGACAAAATATATAAAATTACCTCGTATTACTCAAAATTTTGAAAGATAAATATTGATTAACTTTCCCAGCCTGCTGAATTATGTTAATGACATTTGCTATTGCAAAGAAACACTTCTAAGTATGAAGGAAGTTTTTCGCAATAGGAACTAAGGAACAGCTTAGCATTTGTTAAAAGTAACCTCTTAATAGTGGCGTAAGGAGATTAACTTGTTTAAAAATAATAAGCAATAAAATAACGCACTATAACGTTGTTGAAAAAATTTGCTTACTTCCAGCAATGAAACTTACTTGTTTCTTTCGAATCTGCTATTTTCTTATTGGTACATATTGTTTACTTGTTTTCATTGCAAATATTGTCGAGTGGAAATAGGTGGTAGGATTTATCTCTTGTCAGCAATC
This sequence comes from Rhyzopertha dominica, assembly GCA_025024175.1. NCBI lineage: Eukaryota > Metazoa > Arthropoda > Insecta > Coleoptera > Bostrichidae > Rhyzopertha > Rhyzopertha dominica. The sequence goes on along the minus strand of QCXZ01000001.1, from coordinate 3,337,017 downwards.
TGCGTTAGTAAATTCCGTAGAACCATTGATATTACTGATACTGCTTTAAAGATTTAAATGTCAAACTGATGAGTAACGTAATTTAACAAGATGGTGTAAAAAATCGTTATCAAAACTACAATTCAACACTAAATAAACATATCTCTGAACAATATATCCGAACTACCTATTAACCTTGTCCATATAACAGTGGAAATGTCTTAGTATAATATATTTATATCTCATAACGAGATAAATACATCGATGTAGGAACCAAGCCTTTGTAATGTTGGACTTGGCATCCATTTTGATGTCAATTACTGCGGTAGAGAATGCAGAGAACAATATTAAGGAGATGTAACTCGGTTTGATAAGAGGATTATGTGGTACGTCAGTGCGTACCCTTTATTTCGCTGGGGAGGGCATTAAGGAATTAAAGAAGTCAAGAGCGCTTTATGTGGCGGAACCCAGAAGGGTGCGTACACTTGCTGTCGTGAAATTAGGTCGCTTGAATTCGAAGTTTTCGTAGGTACTGTACCCGAACTATATCACCGTTACCTAAAGAAAAAAGGCTCATTCGTTTCGTTCGCTTGAAACTTAGTAACAGCCGCAAACGCCCTTACAGTTACGCCTTCTGTGCAGCAATTTGGAGTGAATAAAATAAGGGCTTAAGTGAACGCCTAGTAAGATCGCTAAAGTGCTTACATCCAGGTTAATCCCGCGGTAGTTCCAAGTTCGCAACCACGGCGAGGACTAACTTTTAATTTAGTTACCGGGGAGTACGAAATCATACCGGAGTTTTCTTGCTGTCGGCAAGCGAGAAATAATTAATTTGCATCAGTGTAAATCCCTTCACCTTCCCATTCGTCACCGTAATCCCGTTGTTGTGATAACTGGAAAACCACACGAAGCTCGTCCGGTGTACCGAAATGCTGCCGGTTCTGCTGTTGTCTGTAGCGTGATTTCGTTCCGATTTTAAAATTTGCACCGCAGTTTTCGACGGCGACTACGCTTTATTTACAGAGGTGGTGTTGTGTGAGGGTTTGCTTTTACAGGCACGAACGGGTAGCAGACATAAATTAAAGGGATGGTCACGCAAAACGGGCAGCTACGTCAACGCGAATATAAGGAATGGTACTTTTGTTCCTGATGTGGCTTTCGGCGAGGTCGCTATGTGCATGCTAATCCGCGGAAAAGTATAAGTCGGACTAATTTGCACTTTAATAAATCCAGGAAAGCACATTGTACCACAAATTATCCTCATAACCCTTTTATTTTATTAAACATCAGTTTCGTGAATTTACTTTATACGATATTGCCTTCTAAATACTCGTCACTAATTACATGACTATATAGAGTGATCTAATTATGTACCCAATAAACACAAAATGTTATAATTTACGTATAATATTGGAAAACGCAGTCGTGTAAATACACTAGGTATACTTAAAAATCTGAAGTATAATCTTTGTGAAAATTATAATTAAAAGTGATGGTGACATCGCAGTTAAAAAAGATGACGTTACCAACAAAATTTTTATATAAAAAAATGGCCATTTAAAAATCAAAATGGACGTGAACATTGTAAAGACGACTTATTAAACCACCCCTGTCGATAACTATGTAAAATCAATAGTAGATCTAAGTAAGAATTTAGATGGCAATGCCATCTGTCAGCATTACACTGACATGATGACAAAGCCACTTCGCTGCCTGTCGCTTGGAAGAGTTGCGACTTCTGATAGTTGATGACGTAGAAGATTGCGAGTATATCTTAGTAGTTACATTACACGACACAAAAACAAGAAAAAAACGTGACTTCACGTAACGGCGGAACATGGAATAGACGGAATGGAGAGTTACAGGAAGTACTTGAAGCTAAGACCCAAACGTATGGACCACCGTAGACGCTTTATATATTATGAAGAGGGTAAATGCACAGTGCAACCAATTGGTATAAACGCCTTCTACAATATACCACGAAAAATTGTCCCGTTCTTAAGTCTACTGGAAATTGTTTCCGCAGAACTTAAGCGACTTTTCTGGCCGACAGTGGAGCCCACATTCAAGTTTTGAAGAGACACGTTGATTGGCGAAGCAGTCGAGTTGCAGAAGCTTATGTTGAAGACAGGGTAGAAAATAAATTAAAACTTTCAAAAATAATTTTTACTGATTCAAATGAGCAGCAATCTTCGATCATCTCTGCACCGTCACATTGACAGTATCCGAAACATTAAGTGGAGGAATGAACTTCAATTTATCAGTTTCTAAGTCACTTTGCACATCTTCTAGTACAGTGTTTAAAATTTAAGCAATTATACACTTAACATTTATCCTAATATGCCAATGAAAAAAAGTGTTGCTAACAAGAAATGTCCCACTTTTCTTATCTATTTTGTGTTAAACAATATTGTCCATTTCTATAAAATATACGAAAAATATATCATTCTATACTTAATTACAAGTTTATTGAGACAACGTTAGTTTAAAATAACAGATGTAGTAAATCAAACAATTCTGGCATCGAAATTAAAATGCATGTGTTTGATGTGTTGTCTGCATCTTAACCAACTGCAGATAGATCTATTTCGCTGTCATTACAGCTCATCAGTGCACTTTAGGTCTAGTGTAGACAGCACGGCATAGAACTGGTTTTGCTTATATACCAAAGCAATGGTATGATGTAAGTAAGAATTTAGGATGGCAATGCCATCTGTCAGCATTACACTGACATGATGACAAAGCCACCTAGCTGCTTTGTCATCATGTCAGTGTAATGCTGACAGATGGCATTGCCATCCTAAATTCTTACTTAATTCTGGCATCGGTTTAGACAAACTAGTGAAAGTCGCCTAGTGAGTATGGATACTAAAAAATTTTCAAAGAACGCCTGCATTTTAATATACAATTGCATGGTCTTAACCATTATAATTTATGACAACTTATGATATCGTACGATTATACTGAGCTCTAGTTAATTTTGTGTAAGCTACTAATTCTACAAATTATATAAATTATATACTTACACTGTATTAAAGGGCAAGGATTTTAATTTTTTTTTGTTTCAGGTAAGGATCAATTCCTGGTCACACCTCTGCCAGTATTTTTCGAAGAATGATCGTATGTAAGTGTATAGTTTCGTTGTGTATAAAGAATACATAGGTTGTATGTATGTAGCTGAATTAAATTACTCCTTACATTGGGATATTATTAAATTAATATTTGCACGTATTTATACTATAATATTAATTAGACAAATCAGATTGCAGAAAGCATAGTACGGAAGTAAGAAAGTCATAGTTCGCTGATTATGAAATGATGATCTCTTTTTATCTATTTCATTTTAAGCATAGCTATTATAGGTGATAAATTGTAACAGCATTAGTCTTTGTTTAAATATCTAGAGTGGGGGGAAAAGTAATTCTAATTATCCTGTGGATCTTTCTTGTTTTTATTAGGTCCATTTGATTCGACTGTTCATAAAAACTGTGAGATGGCGACGATTCTCTTTAAGAATATGCTGTTTTTTAATATGGTAGTGAAACTACTTCTACTTCAACAATTGTAACTAATCAGGCGTAACGTATGGAAGGGAGCACATTACGTGATTAAAATGCTACAGTGTGGTAATTTGCAGTCTAGATTTTTATTGACATTAATCAATGACATTGACATCAATATACCGAAGTAAACTACAAGAGGCATTCTTTTTAAACATAGTAGTGTGTAATTACACTGATGGTAATTTACTTTACCATCATTTATATATAAAAACAAACCTATAATTTGATATTTCTAAAGCGAATGAAATTGTTTTATGCAGATATGGAATTTTAGAGAGTTACCTTTTATTAACTTCTTTGGTGTAATTGAAAACGGAACCGCGTTCTGGTAGTCATGTGGATTTTACAAAGTCTATTCTAGGAGATTTATAAATTACTCGCATAGCTGTGTAAGGTTGCGAGAAATTTTCGTTTTGGAACGACATCGCTCCAACGCCCACTTCGTGTTCTGTGGGCTTGGAATACAGTTCAGATAAGGTTTTCAATAACTTTGAATTATGTCAGTGAAATAACTTTACACATTCAATATAGGAGATATTCCGCGAATATATTCCGTTCGTATTTGCGGACACGGCCGGGAGACGCAGAAAGGAAGATAGCTTTGCTTTCGCGCCCTTTACAATTTAGATTAGGTTTTTCTCGGCGAGCGACCGCGAATTGTCGGAACCTGAAACAACACAAAAACAGCACACGGAACTCCGATGATGATTTATGCAAATGAAACTCGCTTAATAGAGCCGTTCCTAGGGTGTTGACCTCTCACGTGCAAATGCAATTTTGCACCCCTTATAAAGTGCCTATAATACCGTATGTACCGAATATTTATTGCATATTTGTTGTTGCTGGTTATGCTAATAATGTTCAAGCTAGCAGCAATAACTGTTTAAGATGTTACGAGAATAAATGAATTCGTACTGGACGAGGCATTGTTTGGAAGTAAAAACATTAAAGCTCTTAGCAACGAAAGAATCAATATATAAAGGGCTGGATTCAAGGAATAATACCGGAGCTCTGAAAATAGCCATAGTAATATGCATATTTAAGAAAAGAAACAGGAATGTATAAGCTTCCTCAGCTTAGGATACAATATTTATCCAACATGTCCAACACTAGGCTAAAAATAATAAGGGAAACAAATTTAGAAGAACACGATTTTAGAAAGGAAAGGTCATGCTGAATCATCGATTTGTAGCGCTCTTTAAGACAACAACGACCACTTGTCATTATGACAATACATAGAGCTCAAGAGTTGTATGAAGAAAATAATGTATTTTTTGTACCAAAATAAGTAAACGCATTTAATTGCTCAGAACTTCTTTCTTTTGAGCATTACTGCTCTAATTATATTAAAAAATAAAAACACAGGATTGAGGACTTGCAAAAATGGCAAAAAGAAGCAAAACAATTGATAGTACTCATGTTCAAACCCTAATGGGAAATGCATTACGGATAATAAACATAACACAAATGTCACAACATGAATAATACATACAGAATATGCAGGAACTTAAACGTTTTTGCTCCTCCAATATTAAAAAAGCACACAATCAGTTTACAAGATGCAGTGAACTCTTGGTGGTTAATCCGTACTAGGAAAAGACCCAGAAGTTTTGCTATGAAGATGATGTAATTTTGTTTCCGGTCCTGATGATGTTCCGGCCTTCTTTGTGGTTGATTGTATCAAGGGTTTAATGTTGCCTTCATGTCACATTTTCAATCTAATTTTGAAAAAAGCATCTTTTCCCGATGTATGGAAAACGTCACGAATATTTCCAGTTTTTAAAAACGGTGATAAAGCGGATGTTTGCAATTATAGACCTATTGCTCTTATGGCCAATTTTGCTAAGTTATTTGAGTTGGTCTTGTCTCAAGTTATTTATCCACATATTGAGCCCTATATATATCTAAATCTATTGATGAACGTTTACAGGTCAACGTTGTGTATACTGCTTTGAAAAAGGCTTTTGATCGTGTTAATTACTGCTTTCTGTTGAATAATCTGCGAAATTTTGGTTTATGCGACGGGCTTGTCTCTGTTGTTAAGTTTCTTTTGATGGATAAGCGGCAATTTGTTGAGCATGGTGGTTTCAGATCTAACACTTTTCTTGCGACTAGTGTTAATAAGTGCAAAATAGTGACCTTCGGCAGAAAAATGTACGCATTAGCTTTTTCTACAACATCTCAGGGAATGTACTTTCCAGATGTGATGAAATTAGAGACCTAGGTGTTATCGTTGACTGTAAGTTGTCTTTTGTTCAGCACATTGAAAATGTTGTGGCTGCTGCACTTAAGACTCTGGGGTTTATTATGCGAAATACTTCTGAATTCAATAAAATTTTTGCTATAAAGTTATTGTTTTATGCCTTAGTTTGATCTAAGCTCGAATACTGCACTGTAATTTGGAGTCCCTTTATTGATCTGTTGCATAATATTTTAAGAAAGTTTTCCAAGTATCTCTACTTTAAAATGTTTGATGTTTACCCTACAAGACATTGTGATCAGAGCGCGCTATTAAATGTTGTTAATGAAGTCTCTCTTGAGAGTAGACAAAAATTGGCATCTATTGTTTTCTTGCAGAAACTTATTTGCGATAAAGTGGTTAGTAGTACTCTTCTGAATGAGATAAGCATAAATGTCCCCAGAGTTAATAGCAGATCGCTGTTCCCTTTTATTACAGTGTACCGTCCACTCAACATCGTTTCAACTGCGCCATGATAATGGCATTTAAGTTATGTAATTATGTTATGTCCAACGGTATTTTTGATATTTGTTATGACAACTTTTCAACGAGTTAAGTGAAACGAAAGTTGCTAGAATTATTTGCTTAGTTTATAAGATTTATTGGTGTACACTCACGCATGTATAATATGCTCTATATAGACAAATATGTCTGTCGGGAATTAATAAACATTATTATTATTATTATTATTATTATGGCTCTCAAGTCTGCTCCCGCTTAAGAACTCATTCCTATTGACTCATGTTAAGTTTTCATACAAAAATTCCCATTTACTAAGTACACTTACTTAGAGTACTTCAGGAGCCGACCCTTTTTAGAAAACTGTATTTAATAATTGAAGGATTATACGTGGTACAAGTTACTTCTATTTCTACATTATCTTTATAATGAGTAAGTTTTGTAATACTAAACGATATTGGAAAGAAAAGTTCCATAGTACCAAGACGGCGGCAATTAATAAACTAGTACTTTATCCCTTAAGTAACTGCCTTCATTTTCAGCCGCCCTGGTGCTAATGCACTCTCTCCACCTTCGACAGGTACAGCCCTGGACTACAGTGATCGCACCCTTCCCTCGTGGAGAGTAATGATGCGCTAATAATTTATTTATATAGAGGGACAGCACGGGAGACGTTCCGCACACAATGCATTGTTATGCCATTGGCCGCAATGCTAATGTCTGCTTGCATGAGCCCGTGCATAGCAATTCACGGCTCTGCATACGAAACACGTTAATTATTGCACCACTGCCGCAACTCGAGGCCTGTGTTCGCCTGGCTCTACTTTGGAGTACCAATTTGTTCCTTCATACAGTTCGTTTAATATTTTACGGCGTCTGGTTGACATTTCTACTCATCCTTAAGAGACGCTCTCTACACATTTGTTATACATGAAATGTCGCTAATTAAAAGCTGGGCAAGTAATTGAAATACACGGTGCAGTAAGTCGGATTGTATAATTCAGGGATGATTAAAGACAAGCATTCGCTTCATTTTACAAAACGACATTTCGTATTACGAAGTTCATTTAATACTTAAATTTGATGTTTAATTATTTAGCTCGGGGAAATCTGTGAACTAAGAGGATGTACATTACGTGACATACTGTAGCCCAGTCAAGTTAATTAAATCTAAGGAAATTCGTGAGAAAGCTTTAAAAATTGGTATGGTCGTTGCTTTGTACGTACAATTTAACATGCTAAAAGTTTACCTGAGTTTGTTTGTGGGGGAGTAACTATCATACGGAAAATACTAAGGCTGTTTTACCCTCAGATGGATTGTACAAATAAGATAACAACTGGAGCATTTGTCATATCGTGACACAGGCTTTGAAATGCCCACCTTCAAGAGACTGTGCCGCCAACACTGCTAATTACATCTTGACAGCCTACCGGAGCCCTTTCTTGGTGATGAAGGGTTGTCTGCTCAAAAATGCATTTAATTCATAAAAATTACTGGTGCCTAGTTCGGACTATACGATGGATGGCGGAAAACTTAATAGATATTTGTTTGAAAACATCGTCACGTTGGCACACTGTCCAGAGTAAACCTCATTTTTATCGTTGTCATTTGCTTCATGGTTAAATAGATAACGTTTTGTCACCAAGGAAAAGCTCCAGAGAATGTACAAGTTCACAGCACGGTTCCTTGAAGAGGGCATTTAAAAGTCTGTGCCACAATAAGACAAATGCTTTAGGGTTTTTCCGATCATGTAGAGAAATGAGTACGACTTTGCTGGACCTTTAATAGTAAAGTATTTTTTTTTTAGAAAAAATGATAATTTTGCTGAGTTTTATTGGTATGCTGTGGATAATATAACTAAGAATTTATTTAAAAAGAAAGAACGATTAATAATTTTGTGATAGAACTCTACTAATAAAGATCAAAATTGTAATTGTTATTGTAGTATCGGCCCGTAGGAAATACTGTAGGCCCTAAAGACAACACTCTCTGAATGTCAGATCTATCAAGATAAAAGGAGTTTGTTTCCTACAAGTCGATATAAAAATGTAATTTTAATCTTCGCATTTACATTAATGGTCAATATCAGTAAGTCTATATTAACAACAAAATATTGAAGTGGGAAATTAGAGGTAAATATGACATCTCCTTTCCAGTGTCAGCTCATTATCCAACCATACCTGCGCTTGAAGAAAGATCCCGTATGAGCAGTATCGGGCAGAGCTTCTGTAGGTGGTAAAACCGCAATATCTGTTTCAACCTTGTTGGCAGGTTTCAGAAAAATACAGTGCAACTGATCAAATTGGATGGTTGAGCACTGTAGAGTTTTAACAACGTATATGATGTTGGCGAGTAGTTATAAAAGACATCACAATGGCTTTAAAGCTTTTGTCATTATGGGAAAATTCCATAGTCATTACTTTCCTTTTTTTTGAAGGTGCAAGATTAAGGTGATGTCATGCATATCCACTGAATTCATGAATCCATGCTTACAGCATCTGCCATGTTTCTAACTGGACGGGAGTCTAGACTTTTTGGTAAACCTTTGCGATGTTATATTATGTTGGTTGCATTCTTCTTGCTGTCCCGAAGCTTCATCATCAACCAAAGTAGTAGGTACAATCATGTTTAATTTAAGCTGTTGAACATTTCACCGTAGAAAATGTTGTTGTAGGCTTCCCATAACCACTTTTCATCTCGGGTTCAATTTGAGCAAGCGTTTAACATGGCTGAAGTATCTTTGAAAGCATGCAGTATTACACGACGTTGAAGATTGAAGCTTTTATACTCTTGAATTGCTTGCGAAAGAGCAAAATAGCTGTAATTGAATCTCGTACCTGCTGTAGCTTGTTTTTATGTTAACAAGAGAAAAAGCCAAATTGACTTTAATAATATTGCTTCTTGGATATACGTAGTTGTCATATTTTATTAATTTTATTTTGTTATAGATTCCAAATTGTCCAACATGTTCTTTCAAATTTAATATCTTTCAATTTATTGTAACATTCTTATTTGTTTGTCAAAATTGCTATTTGCCATTCTACCGCCCTTATTTAAAAGTTTTACTTAGTTAGTTTTTTACTTCAGCATAATTGAGAGCTCTTTAAAGTTATGTATCTGAAATAGTAAATTTTTGTCAAAGTATATTTAGGTGCGTCCGGGGCTGTAAGCCTCAAGGGTACCTTAGATGTACTTACATCAGCCATATAATACACTTACTTACCTTACGGAATGCAAAAGTTTTCCAAAAACTCGGGAGATCTTAGATCTGTATATTAAATTTTAGATTTTTATCGCGAATTGGACCAAAAACGATACGGAAAACTATTGGTAGTAAATTTTAATGTTTTATTTCTACGACACAATATTTTTAATTGAGATAGTAATAAAATAAGTGCTTAAATATCAGCTAATTTGTTGATTTCAATTCATTATTAGTATCACATGAATATAGTATAGTTATGTTCTTTTCAGATACGCAACATTTGATCTGCATTTTTCATGTATGCGTCTGAGTTTTTCGAATGCTATATGTATGTATTCAGTAGTTCATTAGGGGTATCCGCCCCTTTAATCAAAAGATGCTTCATTTCATAAAACCATAAAACTTCCGGAACTAATTAGTATTTCGGTAATATACGCCGCGCATTTTAATAATCAAAGTAACTTCCTCTGCCTCTGGGTTCCCAGTAAAAGGAATAATTCAGCCACGTAATCCAATATGCACGTTTAAAATAGTTCGCTTTGAGGAGGCTGCACTTCATTACGCTAATCGTTGCACAGCATTTAATGAGCAAGAAGCACCTCACCACCCTTTTCATTAACAGGCTCCTGATGGAATTTTTGAGCCGTCGTATATCACTGATTTATGTTTTCATCGGCATCTTCGTGTCGCACCGCTCTTCTGTGTTAACATAATTACCGTCCCATTCATCGAATGACGTGCGCCGTGTTTGAATCTCCAATCTTAATTAAAATCGTGGAATCTAGCCAGTTTCTGTATTGAATAATTGCGGGGTGCTTTGACGTTTCTTATTTCTAGCATCGAAACTTGAAGCAAAATTTGTAACTTAGATGGAGTGCTGATTTGTACAAGACGAAATTGAATTCGTTTTGTTTTTCGGCAGTTTGATAGGGGTCTGAAGTTGCGATTCTTTGTTTTTGTTGTCGTCCTGTCGCTGGTCACAATGTCTTAATTTACTGTATTCTGTGGACCTGTTAATAGTCAATTGTAGCTATTGTAAGAGGGCTTAGATCACGTATTCCAATAATCCATATAATTATTAGTAGGTGTTATTTTTACCCATCGCAATACGACTGTTCTTTTCATGCAAGTATTTTCTACTTATGACAACGTTGCCAGCTTAAGAATTACAAGCTCTTTATCAAAAACTAGTGCAGCAGAGTTGTAAAATAAGTACCTAGGTAGTACAGATTTATAGTAAAAACAGCACAGAATTCATAGGTTTGCAGGACATAATATAAAAATGAATAAGTTTTACTTTTTTCTTGTATTTTTAAGGTCTAACACTTCAGAACTATTCTGGTGATGCATAGGCAGCTAAAGGAACCTCATCTGTTCCCAAATAAAATTATAGGTAAAATGCCATTTTGAAACTGGAAAACGAAGCAGTTTTAGCTATTACATTCACGTATACTTTTTCTTACTTTTAAGTATCTAACTCGTACGGTCTTCCATTTAGTTTTTCTTTTTAGTTTACCTACAATTCTTCTTCAGTGAGCTCATGGTTTTCAAATACATATAACCAACTTTGTGTGTCTTTGCAAGTTATAGCACAAGTGAGCTTATTAGCTTTAATTCAAATTATTTCCTAGGAACGCTAGGTAACATTGTCAATTTAAAGCTTGGTATAGATGTACTATATACGTGTAATAATTTGTGTATTTTAGATAAAGAAAGTCATGGGAATTTTACAGTAATAAAGAGTACTTAAGAAATTTGGTACAAATAACTTAGTTAAAACTCAAAATCCGCTGGGGTTTCCTTATTAGTGTATACTAACAAACAGACAAATTGCTTATAAGTACATTTAGCCATCAAACAAATTAAGATTGCCTTCACTATTTCGATGAATTTAATAATAATCTTACTAGTTTGAGCCTAACCAATTAAGAACAGTCCTTGTCTGTACAGACGCTCTAGTTCAAAGAAATTCTGTAGGGCTTATAATTTGTTAGTAGTAAGTTAGTAGTTTCATTAGCAATATTGCGCGTTTCATTTTGTTCCGTATCGCTTGTCCTGTAATTCCTTTGACCGTCTCTTCTAATGTCGACAGTTCGGTAATAAAGGTATATCGAATGGTTTTTTTTGGTTAAGATCGTAGTTTTTGCAGGTAGGTAATACTTTCAACTGTGTGAAACCCTAATCGCGAAACTATGCCTTATTCTTTAGTATGATATTTTATCGGCAACTTGCACTATATTGAAAATGAAATAAATTCAATAAAACGGTGGTCAGTGAATTTTATTCTAAATGGGACACATTAGCATGTGCTGTGACAGTAGCAGAAGTATGTCCTAAAGTTTCCCTTATTTATTTACTACGTATTAAAAAAATTGTTTGCTCTATTTCAGAGGTGTGTTTAATTTGCGAGGTAACGTACAGCCTTAATTTTAAATAATTCTACACATAAAAGCCACTTTCACTGTATTTCTGCAGAATTGATCTCTATCATCCAAATAACATTAACAGTTATGCTATTATAAAGGTGGTACTTCTTTTTAGAAAATATTTTATACTCGTCTTATTAATATTTTATGGCGGCATGACAGTTACGAATTTCTCAACTTCTAACATCATTTTCAGTTCAAGAACTTGATGTGGTCAAGTTTTAGGCGGAACTCTAAGATATCTGAATCGATTAAGTAGTAACTTGTTTGTATTCATCTGTGCAACAAGGTGTTCCTCTATGATTATATGAAGATACCTCGAATTCCAATAGCGTCTGAAATACTCACTCAGATTTTGATTTTAAACGTGAATTACTAAAAAAGACGATAAAAAAGTGCTTAAAACGCTAGTTTAACTCATAGATATTTAACAAAAACTCTAGCAATATGACTGTTTCGAAGACTCCAGTTTTGTTACATAAAAACACACAGTATAAGAGATTTTATGTTTCGATATTGCCAATGTTGCTGGTTCTCAAGCTATCACAACTGGTTTTTGACTGTTGCAATATCTCTTTCAACACTTGATTAACTAATAGAAAGTTAAGGGTCACACCTCTGAAATGCTTCGGATAAAAAGGGTGATAAGCGTGTTTTATTTCTCACATGTATACCAGCTGTACCTTAAAGCATACCAGGTTGAAAACTGATCCATTATCTTCAAGTGGACTAAGTCAATTGTTTCTTCAAAATCGACAATTGAACACTTTAAAAATTAACATGAATCGAAACGAGCGAACTTGACTTGAAATAAAAAGCAGTCTTTGAACCCGCAACACAAGCAACTAATGACCAAATAAATAAATTTAGAATGGGGTAACTGAAATCCTATCTTTTATATAATGAGCGGTGGTTACCACCCTCATCACTATCTGTTTCTTGTAATCATATTTTTTGTTTTTCTGCTTTAATATTATACTGTGGACGACTAGGAAAGCGCTGTGTCTTTCTGTAATAGATTACGTGGGACTAGACGTTGATTTCTGGTACTGTGTATGTTTTGTATTGATAGATCGACACTATAACCAACCTTTTGCTTATCACTGCCAATACCTTTTGTTTTATGACCGCATTCATTGGAGTTGGCTATGATGACATAACTTCATAGGTGCATTGAAAATGTTGTACATTATTCTTTGAGCGCATTTGCTAGTTATAAGATAACAATACCGACAAGTTTATTAATCTTACTGGCAACCATAATAAAGAAAACCTTTGGCCTTTACTATACTATTAAAAATAAGTTGGTCACATTTAAGTTAACTATAAATGTAATTCACTATTCCAGTCCATAGAAATATACAGAGTGTTCGATTTGGAATAAAAGAAATATAATTCTTCCAATGTTACCGAAAATTATATCATATAACAATGATAGACAACTACAAAATGGAAATTTTAAAATCACGATCGACTTGTTCGAGTATCTCGCAATATGTCATTCACATAGTACACAATAGTTTGCTGATATGAATACCCTGCACCTCTATGTTGCATATATCTGATTAATACGCAAAATTCATAGGAAGGTCAAGTGGAACCCTAAGGCTCTAGAGCTTTTCATTTCTCCCAGAGCACAGACAGGGTGAGCGTATGTACGAGGCATGTTTTTTAAGTAAGTACCGTTTTGGAATAAAAAAAAGACGTGCAAAGATATCGCAATAATTTTATCTTACATGAAAGCCTGTACCTTAATCTACTTTTCTACATAATTTCCGTGAATATTGAGGCACTTGTCATAACGTGGCACCAGTTTTTGAACACCCTCCTCATAAAATTCTGCCGCCTGACTTGTTAACCACTGTATCACAGATGTTTCGACTTCGTTATCGTCTTGAAGACGMTGACCACCCAGGTGTTTCTTCAAGTGCAGTCGCTGGGCGCCAGATCAGGGCTGTATGGAGGATGATCTAGAGTTTCCCATTTAAAAGATTTGATGAGATCTTTGGTCCGATTAGCCACATGTGGACGGGTATTGTCATGCAGCAAAACGATACCCTTACTCAACTTGCCACGTCTTTTGTTCTGGATTGCACGACGCAGATTGTTCAATGTCTTACAATAAGACGCTGCATTGATTGTCTCATTACGAGGCAGAAACTCCACTAGCAATACTCCTTTTCTGTCCCAAAAAACTGTGCACATGATTTTCCGGGCAGAAATTATTTGCTTAAACTTCACTTTTTTGGGTGATGATGAATGTCGCCATTCCATGGATTGTTGTTTCGATTCTGGTGTGAGGTAGGCCACCCATGTTTCGTCACCAGTAACAATTTGGTATAAAAAATCTTCATCTTCATTGTGGTACCGCTCAAGGAAAGTCATTGCACTGCCTAAACGTTGGGTTTTGTGCAAATCCGTCAACATTTTCGGAACCCAACGTGAACACAATTTCCGGTAATTCAAGTTCTCGGTCACAATTCGATACAAAACACTACGAAAATATTGAGGAAAGCAGTCGCACAATGATGAAATTGTAAAGCGTCTGTTTTGTCTCACCTTTTCGTTCACTTTCTGCACCAAATCTTCATTAACGACCGAAGGATGCCCACTCCCGTTCTTCATCATGCACATTTGTGCGGCCATCTTTAAATGCTCTCACCCATTTCCTTACCATTCCATCACTCATAATGTTTTTCCGTAAACTTCACAAATCTCACGATGAATATCGATCGGTTTTACGCCTTTAGCACTAAGAAATCGCATAACAGCCCGTACTTCACAATCGGCGGGACTCACGATTGTCGGAGGCATCTTAAACACTCAGTAAACAACGTATACAATGAAGAATCAAACTGTAATGGCGTCAGTGCGTAGACAAGAGATGTAGGTAACCAGCGCGCATGCGCGGAACGCCGACCGTAGCGCTGCGGCGGCGGAATCGCAAAACGGTACTTACTTAAAAAAACATGCCTCGTAACTCTACCGTATTCAGGTAATTTTGTTTGAGCAGTTGTATGAACTCCAATGATGGCTTTGCTCATTTTAGCAGTTTTCTTTCATTCGTGCCGCAAGCAACGCCCGCCCGTTCCCTTTAAACGGATTCAGCATTGAATCTTACAAGTACGTCAGAACAGGACGACGTTCTACTGCGGGGCATCTGAATAATTATAGGACAGCCCTTCAGCTTTCACCCGAATGCACGGTCCGAGACTGACGTCTAACTTTCCAACGTAATTAGCATGCATCACAAAGATAACAGAACATCGTACCGAATTGCTTACGCAGCCACAGACTTGGGCGCACGCCGCCGAAGAAAGGGTCGGGTCGGCCTGATTTGCATTGGAAAGGAGTTGTAAGATTTTCGACAGTTTCCCATCCGACTACCAATGTTAAGTTAGGTACGTTCGGAATTAATTACCGTAGTTAACTTGAGCGAACATAGGAATAAAACTGTCCTGGGGGCTATACGTCATGGTACTCCCAAGATCTCGTTTAAATTAGGCGTTAATTCTGGATTGGGGGTGGAATCAGAAGCGTCCTCTGTTTGATGCAAATACTGCGTAAACTGCGAGCATTTATGTTTGGAAGATTTCGTGCTCGACAGGTTTGCCAACACTTTCAGCTTCGTTTCGTTTATTTAGACCTCTTTGTACTTTGATACGCATCTGCACTTTGGAAACTTTCCCTTGTACGATGTCGGCGCCAAAATTTCTCGGCCTATGGGGGAAACGAACTTTGTTTTCAGTATAATAAGGCTTCGTTGCGACAGCCTGGAAAGTTAAGGATTATTTTGTGACTTAAGGAGATTCTTCCATATTTTTACACAAACTATAACTAGCGGCTTTTGCGGAGCTTAACCTTTCTAAATGGTGATTCTTGTTTATTCCCTAATTTCGTCCACCTTCTTTTGTACAAACGTTAATCACTTTTCAAAATATTCGTACACTGAAAGAAAGGATTTGTTCGGCTTACTTTAAATTTAGTATTGTCAACAAATTCTATTTGTAGCTATAGCCTCAACTAAAAACTTTGTAAAGACAACGAATTATTTTTGTTGCGCAAAATATTTGTTATTAGAAGTAATTTGTTATTAGTAGCAACAAAAACGATATTTGTTAAAATAACTTATAATTTATTAATCACAATGTGTTTGTTGTAGTTACAATAACTAATTATTTTGTTGTACGGGCAAGTTATACGTATTTAAAGCGACTGATGAACTGTTAGTTCTTCCAACACTCACTATTACTTACATGTACAGAAGTACAGATACCTAATATTTATGGAGGTAAATGCACAACATGTTGGTATAATAAGCTATATTTATTAATTTTCAATCTGGTTTATTTATAAATGAATATGTACTTACCACTCTTTGTTCACATTTAATTTCTGAACAGCCGCACATATGCAAATTTCATTGCAAACATGGTACAATATAATAAAACAAGACTTCATTCATGAAACATTTATTAACTAAAAGAATGTATTGCTGAAAATAAAAAAATACATATTTCCATTAACACAAAATTTAAAGTTACGTGTCCACTGGCCGTCGTGGATATCTGTAAATGTAGCGTTGTATGAACATGAACTGGAAACGGGTAAAATAAGCAAAACGGCGCCCAGAAAACAGCAGAAAGTAGGAAGCATTAACTTGCTGGGAAGTACGAAATAATAAAAAGTAACAAAGGGTACTAACAATCTGGATTTTTTACTAATACGGATGAGTCCAGTCTAGATCCGGATTACTGTAGCTCTACTATAGGGCATACAAGTAATTAAAAACGCTTCTATTTGAAGCTACTCTAAAAACTCATAAGAAATAACATAAAGAATTAATTGTACTTACATTGAAAACCTCTAATTAGATTAGGATTCTGGAAACCCCATGTTTCCAAGACCTCCGCAACTAATGCACCCAGTTAAAACACACTTCTTGAATATTGATAAATCCTATTCTACTAACATGCAGCATGAAGCTGCACTGCACGCGTCCGTACTCATGGCATGTGGCATGGCGTGTTTCGCTTTGTGCAAATCAGGCTGCCGATGCCGACAGAATTGCCAGTATTCTTCAGCAGTATGTCCCTATCCCCATACTCGGCAAAATGTCATCCAGACTGATAAAATGCAGATTGCTACCACCATTACGAACACGCTAAAACCATCATTGATGGTCGTAGCATACAATCAGATCAACATAACAAACAAAAATTCAATAAAAATAAATTCAAAGTAGTTCTGCATGAACACATACGTTATATTGTTACAACGTTTAATAAACCAAATGTAGAGATATAGTTTTGTCTTTGAAATTCAAAGTTGCTAAATACGAATTCTTTCTCTTTGGGGATGAATCGGCAAACCTGGCAACAACGAATGGCTTTAGYCGCATTTTCGGTTATGACTTTATATAGCAATGGCGTGATTTAAATGGTTGTGATTGGCTAGAAAATGACAACAATTTTTTTGTGTATGTAACTCATTTAATTTGTTGGCTATATCATATATATTATTTGCGGTAACAAAATTTATCTTGGTACAGGCAACAATATGATTTTAGTAATTCGAAATAACAAGGAAGCAAATGTTTGGTATTTACAACAAATAATTCTTTACTATAACAAATTTGTACGTAACAAACGGAAATTTGTTGTTGTTGACAATCAACTTTTTTCAGTGTAGGGTTTTCTATACACCGCTCCAACAATGGAGGACACTGCGCTGCTACTGAATAACTGAGAGTTTCTATTTTATAGGCCCAGCAGGTGCAATAAAGTAAGGTATTCCCTACCACACCTTGTCAATTATGAAACTGCCACCCTTTGTAGTTAGTTTTTTGGGGATACAGAGCTTTACAAACATGTAAGCACTTCAACGCTGTGTCATAGGGCAAGTTAACCTTTGGGACCTAATCCCGTTGCATTTGGTGTAAGTTACCCAAATTTTCTGCAAAATCAGGATGATATCCACCCACGTCTGCAGGTCCTTAACGTACTTGAGTTTAATCCTGACGACAAAAAAAAACAATAGCGTTAATTTATAAAAATAAGTGCGAATGTATAATTGCACATTCAGTGAGCAGTACTGCTTCGATTAGCGTGAATAAAAGTAGACGTCTGTGAAATGTAAATTACAGAGTGATAATTAGTGGAGATTCTTTCCGGTAATACATATATAGTATATACGTAGCAGGTATAAATTCCACTTTTTTCTTATTTAGCAGTTTCTTTTACCCAGAATGCAATTTCTCCTTAAAAGTAAAGTTATTTGAACTCAGCGCTATTTAACTTATTTTGGTTGCGATATGAAAACTAAGAGCATGCTGCATTTTAAGGATTTGCTATTCCAGTCTGTTTCACATTTATTTACTTTACTTGTTTGGCAAGTATCTGGCTGGCAGTCGTTGCTGGTTTCTTCTTTTGCACTCAGGGACTTCTATTATAGAAAACGTTGCGTTTAGGTCGTGTTAATAACCTGGTGGTAGAATTGTTATTGCCAAGTTCTGTGTATTCAGATAAATTCGCAGCTTGGTAAATTGTATTGTACTGCACCGTCACATATTTGAATGCTATAAATGCTAGTCTGTTGTATGCAGTTTATTATATAAAATTAACAGTTCACTGAATTGTACCATTAGTAGTATTTTGAATTTGTTGACATCTAAATAAGAGGATACTGGGAAAGGATTATACTTCATTTTCATTTATTTTATTTTTCTCTCTTCTTCATGCTGTTCTTCAGTGAATTCGTATACAGTACAACCCCTTTAAACCGGCCAATTAAATGCCTGGGGTGTGTCCGAATTAGCGATTTGTCCGGATTACTGGATATTGTAGTTCTTCCAGATCGTATTTGTTTAGCTCTATTTATAAAGTCGTACATTGATAATTTTGCTTGTGCTATCAGTATCTGCGCTTTGATGAGTTGAGTATGAATTAGAGCTGGCTGTCGATACATATGCTCACATTCTGCTAAAACGTAGTTACCAGGAGGAGCGAGTATTCATTTGGTTGAATGAGTATTAAATGTTTGTCGCATGTCATCGACGAGTAGCAAACATAATCGGCCGTCATTGCAAGCAGCATTCAGTTTTGTAAATAGAATTCCCTCTAATATATTAAGGATAATCTACAGATAGTTGTGCAATTACGTAATGCATTTGTAAGGTAAACTTTCTATAAAACTTGATGTGCCAATTGCGCATCGGTGATGTTGCAGGTATTGCCGCAAGAAGAAACAGGTACGCGACAAAGGCAGATATTCAAACAAGTTACTTTACCATATCTTGCAATTGCACGCCTAATGGAAGTAGCAAAATTACCAAATCCGGTATAAATATGTCAATGCTAAACGAATTCGTTTAATGGCGATAATAGCGCCCGGTAAAAGAGCGTTGGTTAATTTAAACATATTTACACATCCAAAAACGTAAAGTAATCGCCGCGCATTGCGTTATCCAACGTCCTCATCTCGTCTTACCGCGCGACCTTCGCGAATCGATTCCGACTACAGCCCATAGCGGTTTTGGTATTAATTTTCCCGCGATATCATATTTATTTGTTTATCCTCAAATCTCATTACCGATGACGAAGGCTGATTAACAGGCAGCGCAGTTTAGAAAGGAACGACCTCAAACGTCTCCGCAGGAAAAAGAGAATCCTCTTGCAATTAGCGTCATCCGATGCGTTAAAACAAAGAAATTGAATCCTGCCGCAGGGAAAAAGTCCGAGCGGCCGAGAACACGGGTGGAGCGTTCGAAAAAGGATTTTCGCGTCGAGTGCCGCCACATTATTTCGAATCGAGTGCTCCATTTAAATTGCAGGCTAGAGGAAGCCACAATTAGGCTGGTTTTACGGAGCCTCAGCATAAAATTGGAAGTTTCCCATTCTTATATTTCTGTTTTAGTAATGGATTATCCGATGGGCTGAAGTGTTTGATAAGCTGCATTATCTCGGAGGAAGCTTGCTAAGTTTAAGTGCAAATTATAGTTAGACGAGCAATCTTTCTTTATAGCTATGTTATAGCAAGGATGTACCATTCTGCTTTAATATTGTCCTGAGGACGACTACCTTTTAGTGGTCGAAAGCGCTTTGCCTTTCTGTAATAGATTACGTGGGCTAGACGTTGATTTACTTTATTCATTTCTGGTACTATATAAGTTTTGTGTTGATAGATCGACACTTATAATAGACATTTTCCTTATCACTGCCAATACCTGTATTTGAAGGTTTCTTAATCCTTTTGTTTTATGACCGCCTTCATTGGAGTTGGCTGTTTCTGTAAAAACAAGTACAACCAAAGGAACGGGCATTGTGGACTTTCGAAGATTGGAAAAGGATCATTTTTAGTGATGAATCAAAATTTGATGTTTGCGTGGGTGACCATCAATCACGTGTTATAAGAAACAAAAATGAAGCCTTCCACAAAGACTGCCTAAAAGAAAAATAAAATTTCCATCGGGTGTTATGGTATGGGGAAGCATGTCTGCTAATGGTGTTGGAAAACTGCACTTTATAGACGGAACTGTAAACGCAGTAAAATATCAGAATATTCTTGAAACCAATTTGTTGGTGTCAATTCCAATGTTATCACCTGATGGAAATTTTACTTTTCAACAAGATGGCGCCTCCTGCCATACAGCCAAGACCACAAGAAAGTGGCTGCAAGACAACATTTCCGTCCTTGACTGGCCCTCCAGCAGTCCTGATCTAAATGTAATCGAAACTATATGGCACAAGATGAAGCAGCAATTAAGAAATGATCCGCAGCGCAACATTTCTGATTTGCGCGTAAAATTGCAAAATATATGGGATTATTTTACCACAGAAGATTGCGAAAAGCTTGTAAAAACTATACCTGCCAGAATAAAAGCAGTTATTAAGGCAAAAGGAGACGCAACCAGCTATTGACATGTATTGTCCGAACATTTATGTGTCAGTGAGGGAAATAGCAATAATAATAAGATATTACACATAACGAGGACATACACAATTCTCAATTTCACGAAAACTACAGGAGAAAATGTCAAGTAAGTCACAAACAGAATTATAGTTACTGCACATAACGTATACAGGAGAAAAATTTGTATGAGCGCAAGGTAGATAAAAACAATCGCT
Source organism: Rhyzopertha dominica (assembly GCA_025024175.1). Lineage (NCBI taxonomy): Eukaryota > Metazoa > Arthropoda > Insecta > Coleoptera > Bostrichidae > Rhyzopertha > Rhyzopertha dominica. Next base: position 3,316,020 of record QCXZ01000001.1, on the reverse strand, counting down.
ATTACGACTAGCTCGTCGCAGAGCTCTGAAGTACAATTGCAGCAAGGATGCGCAATTCACCTGCCCAAATATTATTTTATATAGAAATATAATTGAATGAAGCCTCCTAAATAAACTGTGCATTTTAATTTTTTTAACAATAGATCGTTAGGGTAACCTACAGCTGGATAGACAGTATCAGAAGTAAAAGACAAGAATTTAAGAATACGTCTTTGTACACTTTCTAAACTATCGATGTAGGTGCCATATCCTGGAGCCCATACGACGGAGCAATACTCTAATTTTGAGCGTACATACGCAAAATACAAAAGCTTCAACGCAGCAACATCCGTGAATTTTTTTACATGTCTAATAATGAAGACTAACATTCTACATGAGCGCGCAATACAGTCAGTTACATGGGGGGCAAAACTCAAGTTCCTGTCAAGATAACGACAAGGTCTTTTATGGTATCGCGCCGGGATAGCTTGTTCTCGCCTATAATGTAGTCTAAAATAATTGGATTATGGACCCTGTAGTATGAACATGAAAAGCATTTTTGTATATTCAGCGGCAACTTATTAACCAGACACCAATTTTCGATAGTTTCGAGATCGTTTTGAAGATTATGTGCACCATCGAGAGACTGAACAGAGGCAAACAGCTTTAAATCGTCGGCATACAGTAAACTATGACACTTAAGTCCTATCGAAATATCATTGACATATATGATGAAGAGTAAAGGCCCCAAGACGGAGCCCTGAGGGACACCTGAGGTAACACATGTCCACGGTATTTCCAAGGTATGCAAGTTGATGTACTTTATATTGCCTGAACGTACCAGTTAACTTCTTGAAACTGAATATGACCTAATTGAATAAAAACGCATATAATGTGTAGTTGGTTTCATGGATGTTGATAGCTTTTCTCGTATTATTGCCTAATTAGTATGCATACACATAATCGAACCATTTATCCAGTAACAGCTCAAATTAATTGGCACTTCCAACGACTAGTATAATTATTAATTTATTAAAGATATTATTTTTTATTCAAAGTTAAAAATGTATTTTTAATGATCAAAGTTAGATATCATTATTACTGTTACGCTCACGGTTTTACCATGTTAGTTTGGAATAAAGTATGCCCTGCTATATGACAATCGAGCCAAATGTCAATGCGTCAGTGGTATTCATTGTATTATGGTAGTTGTTGATTGTAGCTTTTGAAAAAATATTAATCTACTTAAAAATTAATCATTATATTGTGTCATAAGAAATACAAGTTAAACTTAACATACGTGCATACTATTGAATAAATCATGAAATTAGATGCTCAGAAATTTAGCAGAAGAAACAGAATTTTTTTTTGTAAACATGCGCATAAGTAGTGTAGTATTTCGGCATGTTCTGTAACTAAAATACGACAACCTGACTTGTACGTGAACAAGAATAAAAAAAAGTTTATAAATAGACCACATCAGTTCAAAATAAAGTTAGGTACATGTGTGGCAAGAGTTGAAGGACCTGTGTAAGATAATACTTCCATTCTGATAATTTTTAGCTACAGATGTTCGATGCTGATTTTATTAAAACTAGAAGATTGGTGATCTCAAACACTATCTATGCATGTACATTGCATTTTGGGTATTAAACGTTCTCAGCATATAAAAATTTCCATTTTTAATGAAAACGCAATGTATTGACAGCGCTTTTTATACGTCTGTGTTAATGGTCTTTCAGATTTCGCCCCTATTTACTATTCTTGAACATTGTGAAAAGGACTTGCTACTCATTTTGCATAAATTGGTCAATTTAATTGGACACAATAGCGTAATTTAAAACGGTTCAAATTATTATGAAGCTTAATAACTCAGGTATAAAGAGGTATGAGAGCAATTTTTAATATTTGAAATTAACTTTGGTAAGAAGTAGCGAATCTGGTTGATAATTATGACTGCTGCAACCCATTTTCAAAACTTTACTGAAATGTTGGTATATCGCAGCTAATTTCAAAATGTGATAGATTGAATAATAATAATAGTAATAATAACAYCCTTGGACCAAACACTGCAAAAACACGWAGCCTTAAGTTCTCTCGGAGGTGCAAGGAAAATCAAATTGAATAAAGCKTCAAGTGTCCGTTGATTTGTAGAAAGYAAATATGACGTTCAATCTAAGTGTTGGTTGAAACATGCAACTCTTCTTCAATAAAGAGCTTCCGTTGAATATTTGAGTGTTATCGAACAAGAAGGCGTGAACTTGTATTGACAGTGACATTCGCTGAGCTTTTCATTTCAGCGTATGGGCTGCCCACGCGAATAAAGCATTTTCATCACGTTGTATAATTTATCTTGCGTTCTGGCCTACCTGTCTGCACTGTTAAATACCGCGGTCGTTGGACCGTTTTCGCACAGCATCTAACGGCGGCGAAACGAACTTTCCCGCAAATAAATGACGGTCAGTTAACGGCTGAAACCGTCATTTACCAATAATCCTATATATCCACCGCAACCGCCGGCTTTCTGGTGGGTATAGCTATCATTACTTATAACAAACAGTAACAGTGTTGTGGCAAGACACGCCTTGAAACTGGGCGCAAGTACGGATCTTCCTGAAAWCCATGTACAGCTAACCTGAATCTTGAATATGTTAAGCTAGCACGACGATTAAATTGCAACGTCGAATTTGTCTTACAATTTATTTATTAATAATAACAAAACGAAAATTCATCATTTGTCGATAAACTTAATCTAGATCTGATACTTCGGTTGGACAAACTCCCAAGAACATTAAATCACGTGACTCTATTAGTAGAGTTTAGGTTTTCAAATTTAATCACTGAAACATCACCTATGCTATTAAAATTTTTTAACTTTTTCTCTTCCAAGCTAGACCTTTTCTAATGCTGTTTGGTTTTGCTCGATATCATAGTTTTACGAAGAAGTTTAGTGGCATTATGGGCGTCCCCAAAATTTGGCGCCGGCGTCCACCGTAGCAACAGACCATTTTATCCAAAGAGGTCTGGAATAACGTTTTGCCATGGGGTTAACTGAAAGCCAACGGTTCAAATGTTTGTTTTCGGTAAGGGATATACGTTGCAGACATTCTTAATTCTTATTCTCGATTCCTTAAAAAACCATTTTTATTGAAAGAGTTTTCTAAAATGGTTATTGCTTTTATAAAAATTTTTTCCTCCTGCCTGTCCGTTTCGTTCCTTTAGAGTAGTTATGTTTTCGTTGTTTTTTCTGCTCCAAGCTTATAATTTTTGCATTCCATGTTTTTTCTACTACCCATGTATTCCGTGAAGTACTTACCTATCCGATATTTCTCATCGTGAACTTTTTATCTGACAGTGTTTCCTTTATATCCCCAGTTGGGCCACATTATTCTACATTTCTTAATTTCTCGTCTCTTTCATCATGGTCCGTTCATATCCTTTGCGATTGCATGATCTGAGTTAATATCTGGCTCAAAATAGCTTCCCAAATTTGTTGTTCCCTTGGTATGTTTATTATACATCCTTATATAGCCGATTTAATTGATGGTCCTTCTAACAGGTGATATCTAGGTATCGTTGTGTTTCAATGTCCAAATAATGCACTTTATATGACCATATTATTGTCCAATGGTTTCGACATTATTTTCCTTACTCGTATATGTTGTTTTTTGTACTCCTTTAGTTATCTTGAATTGTGTTTTTGTCTCTTTTGAATGATAAATGCGTCAAAAGATGCTTCCACTCTGATATCATATGATGGCAAATTGCAGTGTATAGTGCTAATCTGCTAATATAAACTTATTGTCAAATAGTCCCCTATGGGAGTGTATATTAAAAGTAGGTTTTATAGTGGCTTCATGAGCCTCGCGTAATTTCACGGTATCCTTGTAAATCTACAAATTTTTATTACCGTGCGTCTTAAATCAAAGTGAATGTCATCGTGATTACGCAAAAAATCTCAGCCGCAGACAAGCACTCGCTGATTTATAAGCACTTTACGAGAGTTGTCAAGGATTACACAACATTTAGGACGTGGCGAAGAAGAAAACTTTTTACATTGAACGTACAACAGTTAATTGCCCCTAGATGTAAAAACGTTCAAGGACGGTGGAATATGCAGTACCCATCATTTGAATTAGGTAACTTTAGTTTCGAAATATTTAATGCTGGATACGACAATTGCTTTTTACTATATGTCGTTACATCTGTCATATACATTTACATATCCAAAAAAGACCAGGGTATAAGCTGGGTTTGATGAACATTTATGAATAGCTAATAAAGAGATTGGGTTATTAAAGAGTTACAGTAGAAGGTAAGATGGTTTAGTTGCTTAATTCAGCACCATGAAATCAAGAAGATTTGAATTCTGGCACAAAGGAAATAAAAGAATTAGAGAGGTGGGCTCCGAACAGAGTGTAATTGCCGAGATGTGCAAACAAAGCCCGTGTGTGTGGGCAAACTACCGGTTGAGCAGTACAAATTGTAACAAGCAGGATTCTAATTAACCGTATTACATAAAGCAACAAGTTCTGTGTCAGTCGAATGTGTTGGCGTATTCGTCGCAATAAAACATTTTGTGGCCTCATAAACGTATGCAAATACATCCGTCAAAGGTCTTTATTACAACTGAAACAATAATACGTTTTCACGACCACTACGATTGCGCAAAGCGTGTCTTCCATTGTATCCAGTTTCGAAACGTGGCCTAAAATTCCTGCAATTGGGAGAAATTTACAAACGTCTTCAGATTTTACCGGAACTAATTAAAGGATATATTTGTCTTTTAGGGTACAATTATAGGAGGGTCTCGATTCATAACCAAATTGAATTAGTCGTCTCAGAGATGAACGCAAATTTCTACACGCTCCGTCTAATATTAGAAGCCGATGTCTTTAGACTGTGTATATTCATAGACGGCAGCGGACGCGTGGGCTGCGCGTTTTGTTCAATTGGATGGTTATTTCGGACTAATGGATTTTCAGGTTTTAAATTACTGAAACGCGTGCGGGGAATGAAATTCTTCCTTTGGAGACCTAATGGAACTGTGTTTTATGTATAACTGAATCGTTCATTATACTTCATATGCATACTATTCACGTATTTACAATTATTTCACTTTGAAGAAATTGAGCATTTGCCAGATATTTCGTTTGAAGCGAAATACACGGCAATTGTTACTGATGAATTCCGTAACTAATCTAATCATCTTACAAAACCACGTGTCGCACCCAATACAAAGTATTTTAATTACGAAAATACTCGCATATGGTCAGAAATAAGGGACAACCGAAGTGACAGGTCGTGAATATTGCTTGGTGTGTTGCGTTTGGCAAAAGAAAGTGATATTTATTGCTTATTAGTTATAATCAACTCATGGCTAGTCGAGGCTCCTAGTCTTCCAGTTTGTTTTATAGTTGTCCAAAGTGGTAGAGTTATGATTACATATATTTTGTTTCTTGGTCTTAGTGATACAAAAATAAAGTCTAGGTGTCAGTTTGTTTGATTATGGATTTTTGATTACAAAGATGTGGAGACCATAGAATGAACAAAATCAACCCGGGAATGAAAACGGCAATACAGAAATTGAAGAAGAGATAGATGTAGTAAATGCCGAAGAAAATGTTGATATAGAAATTAACGAAGAGATTAACTCAATCAATGTTTATGGAAATGAACCGTTTGAAGAAAGTACGTTGGATCTTAAGATTTATAAAAGTATTTAATACACCTAAGCATATTTTAGATGAAATTACTCCAAAACTTACCAAAACACAACTTTGTGATTCTGAAAAACGTATGACAAGAACAATATTGATCGGTGAATGCATAACTTTGACAAAAGTAATTCTTCTAAAGAAAATAATTCTTAAAGTGAACTTCCACTTTATTTTTACAATTGTAAAGCGCTTTCGGCTACATGTTAGCCATCGTCAGTACAAAAATTATTGATGAAAGGAAACTAACAGCTTGACAAAGTCAAAAATCAGAAACAAGTAAACTTGACTACAAACTGAAAAGCAACCCACATGCCAGTAACTCAAACGAAACATTAATTTAGATCAAACAAAGAATTTAGAATAGGACAATTGAAATTACAAAAATCATTTTACTATTCAACTTTTGTTCGTTAATAATTTTATAAATCTCTAAAATTTCCAAATAATTTAATTTAGATGATTTACTACACAAATGTAATGAATTTAGATTGTCTAGCGTGGCAGTGTGTTTATTTACTAATAAATGGTTGGCTAACGAAGAATTTGTTGTAACAATATCTGTATTTTTATACTTTTCAAATTGTTTCAAATGTTCTTTACCTCTAGTTAAAAAGGATCTTCCGATTTGTCCAATATAAACTGAATTGCAATCATTACATGAAAAACTATAAACACCTGAATTATTTAAAACTGAAATTTGCTCTTTATTATGGACAAAACGGGGAAAAAAGCAATATTTATTTCATTAGAAGAAAATAATTTAGATAGGCTAACTGAGACTTGACTTGGGTGTAATACTCCAAATTGCTTTCAATAACAATTTTCCAAATTATTTAATAGAAAAACTTTATTTTAAGTATTTGACAAAATTAAAATTTTCTTTCTGTACCACTTATTTGGATGAAAAAGTTAAGGTTTGGTTTCCTCTTAAGTTTGCTGGTCAGGTTTCAGTTAGCCTATCTAAATTATTTTCTTCTAATGAAATAAATATTGCTTTTTTTACCGTAGGCAGTGTGTTTTCCCGTTTTGTCCGTAATAAAGACCAAATTTCAGTTTTAAATAATTCAGGCGTTTATAGTTTTTCATGTAATGATTGCAATTAAGTTTATATTGGACAAACCGGAAGATCCTTTTTAACTAGAGGTAAAGAACATGTAAAACAATTGGAAAAGTATAAAAATACAGATATTGTTACAACAAATTCTTCGTTAGCCAACCATTTATTAGTAAATAAACACACTGCCACGCTAGACAATCTAAATTCATTACATTTGTGTAGTAAATCATCTAAATTAAATTAATTGGAAATTTTAGAGATTTATAAAATTATTAACGAACAAAATCTTACTATTCTAAATGATTTTTGTAATTTCAATTGTCCAATTCTAAATCCTTTGTTTGATCTAAATTAATGTTTCGTTTGAGTTACTGGCATTTGGGTTGCTTTTCAGTTTGTAGTCAAGTTTGCTTGTTTCTGATTTTTGACTTTGTCAAACTGTTAGTTTCCTTCCATAAATAATTTTTGTACTGACGATGGCTAACACGTAGCCGAAAGCGCTTTACAATTGTAAAAATAAAGTGGAAGTTCACTTTAAAAATTATTTTTTTTAGAAGAATTAATTAATAACTTCACTTAGAGCAGATGGATCAGTTTTCAATTTTTGACAAAAATATTAACACATTTCTATTTTTTAATGATGAGCGATTTATTATTGTTAAATTTCTTGATTGGACCGGTATTTTTTCATATCCTCCAATAGCTGAATAAATTTCCTGAAAAAGATTAACCACAAAATGAGTTATCAACCCAGGTTCTACATTGCTTAATACTATTTTTTGTTCATTTAATGATGAGTCTTCAAAAAGGTAGTGGCTTCTACATTTACTGAAAATACTGAAGATGTCTGGATCTACTAGTGCAAGTACCACCGGTTTTGCTGAAACGGATTGATACTGCGACACGTAGATAGATCCTGTTTGTTTATGTTTTGTAGAACATGTTTCTTGAATAAACTAGATAATTTGCCGTTTTTGACTTCTTATATATTTTGATCATTCAGTTTACAGAAGTAACGTATACATATAGATTGATTTGTTGTCACACGATATTATGCGGTCTTTATAGCACCCAATAACTCATCATTCGCGTATGCCCTGATAACCATCAGACCACTTTGTATTTGCTTTGCGTTTTGGCCGCACGAATACTATTTAATCTTAGCGTCAACTTGCGGTTTGGAAAAATGTGCCAGCATTAAAATTTGATGTAAATGAGGTTCTTCCCTCTCGTAGGTATTAGAATACCCCGACGATGGCCTTGACGTGGTGAATTCTTAACAAGCCAGAAGCCTTGACATTCTTATTACACAGGTATAAAGAAGCGATCGTTATTCGATGTAGTCAGCGTTTATGTTTCGGCAAGGCACTAAATTAATAAAGGATGTCGTTGTTTTTTTTGCTATCTTGAGTATAGCGTTTGCAAGTGTTAGTTACACAACAAATGTATCTGTTAATCTTTGCAAGTCAGTTTGAAAGAAATGTGATTATGTAATTCTACCCATTTACAAAAGATGACAGACATCTGCGTGTAATAAAAAGTTAATTGTTTGAAAGCAACTGTTTTAGCCACGTCACCTACTTATCCGTTTGCTTATTGATTAGAATCAAATGCAGGTGACCCTTTTATACCTTGTGGGATTTCTCCCTAATTTCTTTGGTGCTTACAGACACGGTGTGACTTTACATGTCGTTTCAGTCTACTTTATATAGAAGCTCTCGTTTTTTATGTAATAACTGAAGAATTGCGTGGTTTCCTGTAACTTTAATTACACACAAATACATGTGAAATGAGTTACGCTTGAAGGTAGTTTAGGAGGAATATTCTTTCTTCTTTTCTAGTTGCGACGCGGAATATTCTTATAAATAATATAGTAACGCTGATAAGTACATTGCCAGGATGCCTGGAATGCAACCTAGAGAGGAAAATACGGGAAAAGCTATAACGAATATTTAAAGAAAAGCCTCTGGTTCTCCGCGTTGAGGGTTGATTTACTTTATAAAAACATTAGTAGCCTATTATTTGTAAAAGCTGCAAAAACCATATTTGGCTATGAATGGAATATAATATAATCAACATCTTAAGAGCTGATGCCATGCAAAATTACGAATTTGGGAAATTTAGCATGGTAAATGTATGTATATACATCTTGTGCTAGCTTCTATATATTATCATCAAATCTTGCAATTAAAATTATTTGCTAATAACATAACAAGCCAAACACTACATTATATCACCGATTGGCATAAATATATCGCCCGATTTTCTCTTTTAACTTGTGTCAGTCAAATTCGCCATTTTGACTCCGAAACAGTGGCGCAGGAATATATTATGAGTATAAAAGGGTAATAGCATAAATTACTTAAAGTTTAAAGGGATGACACCAGGTAGTAGGGCCTGTATAGTGTCTGCTAGGGAAATCAATTAGGGTGTAGAAAGAAAGAGATGTTGATAACTAGACATTTGTATTAGAGGGAAGGTAATTAAACCTAGATAGCGCCTGTGATGGAGTAAAAAGAATGTACATTTAGAAAATAGAAGTATCGAGTAGGTGTAGTCTTAGTTAAGGCATTCCGAATGATCAAGGTTTGAATATCTGAGCTGATTGGTGACAGCCAAAAGTTAGAAGATTTATGAATACGGAACACAGTCGTACAACGTGTAATTAATGAATTAATGTTTCACATAAGCTGTTTATACTCAAATTGTTCATCATCACGCACCGAGAAGCAATCTGAATTTAATTTCCCGTTTCGTATTTTTGCGAAGATAGACAGGAAAAAGCGGTTGCTGTTACCTTGCGATGTTAGTCGAATTTTCGCGGCTGACACATCTGGCAAAATAATTGGGGCATCAGCTCCCCCAAGAGAATGAGATTTGATGCCGGTGGACTTTTTCCTGTGGTCATACTTGAAAGGTGTATTGTATTTATAGGTCTCAAGATGAGTTAAAAATGTGACAAAAAGTAATGAAAATTTTGCGCCATGTCTGTATTAGTATTATAGCACTACCCAAAAAAATAATCACGCTTTCTCAATTATATAGTCTGTGGGGATTGCATTGGAACATTTCAATAAGTCGAAATGGGGTTGAAATACAAATGAAGGTAGCCGAAGAGCGGTGCTCGCGTGTTTTGTTCTGCAAATCGCCGGCGTCATTTCAATCAGACGTAAGCCGTAAAATAAACAAGGATATTTTATAGTCGCACCGAACAATTACTCCGTTGAGTAATTACTAGCTGTTGGGTCGGCGCGCCGGACACCTTGATACCGAAGAAGTGTGTTTTAAATTTCTGATTGCAATTTAGCAGCCCCTAATGATCCGCCCGAAAGCGAGAGGTTTTGCGAGGCGGAGGATTACTTTTGCGTTTTATGCACTTTTTGAGCTTTACTGCGACGCACGATGAAAGCGCCGCGTACGGCTTAATTGTGAAGTTGGAGTAATTGATCGTAAAAAGGAACCGGCACAAAAACGCGAGCGCCGTAATTAGTATTAAAATTCGTCCTTGGTCGCAAAGAGTTTGTGTCCCAAATGGATACAAAGTGACGAATTGTATGCAAGGGAGCGGTGCGAAACCTGATATCGCTTTTATGTGCGACGACGCTGTTTTATGGTAATACTTGCGTATGCAAGGCTCCCGGAAAAAAACTATGAATAGAATCCACTTGGTTCGTGAATTATGTCACTTCAATAGCATCCTTGTTCGCCCGCGAGGTCGTCTTCTAGTATCGGATTTTTTACTCACATTAACATACATTTTAAATTGCTAGTCATTGGTTACAGGTACGTTTATTTATTGCTACAGGAAGCTATTTTTATACCACAGAAAATTTTTATGATCTGCTCAATGTTAGCAGTAAATAATTTGTTTAATATTATTGTCCTTTTACGTTTATGTAGTTCCAATAAAAATTCTATCTTTACGAACTTTTGGAATATAGGTAATAGTTTACGGTACCTCAGTACTGGTTCGACGTAGATGCGTGAAAAAAAAAAAACTATGACTTAGGTGACGCTTAACCAAAACAATTGTATATTTCGCAATACACATGGGTGAAATAGTTTTGCTTAAAATCACTCATACGTATCCAACAGTCGTGTTTTCCACATTTGCGTTTATTTTAGTTTTTCTTTGAAATTCAAATTGCACTTTACATCATGTTAACATCTGTCAAAGTGAAGTTAATGTAATACAATTACATGCACTTATTGAAGCAGACACGTATGAGGGTTTTCAGCAAATACCTAGCAATCTTGGCTAGAGAAAAATTAAGCTTGCATCAAGTTCTAAAATATTAGGCCTTTCATGGAGACTTTCATTAAGCTTACCATTCGTTTAGTTTGACATATTGCAAGAGATGAATTAATGCCATATGTAGAATAAAATTCCTAATAATCAAGCAGATGGATATAAGCAGCAGGTTGTTACGTGGTAACGAAATTTAGCTATTCAACGAGGCAAAGAAAGATTCAAGATGTATTATACAAGATGGGGTCCCAGCTAACCAAGAAAGCAGGGTTGGGTTCGGTTAAAACGAATGAAAGACAGCTCCACGTGTATTAAATCACCCACTTGTATATAAAATTGGACGATACCCAAAAAAAAACACGAAAGGGGAATCTTCAGATATAGTGACCTCGAAAATAAACTATATGTGTAATAGATAATTTCAGCCCAGAAATTTATTGTGTCAATCAAGACGTTATTATAAAAAATTTAACAAAAAAAATTGCATGCAAAAGAATACGCCTTGGAAAAAGGCGAAACAGTAAATTAAATAATTTAGGTCTGAATATCAAAATAACGTGAACAAATTCCTAAATATTGATAACTAAGCCGCGTCGAAATCATGGCCATGAAACTCGTCTAGGCTGTACATAAACAATACTAGTATTAATGAAGTAAATTTAAATAATAAGAGATATCGGTTAATGCAAGTACGTATTTAAATTTAAATAAGATTTTTCCGCAATCTTGCGCGATTTACGCTGAAACGAGATTATTAATGTAATAAAACAAAAAAAAATAAAAGATCTGGCCTGCTGATGAAGATGATGTTCTAACCCTTGGACTGATGGTTGGCTGTTACGATTGCACCGGAACTCTTCTACGGTCAGCAACTGATAGGAAAGGAAAACAATTCCACGAAAGCTGGAGTTTTCCTGAATAGGTCCGAACTGGCAACAGTGTTTGCCTTGATCCTCGACGGGCTTGGATTATAACGCCAAATATAAAATCCCGGAGGATACACAACGTAGATATAACAGTGTATGATCTAAAAATATTTACACTAAGATGAAGCTTGTCAGATGATAAATAGCTTCTGGAATAATCAGTGAATGGTGAGGTGCAGAATCCCAGATTTTCTGGCTGTATATATCTTCACCAAAAGGAATATGGACGGCAACGTCAAGATTGCTACGCTGGAGGGAAGCAGGAAAATAATCCGGCACTTTACCGTTGAAATGAGAATTTCAGAGCTTCCTTTGCAACCCAAAGCACCACGCACACCAACAGTTTCAGCTGATTCAATTCTATTCCAAATATACGCAGTCAACAGCCGGATACAGATAGCCAGGCCAACAAAAAGAGTGGACAAGAAAGCGCTCAAGAACGGCGGCGAGATATAAAAATTATAAAAGTTCACTAATGAAAATTTAAGCTGTAACAAGGTGAACCCATTTCGGAACAAATAGAGCCTCTTTATGCTTCATACTGTAATAGAGGTATCATCTCGAGCTGATAAAGGTTTAGGAGTAATTGTACGTTGTACTCAAAGTCCATAGAACTAATATTTTCAAAGACCTTTAGTCAAATGTAATATAGTAAAACCCAAACTTGGTCGTGGAATTTAATTTAAAATATTGACTCATTCCTTATGTCCCTAATGCAGTTTACTAAATTACTCTACATTAATAAGAATATGTCAAATGTTCGTGTCCTTTATAGAAGTATAGGAAATCTTTACTTCTATATTAAACACCTTTTTTTGCCTGGTCTTCCCAGGATGCTATAGTTTTATAGTGTTTAACTTTGTAGAATGCGTTTAAACCTGAAAAAATTCATTTTTGTTAAAATTTCAAGATCCAACAAGTCGTACGCGTTTAGTTCAAAAGGTATTCCCATAAGCAGAAAGAACATTTTTTATTTCGCGTACTATGGAGTATGGAGAGATAAGGCAACATTTTCTAACTATGATCGTGTATGTAAAGGAATTTAACGAGCACTTGACACTATTTTATGAAATATAATATAAATAAAGCGAGAACGTGATGTGTATGGGAAAAATTCTAGTTACCTTTGTACTCGATGAAAATAAATATAATTATATATAAATACATAAATTGCCCCTCTTGCAATTCAAGATACGAGTTAATATTATTGAAAATTTTCCGTAGTAGGACACCGTATTTTCCAACAACTGAAATAAACCCAATACTTCCCATCTGATTATTTACGCTGTAATTAGCAGACACTAGAGGTTTTACAAGGAAATTACTACAGATTTAATAATCGTCCTTAACGTCATTTCAAACACAGAATAATAACCAGCTTGCCACGTTCTATAACATCAGCGTAAACTTCAATGTCATTTTTTGTACAGTAATTACGGGTTTGATATACGCGATTGAATTCGTATCCCATAGATATTCGTGTGCACTGTAGAACCATTCTTCTGATTACGTCATCGAAATTGAGGGTAAGCATAAACTTCTTAATGGATGGTTTAATGTAAATTATAGATTAGTGTTGTTAATGCTACGCTAGATCCGTTCTGGTAATGTTAGCCTGTAGCGGCCGTGTATGGTAATCTAATTAATAGTTGTTTTTAACAAAACTGTTGTTTGTTATTATACAGTCTGTATTAGGCGTTCTAATCAGTATATTGTTATTACTATTATTATTCAAGCTTTTATATTTCTCTCCAAAAAACTTGTATGTTTATTGGTTGTAATTGCAATATTTAGTAATGTGGTATCACTTACCGGTTTAGTATACCTATTGTAGTATTCTCTACTGTTTTATTGGTTTTTATTTACAGTTTCCATTTATTATGAAAATGCAAGTTTAGTAAGATTGCAAAATCGTTACTATACAGCTTGTCTGGCTACATATAATATTTTATTTACTTCATTGTCATTGCCAGATCTGATAGTGTGTTTTATGTCTCTTACATAATTTCTTCAATAATAATTTATCTTTGAAACATAATGAAAGAGAAATAAGAAACAAATGTAAAATTTTTATCTATAGTAGTAGCACTAATAATAGTACAAATGTAATCTGTAACACTAATAGATTTATAAAAGAATTTGATTTTAGTGGACACTGTATTCCTGCATCAAAACTTATTTAACATTAATATTAACATAATTCAAGGTACTGGTATCTTCTTGTGTTCGCTATTAGTAAAAGTGGCATTTACAATATAAAAAAGGCCGGCAAATTATTGTCAATGTTTTGTAAAATTCGTGTCAAGCATAATTATTGAATTTATATTAAAATGTATCAAGTTGCTACAAAACGTCCTTCCAATTTCTTGTCAACCGTTTTGGCAAAGGTAGTTCCAGAAGGTCAAATTTTGACTGGTTCTGGATGTTAATATTTAACAGCAATTAATGTATGTACCTCCATCAACACATGTGGAGGTCGTAAGTGTACAAACCCTTTCTTGTAGGCAACACAAACACTAGAAGTTCTTTTGTATCCGCGGCACACCGACGTAGTGCTTGAGGTGTTTCAATAAAATTTTGTATGCGGTTGAACTTCCCCAAATCTCACATTGGCAGAATAAGTTTGCTCTCGAGCCCATCGGCTTTCAAGTTTTACGGTGGTTTCCGCTGCGAAAGCATTGTGCGCAAAAAAGGAACTTTACGGCTCCCTTGTCCTGAACTTTCCTTACTGCATCTAGCGCAGTACATTCAGCTGCAAGAGAAGGATGTTCTGTAAAAACGTAAAGCCTCGTATACTCACCTGCCTGTCACTGATTCAGACTTCTTTTGTCATTAATTGGAAACTAAGTTTGCCTTACGCAAGGTGATATTCTAGTAGTTCTTGTTTCCATACTATTACATACAAAGGTGTATTGATAAGTTGTTGGCCTAATACGGAATTTTTTTTATTATTCAACATAATTTCCACTTAACTAAATACTGAATACAGCGATCCTGTAGCGCATCTAAGCCTTAAAAAACCCTTTCTGGTTTGCTGTCTAGCTTACTATAGCTTTCATAACTTCTGTGCATAATATTTTCTGGTTATGTCATGACATCATGACAATTCCGGAAAACTGAACCAAGAACTTTTCCAGACGATTTATGGACCACAAACAGCTTGGTCTGTGAGAGTCAAAGTGCTTTCATTAAATGTAGTTTTGTCACAAATCAGTTATAATATTTTCAGGGGTTGATAGAGAAATCGATCTTCCAGGTTTCTTGAATGATAAAATCCTCTTTGATTGTTGCATTTCGTAATCAATCCTACATTTGAACAGAGTGGTTGGTATATCTTTTGATCGTAATATAGGCCACCTCCTTCAATGAGTAGAAATATCAGGTCATTTTTCAACGTATTTATTCATTTAGAATAATCTAAACATGACGTTACAAGATAACTTTTATTTAGGAGCTTCCCATGGCAGTAAAATCGGATGCAGGGAACTTGCTCAAATAACATATTGTTATTAGGCTCTGTCTTGCTGCTAAAAGGAGACTTGCCAGTTTTAGTCGGGTTTAACTTCCGCAAAAACCTGTTGTGTTCTTTTTAAAATGTTTATAATTTATTTCCTCTTGTCATGACGGATGGAATGTTAACAAAGGCTTCGCATATACTCTGCTGCATAATAAAACAATCGATTTAATTATAAGGTGGTCAACGTGTTTCGACTTAAATTAATTAGTTACACCTGTACGTTAGTATCGACGAGTTTTTCTTAAATGGTGCTTATTATAAATGCTAGAAATCTGTAAAACCATCTTTGGAAATCATTTAAGGTGAGTCGCTAGCGTTTGGCGTCACAATCTTTCACTTGTAATGTTTGGTTTTGGTATGTATCTGCGCTTAATTAGTTCTAATTGTAATTTGCCCTCTTAAAAAAAACAAATTTATGAAAGATTTTTTTGCGTTAAGGTTTAGTTAAGCGAATGTGGATATGATGCTTTAGCTCTGTATTAAGCAGTGCTAGAAATGTGGATAGAATTATTTGTTTCGAGATGTTTTTCGCTAATACAAGGTATGTTACTTTTCCTTATGATGCAAGCAAGAGATGGGGTAGCAAGTATAGCCGAATTTTAACCAACTCAGTCAAAATTATCAAATCCGGCAATAAGAGAGATGGAACTATATGAAACTTTATGTATTTTCCACTAAACATGAGCGTCACCCTTGAAATAAAATGCTGCAGGCACCTTTAATCTAAGTTTTATCAGGTTCCAAGCATTGAACAGTTCTTTCACGGGTAAAACAGGATTTTTATTAAGTGAATTAAAAGCGAATAGGTACCGCAGTATGAGAAGTTTCTTCATTTAAATGGGTAGCGTCCATCTTCACTTTCTATGGGCTGCATTTGTTTTGAAAATGATTATGATGACATAAAATGAGTACAAGTCCATTAGCTTATGCCCAGAAAGCTTAAAAATTGGAAGAACTGTCAAAGTACTTCCACTTCTACATTATTTGTGACATGCATGTGCTGTTGGAAATATAAACATTCTTCAATGCGGTTCGGTTTTCCGAGCATCTGAAGGGAAAAATTCTAACATTATTCTCACACTCTACCAGAAGAGCTAAGGAATCTGATTGTTCAAGACGTTGCAGTCATACCCACATTGTATATGGACCGAGCAATTAAAATGCTACAATAAATCCTTAAAATTTACTGCAGCCTCCTTATTTCAAAGATTATCTCATCTTAAATTTTGTAACTCCAAGTAGTTTGAATTCACTTATTATTTTTTTAATTTGACGTACAGTAACCCTCAGATCTATTCGTGTCCAAGAATATAATCCAGCTAACTAAGGATGCAAGCCAACCAACAACGAGACTGCCTCAGTTTCCAACGTAGACCCCGAGTTGTGCGGTCCGTTCCCCGTAAGCCGCTTAGAACAAAACCACTCCACCTGGAGGAGATATTTACAATTAATACCCCAGGAACGGTTTATGGAATGCCGCCACTGGGTTTGTTTCATGCTGACATCGACGTAAGGCGTTTATTTAGCATTTTGTGATCTGGTTCGGAGTAAGCCGCTTAGCCAACTTCCATAAATTTTAATAAAGCGGAAAGGCCGATTTTATAATCATTTAACAGCTGCCGTTCAATTAGTTTCCGTTTTTATTGGGCAGTTTACTCATTAACTCGGCCGGAGGCAGCAGGAATTTGAAAACTTTGGATTTAATTAATACTGCCATGTTTAATATGGGGATACTCGGTGTTTGTCCTATAGTAATTGATAATTACGTGATATTTACACGTACAGATTTCATGTTTTGGTATTCAAGGCATGTGGCTTTTTTTTCTCCCCCATTGTTTAATAATTAACAATAACTCGAATATTTCATGGAAACATGAAACAGGAAATTATCATTGCTTTTATTTTTTTATTCATCATATGTAAGGAGAGACAGTTTATTTTGGAAATCGATGCGCACATATTATTGAGTGTTTTAATTAGAGCTTTCCATAGCCTTGTACTCCAATTGTTATTTATATGCTCTCTTTTTTTACAGGTGAGTCCCTTGCCTTTATTCCAACGGTATTGCCTCCTGATGACTCTGGTAAGTACACATGCGAAGGCATATTGATTTGTATCTGGCCTACCACAAAATTTTTAAACAAAATTTTATATATTTAACGTAATCTTCGTTAAGATTTATACCTTTATCAAAACGTTCATAAGATAAGTCTAAACTCTTGGAGAAAATTTTGTGTCTTGGCCTGTAAACCCCTTCCCAACGGCACATATGACTTCTGTATTTTTCGAATATCTTTTACCTTTCAATTTTTTTGAGCTTTGGGTATAAAGAGTAGTCTGACGGTGTTAAATCGGTAGAATAGGGTGGGTAATCACCCAATTCAAAACCAATTTTATCAATTTGTAATGCAATGAACGGTTTGTAGGTAGGGGCGTCATCTTGACAAGTTTTCCGCGTGGTCTTTCCACAATTATTTCGCGTATTTAGTTAACAACTCACTATAATATGCCCCTGCGACAGTTATTGCTTGATGCAAGAAATTTGACTGGATTATCCCATCTCTGTCCCCTTTTGTACACGGACCCGTTTGGGTCGTAGGGACCGGAATTGTATTCAGCGATCCTCAGCGTTAGACCCGGCAAGAGAAAACGCGCTCTCTCATTGGCCAGCCCATGTTCAACTCACAATAATAGAAGGAATTGCATTCAAGATCGTCGTATGGATATTGAATGGGATAACCATGGTGTTGTCTAAACTGTTGTACACGGGAACACTTAAGAAGATACTACTAATCTTCTCTTTTCTAGGCTCATTATGTTGTACATTCGGGTCAGTGTTGTGGCATTTATTAACTCATAGGAACTCACAATTTTAAAATGAAGATACCTTAAAAATTTGTTTTGTACCGACTGCAGTCTTAATTTGTATATATCATACTGTGGGGACCACGCAACAGATGCAAAATTGAGTCTGCTATAAACAAATGCGAAGTACAGGTTTTTTATAACTTCAATAGAACTAAAATTTTTAGTTGTTCGAATTATAAAGCCCAACATTCTATTTGCCTGAAAAGCTATATTATCTATATGCACAGAGAAGGTCATTTTCTGGTCGAAAGTGACTCCCAAATCTTTCACATGAGAAACGGCCTTCGTCTTATTGTTGTCAAAGTTATAGTCAAAGGAAAATAGTCTAATGTTTCTAGAAAATGTGATAGTACAGCACTTACTGAAATTTAAATAAAGTTTGTTAATTTTACAGTAATTATAGAATTGACATAGGTCGTTTTGAAATAGTATACAGTCGGAGATATTACTTATGGGAGCGAAGACTTTTAGGTCATCAGCATAAAGAAGAAAATTGCAGAATTCAAAACAATCCTTAATATCATTACTATAAATTAAGAACAGTAGAGGTCTCAAAACCGAACCTTGTGGTACACCTGATGTGACCCAGTAAGGTTATGATTTAAAACCATTTATCGATATTACTTGAGTTCTGCCGCTGACACATGATGATAACCAACTTAATAAAGTTCCATGCACACCTATTTTTGACAGTTTGTGAATTAAAATACAGAGGTCAATTTTATCAAAAGCCTTGCTGAAATCTGCATAAACAGAATCTACTTGAATCTGATGATCCATGGAATTTAAAATAAAGTTGCAATATTCTGTAAGATTTGTTTTGACACAACCTTGAGAAAAAAAAAGCCGTGTTGTTTAGTAAGAATTGATGCATTCAGGGCCCGAAATAGAACGTTGTGCACTAGAAGTTCGAAGACTTTACTGAATATACATAGCTTGCTGATAGGGCGGTAATTCGCAACCAAATTTTTGTCACCGTTTTTGTGAATGGGCAAAACACGGGCTACTTTCCACTGGGACGGGAATTCGCCCGTTGACATGGATCGGTTAAAGATCAAAGTGAGAGGCTCACTAAGTGTTGTAGCGCATTTTTTAATAAAAAAAAGTGGGTATGCCATCCGGCCCTTGTCCCTTACTCTCATCGAGGTTAGACAGACAGAGCGCAACGCTCTCTTTCGTAAAAGATATGTTGCTGATCAGTGCAGACTGAAAATTAGTAAATGAGCAGGGTAGTTGATTGTAAGGTTCAAACGCAGAACGGAAAAATTCAGCGAAAAGTTCACAGATTTCGGGACCATCGTTGGCTAACTTATTTCCTCTAAATGTCATTTAAAGCTTTTACAAATGTTGTGGAGCATACAATTCTGTTAGGCTAYATTTTAATAAGCTTTGATTTACACGTTGCAGGGGATAAATTAGGTAAATTATACCTTAAATAATGACCAAGACGTGTAGTAGCCGAACGTAACTCGGACTACATGTGGTAGTGCATTGTCTTGTTGAAAAAGTGGATTGAAAAGGATCCTGCGGTAAAAATATGTGGCTTAGTACTTCCTTGATACATTGCTGAGTGATCATCTTCCCTTATCTTTCTAGGATTTCGATTGGTGCAAGGTTTACAAAAACGTACTTTTTTATAGACAAAATACTATGCCTCAACTAGGCTAACCACGGTTCTCGCATCCGCTTCGTCCCTAAATACAGAAACACACTTTGATGGTGCCTGTATATTCATTGCTAAAAAATTACTTTCTTGCTAATGTTAGTAAATTTATCTCAACCAGTTACTGACAAGTAAAATAGATGACCTTTTGGCCACCATATTTCTTGCTTCTTTTATCACTTTATCTTTTGGAGTCACTCCTCGAAATACTTGAACGTTATTAAAAGATACCGTATAAAAAGTGACGAATATCGAAATACGAGAAAAGTTAAACGATATTAAAGATATATATACAAATCTGAAATTTTCATCCTTGTATCCATTTTTACACTGAATGTTTAAATTCATTATGTGCAGTTGCATTTACTGATATTGATCAGCAAAGTCGGTTTTAATAAGAACCCGTTTCCCATTAATTTACTAGACATCAGATTAGGCGCCTATAATGTTTTGTTTTAAGAGTGAAAATGGGATTTTTTTAAATAGCCTTGAATACGGCGAAGTTAAAATGCGGTAGCTACGCAAAATCCTCCAATAATATATAAGCCTTAATCGAAAGTTGTACGTACGTATGCAGATTTATAGTTGTTTCACAAGTCCATCGAGTGCTATTTTTGATACACTTAGATCTTTATTGGCCGCTCTACAAAAAGTTAAGCAACCAAAAATTCCGCTGACAAGGATTGATGGAACCTAAACTCTCCTCATAAATTCGTTCGCAGAAGCAGATTACGCCGGCATCGAACCACCTACTGAAATTTTTAACAGCAATTACGCCAGCCTTCTTAAAATACTGTAACGCGCCTCTGACCATCTAGCCACTTTAGCGAGCATCTCGACGTAGCAACTTTAGCCACGGAAACTGAATTTACCACCAATTAGCAGCACCACTGTCTGCGTCTAAAATGCATTGGGCGATATATTATTCAGGTTAGCGTGGAAGTTCGGGCTTCCAGGAAGAAACTTTCCTCGGAAAACATTCCCGAAACAATTATCTTCCCCCTAATTAAAACGGGCCAACTTAAGGGAAAGTCAATCTCCGATGGCTCGGTCTGCCTTGGTACGGGAGAGATAAATATCAAACGCTGTATTTCATCGACATAAATCTCTTATTTGATAGGTGGCCGGCTAAATGTCAATTTGTCTTTAGTTACCCTTAGGTCTGTTCTTATACGCTGTATTAATCGGTATTCTGAGAAAGACACTGCAATATCT
Organism: Rhyzopertha dominica; assembly: GCA_025024175.1. NCBI lineage: Eukaryota > Metazoa > Arthropoda > Insecta > Coleoptera > Bostrichidae > Rhyzopertha > Rhyzopertha dominica. The sequence continues at coordinate 3,294,826 of QCXZ01000001.1, read as the reverse complement.
GTGACATGATTGTACAGCGAGCGCTTAAGATCTCATTTTCTGGTATTAAATTTTGAAAAATTTGAAAAATGGCGTCACAGTTTCTACCAACCGAAGATCTTAAATAGAAACTAAGTTCATGTCATATTTCATTTGAAAATCACTTCCAATCTCTATATTCGTATTTAGAAAATTGCAATTGGACAGTTCATTTATGTACGTCTTTGTTCCTTCCCTCATTTTTGCTTTTCGATGCAAGGTCAAATAACATACGGGTCGCTGAAAAATTTGTTTATTCTAAGATGATATGTATTTTACAAAATCTAATTTTAAATATTTCACCTCATTCGAAAGCTACTTCTATTATTTACATAATTGCATTGAATGTGTAATCTATTCCAAACTTTTGAGGGTTAAAAATGTCACACCAATGTGTTTTCAGATGGAAACCATTTCGCTGTAAAATGAATTGTCCTATTTTAATTTACTAGGGGCGCAATCTTACCTCCCCCCCCCTAACTTGTATTGTCTGCGACATGTATCAACTAAACTTCTTTTTTCATTTAATTCATCAAAACAGTTTCGTTGTTACTGGTACTGGCTCAATTTTTGCAAACTTGTTTGTTTGTTGTATTATTTGCTGAATCAGTTAAAATGATAATAGTTAATGAACAAATTGTCCTCAGTATACATTTATTTTAATTTGTCGTCATATTTCTTTCTTTTTATAAAGCTGTAGGGGTATCATTTTATAAATTTCAAAATAAACATTTCCTTTATTCCAAATTTAAAATGATTATTCGATAAAAGCACAGCCATACCATATCTATCTTGAAGCCACCCAGGGTACCTTCCTCATTATGTGATATAGCCGATCTGAAGAGATCTAATAAATCGAAACAATTGTCCTCGGTTTGTTCTGATGTAGACAACATAGAACACACCTTTGTTATTCATTTATTTTAGTTAGTATCTATGGATAAAACCTATTTAGCAACTTTGTCATAAATTGCTTCCCAATCAGACATCTATAATGACCATATCAATATTATATAGATGGCTTTATTTCTAAAATTCGAAATATCGAATAACAAAAAGTGTTTTCTTTTTTGTTAGACCTGCGCGGTACTGTTCTGTGTGCTGATCTCTAGTATTCTTGTATGTATATGCAAAACTGTATGGATTTAATGACGATCAGCTTCTTAGGTTTTTCTTCCCCAGAATGGTTCCTATTGCTTTGTCGCAGGTAGTTCTTGGTCTTCCTCTTATCTACTTCGTCCCAGGCATGGCTTGTCATACCTGTTTTGATGGACGCGTGTTTCCCATCCCTACTAAGTGTCCAAACCACGTAAGTTGTCTTTCTCCTACTGGTTTAACCCCGAGTTCACTTGGTACTACACTACTTGAACCATGACACCTGTTCTAGCTTCTGTCCATTCAGTTGTATATTAAGATTCCTCCCATATTTTGAAGTAGTCATAATATTTGTTTTCGTTAAGTTTATGTTCCTGTTATATTTTTTAGAGTAATGCTTGTCATAGTTGTAATTCCTCTTGCAGCATCTTTTGTGTCGTCTACGAACACAAATTCTGCCGTCTGTATAATGTTCTGATTTCTGTATCCTATGGATAATTTTCCAGTATGCAGTCTTCTGCATTATTTAATTATATTGTCCATAAGAACCGTACTGTTCTTATTAAGTTGTTATCTACTCCCCTGTGTTTTAAGCTTGTGCAAGTCCTTTCTTCGGTGCGCGGTCGAACGCTTTCTCTAAATCTATGACTCCTATGTAACCTTCTTTATTTTGACTAGCAGTCTGATTTAGGGTGAATATATGATCCTGTATAGCATGTTTCTTTCTGAATCCACATTGTGCTTCATCCAATTGGTTTTCGATTGTATTTTGCGGTCTGTTTTGGAGGATGATTTCATAAAGTTATGCCTCTGTAGTTGGTACATTCCTTTTTATCCCATTTTTTGTAGATTGGCAGTATAACATAAGATTCATTAATTTTCTCAACTCCAGTATTATAAGGAATCGAATAGTAGCGTGGTTCTCAGTTGCTCCAGAGTCTTTTAACTTCTTTCTACTAGTCAGTATTTCACCTCGAAACTGAGGCGGAAACAGTTTTCCGTCTCGGAGCGTGTCTTAGCACCCCTCCGAGCTACCAATAAATCTGACACTTCGCGCCTTGTGATGCAGTTACCGCATCCGGTTGTTATTTCGAACTATTTATGTTGCTTCTGTGCATCCTTGGTCTCGTATATTATTTAAACGTTGACCCCATTAACGCGACATTCGCCTGATGCTTTTTCATTTCTTCCTCGGCTTCGTCCCCGGCTCGGACTCTAAAGTTTTTTACGAGTTCGGGTAGGAAAATCGAACGGGGGTCTCGTAAAATGTAACTGTCGATAAAATTAATAAAACAGGGCGATTGTCTCTGCAGGAACGAATTGGATTAAATTTAATGTGTTTGGGGGATTTTAAAGATCGCGATGTTTACACAGCACTTACCATATTATACCAAATGAAAATACATATACAGTTTTAAGTTCACACGATATTTTGTAGCCAGTCACGCAAATTTCGCCAGAAAACTTTGAATAGCCACGAGGGTCATGTGAGTAGGGATGGCAGTGATATATCGATGTTACGACTACTGTTTATTTTGCTATACATATCAAGTTGGACTTGACTTTTCGTACTTGAGCCAACGGATTTGAAGCGTTTTGTGCGCTTATCTGCAACTGTATCCTTTACCTTTAGCGCCCCCATCTTTGACCCAAATTGACTGTTCTAGTAAGAATTTTAATGAGTACAAAGTGGTATACAACGCCTAATTGTTATTATCTAAAAGAAAAGAGACAGATAATGTTCTATTTAAATAAAAGGGTGGTTCGGAACATTAAATAATGTTGGAACTTCATTTCGTTTGAGTTTTCCATCTATTCTGCCGATTATTTTTAAACCGATAGTCTTCAAAATAATCTACAGCTGAGCAAGAAGGCAATATAACTACATTTGTTAGAAAAGAGGATTATCACAGCCGAGTGGTCTACTTCGAACGGTCCGTTTCCAAGGTAGGAGTATTGGAGCCGTTTGCCACTATACTTATTTAAGTATTGAAATAGGTTTCAATACAAGAAATTAGCCCACGTTCTATTTCCTTGTACTGAATTTCCACACTTCGTGTTAAAACTACGCAGATCGATGCACACTAACAAAGCGTTCATAGAACCTACTTTCCGAATCTACGCAATAAGCAGGGTTGTGAGATTAGGCAGCTTCTGTACTGTAAAATATGTATATTGGTGTGAGTACACTTTTGACATGGGAACGTGATGTGTTTTCATGCTTTTGTAAATGAAACGGAAGGAATGCTTTCACGGAATTGTGTACCTTGTTTCCCTATTTTGTTATGGACAAGTTCAAACAATTTTTCAAATGAAGCATTGCTCATTTGCAGAAAATTTTTATAGGCTGCTGGATCTTCTATTAGCAACTCTACTTTCAGCAAATTTAAGAAGCCATGAACATTCATTCTCCTTGCAATATCATTGTTAGTATCAACGCTGATGCATTTAATAATTTTTTTCAGTTAACAGGCATTTATTTACTTTTAAATACAAATTGTGGCAATTCAGGGTGACCACAAACACAAACAACAGTTAAATTAATTGTTTATGAGTGGGTTACATCTAAGGTCTACTTTTCTCTAGCAGTAGAATAGACTGTACGTTGCATTTGCTATTGTATAAAGACGGAATTTAATAGATTACGGTTAGATTAGCTTTAGGTTGAGAAAATCACGATTAGAACTACAAAAGGACGGGCGCGTACGTATTGAAATATGTACTGAAAATAATTTGTAATTACAAATTGAGAACAAAACCCTACGTTTATTTTTTTGTATTGAAACGGCGCGCGCATGTAATTTTCAGTATGATAATTTTAAGAACTTATTTTAGTACTTAAATAAGTATAGTGGCAAACGGCTCTTGAAATGGGATCCTTAATCATTTTAGAATTGGAACAACCATAACCTCGAAAGAATTTTCTGATTTCAGTTTACTAAACGCGAGTATGTCGATAATGAAAGTGGATTTTAAATTAAGTGTAAAACGATTCCTATTGTTATTAAATTTTTTAGGTGGCTCTAGCTGTGGCGCAATCTTGAAATCTGAAAAATATTTTAGCTTCTAGCCGGACACACGCAGTCCATGGCTTGATTTAATTTCTGTCCTCCGCATTTAGTTTACAGTTTGTCATTAAAAAACGTTGTCGTCTCTAATTCCCATGAGTCTGCCGCATCTTCTTCTGCCAACCAGTTTGCACTCTTTTTTTGGATTCTCCTTTTCCCCATTTTCACAAAGTGTAAAAGCTACTCTATTCTACCCACTACCCCTATAATATCTGGTACCTTAAGGAATTCTTGTACTTTTCTTATTATAAATTCTACTACCACTGTAATCTCTTCATTTTATTGCTATTTATTACACTTTATTGGGGCAACGCAATGATGAAAAATTGGAAAAACAAGTATTGAGTTATATAGTAGGACGATGGGGTTACTTTAGTCCTCAAATTAATGTACAAGTAATTGTTAATTGTCCCACTCGTGTGATTGCAGCGCAGGTATATTTAAAGGTTTAAGTCAGACGCTACTGCGTTTGCAGACGCCCACAAAGCTCAAACAAAACTTCGAAAGACAAACACCGAGGCTTCAATCATTAATACGTAAACCAGCCCGCTAAATGCACGCGACACAATTTGTTTGCCTGACGTCTCACTAAATTTTATTGGCTTAATTATACGTTGCGGTAAATTCGAAGTCACGGCAGTGCGCCACCCCAGAAGACATCTGCTGCAGTGCTGGCTCTAGTACACTTGTACATATAGCAGGAATTAATTTCGTTTTTTAAGGCTGTACCACAGTCAGTACGTTCTTTTTTACATTTATTATCAGGTCAAGTGATGACTGAGATCTCGTTTTTAAATTTGTTTTTACGCTGTTCCTAATTGGCATCTGGGATAACGCGTTAAAAAGATCCCGGTTCCTTAATGTTGTGCCATTAAACGTTTATGTCAACGTTAAATTTCGGTTGTTAAGGATGGTGCCAAGCGTGGGGGACGGTATTATTAAATTAGAAGTGGCATGTTTTATAAAAATGAAATGAGGGAAGTATAGAGCCGTTACCTTTTCCAAATAGATGGAATTTTATTTTTGTATATCGGATTGGAATTTGAAAGTACAATGCATTTTTTTTGAGTTTGGCTGGTTGCACAAATTTGGAAATACTCACCGTTTGTGAGATGTTCTGTAAAAAGATGAGCTTATTTACAATATGGGGTATGAAACTTGCTGATAAAAGAAGTCCGTTCTGGGCCCACCCATTCCTTACACCCCGTCCAGAATAATCATTCTTTGCCTCAGGAAGGGGGTGTACTTTTTTCACAGCTTCACGTTTCGTCGAGATATACTTCGTTGTGCCCTTCATCTCGATATTGCTTTATATGAGTCACGTATTCGGATCTCAATTTTTTCAAATGTGGTAATGGTCTTTCCTTTGTCAAGCGTCTTGTATGTTTCGTGATAACTTTCAATACCATATCCTGAATATTTTCCTTATACATATAGTATAAAGAACCTTCTTTAGTGTTACTTGTTTTACTCACAAATAATTCAGTCTACTAAAAGATCTTTTACGCAGCTGTTCGATATCACTCTATACCATTTCGAGGCGGGCGCAAATACCACTATAAAATGCAAGACTCCCTGTTCTTTCAATCTATATGGAGCATATGACTGTAAATCCCGTATATTTCCATGAAGCCGCGACAGAAGCTCCATCTCAAGCTAGTCGAGTTTCCACCGGAAGCTTAAAATTCAAACATTCCACGAGGCAGGCATGTATATCCTCACGGCAGACCTGTGCTCCATGTCTAAATCTTGAATTGGACCATATCTCATTTGAATTGCTTCAGATGCATATTGTGAACAGCAATTGAAACACCGATTCCGTTCACGAAAGGAATTGGAGTCGCATAACAGCTTTTTGCATGCAGCCGTATTGCCACTGAAGCGAATGCAACCAGCGGATATATTTTACAGTTGTTTATCGTGTTTGAGCGTGGTATTTGTTTTCCCACTAGTTTACCTACTGTGGCAAATGCAGAGGTGGAGTAAAACTTTAGATTGGGATTTGGATAGAACCCCAGCCCACGGGGAAGTTTTATGTGAGTGTGGGTGTGTCGTTTTCAGCTGTTGATGTAAACTTTCAAGTAAACAGCTAATCGGTGCTTTTTCCAAACAGTTTTGTATGCAGAGAGTTAAAAAATAGATGTTAGTATTGATAAACAGTACATTTAACGAATTATACATTACTTTAAGGCTAAAATTGCATAGATAAAAATAGAAAAATGCACATACTATAATGATATTAATCTGTCTGCACTGACAAAACTATCCAACAGCTTACTACAGCTAATTTATTACTAACACCCCCTTTGTATGTAATCAGACACCCATGTATTATCAACGACTGCGCCTTCTCATCGTTTAGATTCTAAAGTTTAGAAGAAATGCATTTTTCTCTGCATCGTCCTTCGGACATTTCTTTTGCAGTATTTCGCTGCAGTGTTCCCTTCTGAGGACTTCCTTTATAGAGATTTTACAGTTGTTGAAATTTTCGCTGTCCAAATTTGGAAATGCCATTATTTTTTTACTCCCGCATGTCAAACTTTACCGACCGTCATTTTTAACACGTAACTTTGGGCCCATAACCTGATGAACTTTTGTATAGGCATTTATTACGAATTAACATTATTTTTTGAATAGAATGGCACGGACAAAACCTGAAAAATGGCACACATTATAATTACATTTATTTGTCTGACACTGACAAAACTATACAACAGCTTAGTACAGCTAAATTATTACTAACATGATGTAAGTAAGAATTTAGGATGGCAATGCCATCTGTCAGCATTACACTGACATGATGACAAAGCCACCTAGCTGCCTTAACGGGTACTACTTCCTAAAGGAAGTGACCTGTAGCCTGACAAATTGGCATGCAACTGCATACTTCAATTTGACAGCAGGCCCCCACGGCACTGTATACACTAGACCTGAACTGCACTGATAAGCTGTAATGACAGCGAAATAGATCTATCTGCAGTTGGTTGAGGTGCAGACAGCACAGCATAGACATGCATTTTATTACTAACATGTATTGCTTAGCTTCTAAAATGGTGGCTTTTGATTTGGTTTTGATTTTGACATTATTACGAATTGGTACACCAGCATCCCAGCGCATTAACAAATTATTGTTCTGCGATATTCGAACTACTCGCTGTTTTGACATCTAGCAACAATTTTCAACTCGTTCTAAGCCATGTACAAAACACACGTTTGCGTGACGACTGATATATGCACTTTATTATTAAGAGGGCATTCGCTTGCCAACCTGACATTTGCCATTTTTTAATATCCTGCTTAGTGACCATAATAATGTGTCAGTTGGCACCTATTGTGCCCGACAGTTGCCTTGGGCGAATTTTTATCATTCTACAGGTTTTGACCTGTCATTGCCAGAATTTGGTTGGCACGCTCAATTTTTGCGCTAAAAATAGTTTGTCCTTCGTGCATGTCGGTTTGGGTGCTCAAAATCTGCTAGTAAGATGGGATGGCTGACTGAGCTCACCGATTATTTTTGTTCTAAATCGCCATTATCCGACGTTTCTCTAAGTATTATCCATGTCATGAAAATCTGTGATCTAAAGGTGAAATCTTAATCAAATTGTCACACTTCTTCCCTGTACAATTAACAAAAAAACTTTACTCAAATTCTAACTTGCTGACATGATGTAAATAATTTTWGAATTTTGTAAGAAATGCCTTCGTCTTTTACTTCAGAAAAATTTCAGATACGTTTTATATACATTGCGCAATAAAAAACTATACAGACATCAGTTTTGTGTGCAATTTATATCGCTGTGTATACTTTTAACGGCATATTCTATGATAAAACGTTTCTTTTACAATAAAATATGTGCTCTCTATTTTTTGGGTTTTTGGCTGTCAAGAGCACACAGCAGTTGTTCTGGCTCTATTGTAAACGAGGTCACGTCATAATCTTTACCAGTGTTTGCTGATAATAAACTACCCTTTGCCCAAATTTTTTCTTCGTATATTGAAGTTTAATTTTTCCTGTATTTTCAATAAAATTTAATTACGAGGTTGTGTTTCCAAATAGAGCGTCTGTTCAGTTGCTTATAATGAGTACCATTTCGTATATTTCAATGCCACTTTTAATCTGGTACAAATAAGGAGACAGCGTTCCAATTTTCCAAATTTTGTTTCATTATAGAGGATTTGGGTGACCAGTTCCGTGCAGCAGACGCTGATTTTGATTTTGCTTAAATATGTACTATTTACTTCTGTACCCAAATCTTTGGTATACTATTATCACGCTGTTTTTTTCTCGCCACCCCTCGGTCTATTACGGTTGTTCGCATTTTCTGAGGTTGRGCTTCTTTCCATGTCTTCGTAGTTTATGTATTGTAAGTCTGTAGATAATGTTTTATTGTTATTCAGTATTCTCCTTCCCTTTAGTGCATTCGTCCGGTTGGAATGTTGTGCTTCTTTATACTATGTGGACTACTATCTTCTTGCGATTTATTCTTTTCTCCTGAAGCCATCTTCTTCACATTTGGCCCGGGTAAATGCGGTTTATACCTACTTAGCCTATCATCGCGTGCTTTATGGAACAAGTTTGGTTGTAAAGTTGTCCCTAAGCTTCGCTGTGTTTATTTTACATAATCCTGATGTATATGCAACAAAATTATTATGGTACTATTTTGTCTTGCTTTGATTCCTGGTTCTATTTCCAAATATACTGGTCGAGCACATTCACAACTCTAATCACCATTCCACCATCACATGGCTGCACAATATTTAATATAAATAACAATGTAAATACGCAAGCTCAGAGCTAATCCTAATCTCGTGCGTTCACTATGACGGTTGGCACCGAACTCTTCATAAATAATCGACGTATTTAGAAAAATAAATTCCATTGTAACATATAACATTATCTATCCGTTTTAGATTAACGATAATTGTAAAAATATCTCTAATATAGCACACAAGAATGAACTTTCCTGAATCGATGTAATTCAAGTATCAATTTAGGCTCAAGGGTTTACTGGTTAAGTCGATTTGAGCTTTTTCCTTTAATGACTTGCCTTTTCAAGACAAGCAGTACTTCTCGGTTATTATAGACTGCTTTTGTAGTCCTCATCCATCAGATCCTCCAGGGTGACTGAGTTTTTGCGCCTTAAAATTTTTCCAACTCGCCAGTTTCCTACAGAAACGTAATTTTGGTGCTGGCCCAATTTACAGATATACCTGACGCAACAAGGCTTCTCATGTAATTGCTTGTTATACTGCTCACGAATGTCGTCAAATCCTTCGAAAATTTCAATATAACGACCAGGCTGCGTTCCGACATCCACCTACCAGGTAGGTAATTTCGCGTCGTCCCTGTTATTACACGTGCTACCTTCCGACATACGCGTATGTGCAGCGTATGCGCTCAATGTTTGACTTATGTAAATCTTCCGGTTTTGGCGATGTTTGCATTAGCATAGTGTCAACAGTCGTTGCCGCTAATCTCCGTCTGCTTAGTTGAATTCCTGGCGCACATGTAGAAGGCTTTTCCCGATCTCATGTTAAGTATCAAATGTGCATTTCTGCTTAAAACCCCTACAATCTGGAATGACGTGGGTGATATCTTCAAGCGAGGGTTGGAGACCGACACGGCATACAGGGAATGTTTCCTCACGCCTCTTTTAGTCTTCGACTGTCTTGTTCAATCAGGAAAGCAAATCGTTTACCATTGCGAATAAAAATAACAAACTTATTTATCGTAAGTATTAAAAAACTCGTTGAATTTTAAAAGAGAAAGGTCTGCAAACCAAGAGTTTGAGGGCTGTATCTCATAATTCGATCGAAAAGTAGAAGATCTGTTCCGCAAGGGCAAAAATCAGTGTATGGAATTCTATTTTAAATGGCTGTTGTATAGGACGTAAATGGGTTTAGAAATTAAATATTTTCAAGACGTAAATTATGTTTTAAGGTGTGGGGAATAGTACTGAACATGGACAACCATTGTATACATCTTTTAAGCTTTAAACGTTGGCTTGACCATCGCTCTCCTTTTCTCTGATCTTCCACTTTATATTCCAAGTCGTTTACGTAAGATAGTCGAGGTGCTTTCCTGTTTGCCGGATGGTATATTATTAGAGCAGCTTGTTTTTGCGGATGTTTTCCACCGTAAGCACGACTGGCTGAAATCTTCAGTATCATTCTATTTCTTCGGCAGTGCACACCTGCAAAAGGTTTGCGTGTATTCTTAATAATTGCTTTAATGCCGATTTATTGGTAAACGTGTTATACAAACACCCTTACACTGAGTGTGTTGTTTGCTGTTCGTGATTTGTGTGTGTGGCGTTTAATTACTGCTCTTTTTTATTACCAGATTATCCGCGCTCGAAAAGCAAGGTAAGCTCTAATTATTGGATAAAGAGTTTCAGGTGTAGTATTGAATTCGGTCAGGGACGATGTTTTTTGACCTTTGTACGGATGCAGCTGCCAATTTGTAGGTAGGGTGTAAACAAGACCATTACGTATGCGTTTCGTAGCATCCCGAGGTATTTTTAAAAATTATACGATTCGTTATAAATATCATCAAGGCCCTTCCTGGGTCTATAACCCTCTAGAAAAACAAAACACCGCTTGCACGAAGCTTTGGATAACGAAGGATGAATATGTAGTTATTTAAATATTGAGTGTATGCGTGTGAAGTATAAAAGTAAGTTGCATCGATTGCATAACAAAACATTTGCTGTTTTAGCTATATGACCGTAGACGGTGTAAAATCTCATAATATTGTACATCCTCAAACTGAATGATTACTCGTGTAAATTTATGTATATTAATTTAAAATTTTGAACAAAAACAAGCATAAACAACCCTTCCTCCGATTAAATTTGCTTGCTCTACGAACCGACTGACGCGAATTTTAAAACGTTAGAAGTAATCTTCACAGACTCCTTCAAACTTCGCCTTTTTCTCTTACAGTGAAATCATCAGTTTCTGACAGCACCGGTTTCTCCCCGTCCCTTGAATTCTCCTGTTTTGCATAATTGCATAATTTTTGCCGCTTCCGAAGCGGGAAATTTATCTGAATTTCATTGTGTGCAATAACTGAATAACTCAATTATTTACCTTCCGAAGTTTTAAATTCGCCTGGCTTAATTCTTTAAAGCTGCCTTTTAAAACTGTATAAACGCTATGTAGTAACTGCAAAATATCTGCAGTCCTAGGTTATGTCAATATTTCGTTAATTACCAGTAATTGGCATACGAATAGGACAGGTTGCGGAACCTCTTGATGAAGTTTTATTAGATTTTCATTATCGTTTATTTTTATTGGTATCCGTGGTCTTCTGTGCGAAGTTCTTCGAAAAGTTTGCTTGTTAAGCTCTATTCTAAGGTAAATGCGAGCCTTTCGTTTTACTCTGAATTCTACATAGTACACGTCCACATGCTGAAACGTGTCTTGAAGTTATTACTAGTTACTCGATTTATATAATACAGCATGTGTTTACATCAAGTTCTAACGTACATAACAATTTGTCTTGGCTGTACAATCAGATTGCGTGACTCAGAGTTTCGTCTTTATTTAAGTTCGTCAGACGGTATACTGAGTTCCAACTACCATACTGAACATTTTTTGTTAAGAGGAGAGAAAACATAATATAGCAGTAAAAAATCAGTCACGTCACTAGCTTCCGTCTTGTAGATATGGGTTGTGCGGTTTTCGGGTCTTAAATTTTTTTAAAAGCGTTAATTATGTATAACCAAGGTTGACAAATTCGCCTGTTGTTCAATGCCTCTGTAACGTACCCATTTAATTAACAAGTCGAGTATCCCAGTGTTTGCTAAACGATAGATGAGGTGAAAGAATTGCTCTAATTCGCTGCCTAACGAACTTCGTTTCCCTATTGCATTACTTGCCGAAAAAATTGCGTCTCTGTGTAGGAATTTTATTTGAACAGCATCGTGCATGCTGAAGTTATTGGCATTCGTGCTTCATGCTGCTGTGGGTCCACTGTAAACATCACCGGTAATTGCCAGCATGTATGTACGGTAGCAAACAACGCTCACTGGATGTTCGATTGGAGAAAGCTGTCAGAACGGGGGTGTCGGCCAGTAGCACGTACGAATCCGTAAACGTTCCTGGCTTGTTTTATTAATGAAGTGAGTTGAGCTGCCATACATGTTCGCTTGTCCTGTTCAAAGGTTTTCAAGCCTGGTTAATGATACACGTTTCCCAAATTTTCGGAATTTGTTGACATGATATTAGCTTTTAGGAAGTATTACGTCATTACGTAATAGTATATATGTATATGCATCATATATGGATACTTTTAATTTGAATTAAAACTTAATGAATTGCTATTTATTTGCATGTTTGAATGAACACATGCGTGCTACTAATTTGCAACAGATAGATAAATCTCAACACTTGCATTTGACTAAACCCGTACAGGAAAACCTTATTACAATCGTCTATATATATATATATATATATATATATATATATATATATATATATATATATATATATATTATTATCTAACATTATGGACGCTGAAAGCATTCACCCTAGAAAACTTCTTGTGGTTGGTCCTCTAACCAGTCGTTTACTGCTGTAACCACTTGATAATCATCGTCATATCTGGTCCCACAATTTCAGAAATAAATAATTGCTGGAAGCTAGGACTGGTGAATACGCAGGGTGTTCGTGCAATTCAAATCCTCCGTCATGAATAACATTCATTGCAATATAGCTTTTGTGTACAGGAGGGCTGTCCTGATGGAACAAATTTCCTTTCCTCAATTTTCCCTGTCTTTTTTCTTTGATGCGCTCGGCAATTTTGAAATTAAGTTGACGTAGTAAAAGCCTGTTATTGTGTGTCCACGCTCCAAAAAGTCAACCATTAAAATTCCGTCCGCATCCCAAAAAAATTGTGACCATAATTTTACCAGCAGTAGGCCCAACTCGAAATTTGCGTGGTGGATGGGAACGTTTGTGATGCCACTCCATACTCTGTTGTTTTGACTCTGAGTCCTAGTGGTGGACCCACGTTTCATCAGCAGTTACAATTCGAGAGAGAAACTCATCCGGGTCTGCTGAAAACTTTGCCAAACTGGTTTCAGGKKGCAAGACTCTCGAAGGTTTCTGATCAGGTGGCAACATTCTAGGAACCCAGCGTGCAGATAACTTAAAATATCCATTAATATTTACTCTGTTGTGCCAAATGTTCATTCGCCAATCTGCCATTACCATGTCATGAACACGATAATCATTTTTCTGAATAGTGATAGTTACTGGTCGTCCGGCACTCTTTGCATGTCCACACGTTTGTCTTCCCAATTTAAATTCTCGGGACAAATTTTTTGCCACTTGGTAAGAAGGAGCACTCTCTCTAATACACCCACCATATCTTCATGAATTTCTTGTGGCGACAACTTTTCTTTTGCAAATATTTTATAACTGCACCTATCTCCCCGTAAATTCTAAATTATTTTAACAAACAACGAATGACAAGACTGGTACTGAACAAGAGTCACAACAAATAAATAAACTTTCAATATGCCCAAGAATTTCACTGTTAGTTAACGCTTACTGTATCAGGGACCGTAAATAATGATCTCCTCTCGTAGTAACAAAATGTTTTAATGTAATAATTTAAGCACATTAGTTTTTAGTTTGATAGCGTCATGAACGAAACAAGTTTTTAGATAATTTACTGTATGCCCAGAGTGAATTTTATGTTTTAGAGATATATATCAAAGGCATGTTGGATGTAGAAGTTTCCTTTTGCGTATTTGACAAATATTTTTTCAAATGTCGATTTTACGTTTTCTTCCGCAATACAAGATTCTAATGTTGAAAAAKTATCGTTGATGCAATAGTTAGCAAAACCTTTATTGGAAGTTGCAACCTGTTCTTTAATCCTATATTCAGTATTATCCATCTAACTGTCTTATTTATACATCGCGTTGCATGCATTTCAGTCGCTTTCACTTAGCGTATTTATTTTGGGCTTCTTGCTTTAACAAGAAGATTTCCTCAATTACATTGTTTCATAACAAAGTCAAATTTGACCACCTGTTAGTAAGCTGCCAACACCACGAAAATCACCCCACTTAAATATCTTTACAATAACGCGAAATGTTTTTTGTTCATGTGTAAGATCCAAAGGTTAATTGCAGCTTCCGTAGGTTTCAAAAATATTGTGATTCGATTCATGAATTCTGTGTCAAAGTTGTGTCTGGTTGACACTAATTTGATATCGTGTGCAGAATGCCATTAACAATGGAGATTAATAAAATTAATTTTAATATTGATGTGAATTTTACGTTACTTATCTTTCGCTCGAGTAAAGCTTTTAAAAGATATATATTTTTGCTACATTGTGCTTTTAGAAGCGCTAAACCTACCAAGAGATATATTCTCCACATGTATATAAATACGAATTTTACCAGCGCATTAAATTTCATATTCAGTAGCCGTCTTTATTTGATCCGCTGTGAAATCAGAATGTGAATTTTCGCACCATCGTAGTAGTTTTCTCGGCGTATTTTATTAAATGCATCAAACGCGCGTCGGTAGATTGTTGTAGGGATTAGCTTTGAGGGAATATAGAGCGAAACTGGTGGGAATATCATTGGCAGGAATGGAACATAATCTCAACACCAGATGCAAATGTATAAATATATTATTCAACGGGGTAGCTTTCATCGTTACGCTGTAGTAAATTCCTCTACGCTTGCTTCCTGTTGGTTGCAAGAGTAGTAAAGCGTTTGTCTCAGTTCTCGCAATTTTGGAATAGGGTCGTCCCGCACATTAAAATTTGATAGTTTTAACCTATGCCTTTTATTGCTTACATCATGAATACTAGTGCCACGCATCTATTTTGCTTTCAGATTAATTCAACTCGTAACAAACGGCGGTAGAAAAATTACCCTGTTTCAAACATTTTCTTAAATCCGCCAACAACTACGCAAAAGGTTCCTAATTCCCGTCATGCGCACTGTTACAGCTCCCTAGGTAACTAGGTGGTCACTGTTGTCAGTTTTATAAATAGCCAGAGAAATACAAATAATGCAATGGGAGTGAGAGAGAGGGGCGAAGGTATAAGTATAACCGTCAACGTCAATATTATAATGTAAACATAGGAATAACCTGTAACTGTTCATCAGCAGTAGTATTCTTACAACACGGAACAAAACACTTCTTAACGTAAGCCATTCTGACAATAAAAAAACAACAGATTACCCAAATACTTCAAAAACATCTTGCTCCACCACTTAATCTGACAAGTGCGAAACTCGAAAGTTTGATCAAACTATGTAAACAAAAACGCATGGCTAGAGTTGTTAGGGTTATTCGTTACACATGTGACACATGCAGCACGTGCGAACGTGCGATGTTGTCAGCGGTACTTTACCGTTTTCTTCCTAACGACGGCCAGAGATCGTCCTGACAGTTTCAAAATTTATCATGTCGTTGTCATACGAAAGTATACAAACTAAACATTATAAAGCTTCAAGCGTCGTTTAATTCCTCATAATAAAAACATTAGTTCTAAGGCAGGTTAGATGGTTAAAGTGCTTTCGTATTTCAGCAAAAGGCCAGTGAATGCGCTTATTATATTTAACTATTCATTATAGAAGAAATCTGACTGAAGGATGATTTAAGTTATTTTCACAAATACGGCTTGAGTTGACTTAGGTATCAATGTCACAATGCCAGTTTACGAGTACATTCCTCATGGTAACGCAAAAATTTGCCCACACTGGTAACGCGACGCAGCTCAAAAAAAATGTAAACAAATATTACTTGCAATCCCGCTAGAGAACTGGCTATTATTGGTGTTTCTCGCTTTCGATAGCATGCGAACCTTTTACGTCATCTCCGTGGCGGCATATGGAGGCATTTGAAACGGATATTGAAAAATCCATATTTTCGCATTTTTTCTCGGCAAAGAAGAACCGGAAAAAATCGCAAAAAAATGTCTTTGTGCTTCAATTTTTATGTACATTTTAAATGTAAAATAAAAAAAAATATGTTGGACGACTCCATTCCACAATTTACGTTATCGTAGTAGCCCTGCTACAATAGATCTAAATGAAGCATACTATTTCAACGAAGATTGCAACACGAAATGGAAAAATGTACTGAATATGACTCAGCTATTTAAAGAAATCTATGCAGGTGCGATCTTCCAAATGAAATAATAAAAATAGGTTACAATGAACCTAATTATTTCCTATTTCACGAGGAATATCATATTTGACATTTTGACGCTTATGACGACCCTGCTTCTTATGCCTAGGCTCGTTTCATTAGTGACTCCACATGACATGAGGGTACGGTGCTTTAGCGAATTTAGCTTGTTATCTGCAATGGCTTGTTTGTGAAATACTGGCTTACTCTACGCATGAAAGCTCTTGATGAATTCCCAGTGGGAGGTCATCGGTAACTAGATAATTTCAACGTCCCAGCTAATGCATTTTCATCGGTTTAATTTGGCGCGAAAGTATGGATGCATATGGAAAACCGAATTAGTGAAACAGCGAAAAATTTAATTAGCATCGTAATGAAAGTTCGCTGCAAGATTTAATGAAAACTGGAACGTATAAAGGTCCCTACAAAGCAACGCAGCGGCTTTTTTCTCTTCCCAATTATTTCTCCGATTGTTAGCGGGGGTGGGTTTGTTTGTGCCGATGGGTGGTCGCAGATATCGTAGGTTATGAAAACAGCTAGAATGCAGAGCTGGGATTCTGTTTCCAGAGAAGTTTACCCTCAGGGAGTCGCTTCATCCGAAAATTTTTTGAGGTTAGTGTAAGGAATGCTCCTTGGCATAAAAATGTACTAATTTTAGTAACACTTAAGAAACAAAGAAACAATCTGAGTCATAATTTTAAAATTTAAAATTGAAATAAATAAAAGATTGGTCTGCGCTTTCGGAAAAGAATAAACTTTGTCATATAATAATCAGGTAGGTACTGTTTCTAGTATACTACTGTAATTTCGTGTCACCTAGGAAATGTTAAACAGAACATTTAATTTTAAAAATAAAAATGAAACTTACTTCGATGTATGCTTAAAATGCTGCCCTTTTACCATTTGGTGATATCGTAAACAAAACTGAAACTCATTTAGAACATTCCTTCCGATCTTTTTCATATACTTCGAAGTTTTTTTCATTGGACGTAATCCCGTCATAAGGACTAAAATATCTTCATCAACAAGAAAAACGACGTTAATTTAAGCTACAATGGAAAAAATACTATTAATTATCAATACGTCTACCTCGTCAACTGCTTATTTTACTGTTACGTTTACTTGTTGCAGAGTATACTGATGAAACCTAACACGTTACTTTCATTAGTCAAATCATCAATACGTTGTGCATTTTTGGGGCTCTTTTCAATTGCATCAAAAGGATATTGTGTACTATACCGGGTAAAATAATGTAATAATTAATAATAATGTAAGAAAACTAATTTTTCTTCTAATCCCACATTCATTTTTTTCATGTTATGGCAGAATAACAAATACAGAACTGAAAACATTGACATTTTCTTAATTATAACGTTGTTATGTTAAATTTTGTGCAATTTATATTTAAACCAGCCCTATAAACAGTAATCTAGTGGTGTGAGATGTGGAGATCATGCAAGAAATTTATTAGGACTACCATGACCGGATCTAAGGCCCTGGATTTACTTTTTGTAAATGGTACGGATATAAGCATCGCTTGTGGATTGTGTTTATTCCTCATTTTATGAAATGAGCAATTGAGTACTAAATCTTTGCGAGCTGGTTGTTGTATCTTCATCTGTACTAGTTGCAGAATATTTTGAAGTTCTTCTAAAGTTTATCCAGTACTTTATTTAGAAGTTACTTACAAACTTGACAGTAAACGTTCATTATCACAATAAATTGAAAACTTATCAAATCAACAGACTAATCAAGTGTTTTACAATATCGAATATGGCATATCTGGTTTTTCGAAAAAACTGAATACAACTTCAACCTTGGATAAAAACTATGAATTACCCTATAACTTGAAAACAAATTAAAGTCGACTAGAACATTTTTTAATTATTTTCGTATATATTACACCCCAGCAGTTTTCTGTAAAATTTATTTTTCTTGGCACTAATAATAATTATAACAATTATAATTTTATTGAGTCTCACCTCTTACAAAACTTGAAACAGTACGAAATTATTATAATTGTTACACTACGGATAAAATGTTTCATTTAACACTGTAGAAACAGACAGTTGAAGTTAATTTCCTTTTATATCAACATTTGTTGTTGATTCATTTTCTCATCACTTAACAGTATTTAAAATGGTTTAAATTCAACAAAAAAACGACTATAATATTCCCTAAAAGATTTATTTGTTTTAAAATTATTTATTTATACGACATTCGCTCTAAACCTCGTAGTTCTTGCGATATTCCACAAAAATGATAATGGTACCTTAATTTTTACAGTCTAAAAAGGCGATGTTGAAAACTTGTCTGACTTACTACTATAGGTATACTATATTCTATTAAAAAATATGTTTTTGCCAGACCCACCTTTTGGAGATGCTTTATAAAATCAACGAAAGCCAATGCTATGGAGCTTTAGTACATGCTCACCACAAAAATAGCTGTCAAACTTTTTTGCATATCAAAGTGCCTTATTTTACCGGCCTGCTTTGTTTGCATTTGGGCCCTACAGATTTATGTAGTATAATTAAAAATCCTCGGAGTAGTGGAGTGTGCATTAAAATAGCCACCCACCACCCTGATTTATAATCAAGTGGCAACTTGAGCCTGATTTGTGAAACCGTATCCCACATGTGGTCATAACTCACCGCTCAGCGGATGCCCCCGACTGAACCACATAATTATACATGTAACATCGATCCGTTCATTGTCTTCCAGCCATACGTAACATGCTTCTTATCGAATAAGGGCATCTTGCGCTGCTTCTGACCCATTCGACCCTTGGCGCGAGACCAAAGTGATACGTATTTGCGTGCAACTTTACCCCCTTTCAGCGCACCAAGGTTTTCTTCGTTATTGGGGAAAGTAATTGCGCGCTAATGCGCGGTTACCCAGGTCTATTAATAAACGTTTGCCCACGACGAAGACGTTGTTATCGGATCGAAGTAGATTAAGTGTTTGCGCCATCGGAATTTACGTCTGCGCTGCATAACTGGAAATGAAAATAATTTGATGAAGCTTGCTGTAATTACCTGGATGTGCTGGATGATGAGGATATCTTTTGTACTCTGTGGGAGCTGTCGTTTTGGGGGATTGCTAATTCTAATGAGTACATGATTTCCAGCGTCGTTTCTCAATTAAAAAATAATAACTTCGTACCTCGTGATAATTGTGTTTCCTATAGTATTCAACATCTCCTAAATAATGTAGTTTTATCACGACGAATATTCTTGTGAAGGTGACTTAACTGTAGTTTATTAATTATCAATAAAAGCTACTGCATATACAGGGTGATTTTTTTAAAACTTCACACCTTAAATAACTTTAAATAGAGGAAAAATTTTAAATTTTGCAAAAACAGGTAAACTTTTGTTTGCAGGGGGACAACTTTTGAGATAAGTTTTTAATGGATAGCGCTTACCCTCTTAGCGGGGTAGATACCCCTTCAAAAATTTTAAATGAAACTACCCATCTTACGATACATCATTTAAAAGCTTATTACACAAGGAGTCTTGCCATGTAATTAGTTTTACTATTTTTTACCCACTGACGGGGTAGTGGGTCAAAAAGTGCATTGTAGCAAGTGGCTTATAAAATGGAATATTTTGGACTTTTTTAACAAAATTTATTGTCTTGCAGTTACAATAAACATTGCCCTTACTTAAGCCTAAAATTATCTACTTTGTGTTTCCAATTTTTTGCTTCTTTGGCACGACCATCTTTTTGTTCACATTCCTTTTTATGAATCGCGTGAAATTTTAAAGTGAGAGTCCAAGTGATAATGGTTTATTCACCTGCCGAAAGGGTAGAAATATTTTTTATTTACGGTGCTGAGCATAGCTGTGCTCGTGCGTCAGCAAGAGTGTTTAACGAACGGCACCCCGATAAAAATGTTGACGCTAGGTACATTCTCGATCTCGTGCAGAAATTTCAAGACACTGGATCTGTAGTAAACAAAAAAAGGGCAGGGAATAGAGTCGTTGATGAAATGGCCCAACTTGAAGTACTTGGTCATTTTGCAATGGATCCAACTAGCTCTTTGCGTAACATTTCTACAGCCACTGGACTTTCTTATTCATCTGTAAGGAAAGTTACAAAACTGCACAAATTCCATCCCTATAAGATGAAAACTCTCCAGGAACTCGGCGAAGTTGACTTCGATAGAAGACTGCAATTTTGCGAAATTATGACAGAAAAGATTATAGTAAATCCAAATCTAATAAAAAATATCTGCTTCAGTGATGAATGCACATTTTTTTTGAACGGCTCTGTAAATAAACATAACGTCAGGTACTGGAGTGACCAAAATCCTTATATTTTTCGAGAAGGTCATACACAAGTTCCTCAGAAGCTGAACGTCTGGGCTGGAATACTTGGCAACGCAATTGTAGGTCCAATTTTCATTGATGGGACGCTAAATGGGGGAATGTATTTAGAATTACTTGATAACGTTATTGATCCTTTAATCACAGAGCAATTAGAAAACCAACGTGACCCTGAAGGAAATCCAATGTTGGATGAATACGAATTGTTTTACCAACATGATGGAGCCCCACCGCATTACGCCATTAATGTGCGAAATTGGTTAAATCATAGATTTCCTCTTCACTGGATTGGTAGGCGTGGAACAATTGAATGGCCGCCACGATCACCCGATTTGACTGCTTTAGATTTCTTTCTATGGGGTCATTTAAGATCTGTGGTTTACAAAACACAACCTACTAGCCTGGACGATCTGCGAGGAAGAATTATTAACGAGTGCAGGAGGATTCCACCTGAAACTTTCCGAAAAGTGCAGCAGGAGTTCGAGAACCGTCTGTATTATTGTATGGAAAGAGGTGGTGCACATTTTGAGAATCTATTGTAAGGTTTGAATTTCTATGGTTTTGTTCACACTGTTTTTGGAGTTACAAATAAATAATTTTTATTTTTCGTGGACATGGACTTTCTAAAAAATTACATGATAAATACTTTAATGTTAATAATAATGTTAAAAGAAAATTTTCAGTATTCTGAGAGTTTTTTTTAAGTGTCATATTTTTTACAAGTTGTTTGTTTAAATTTTGGGTTCTCGTAAGGACAAATTTTATTTCCGCTCTAAAATAAAATACATTTTGTTGAAAAGAGTCCAAAATATTCAATTTAATAAGCAACCTGTTTCGTAGGCACTATTAATCTATTACCCCGTCAATAAGTTAAACGTGGTAAAACTAATTACATGGCCAGACTCTTTGTGAAATAAGCTTTCAAATGATGTATCACAAGATGGATAGTTCCATTTAAAATTTTTAAAGGGGTGTCTACCCTGCTCAGAGAGTAAGCGCTATCCATTAAAAACTTATCTCAAAAGTTGTCCCCCTGCAAACAAAAGTTTACCTGTTATTGTAAATTTTTAAATTTTTGCTATATTTAAAGTTATTTAAGGTGTGAAGTTTTCAAAAAATCAACCTGTATATGGCTACTTTTATGGTTTTGTCTTCATAAATAATACACTTTTGCTTTGATATGGACAATAGTCCTGAGCTGAACATGTTTGTGAAAAAAGGATCAAACTACATATGTGACCTGATTAAAAACAAGTTTTTTTCATGTAATGCAATTAAGGTTCTTATCATTTCCTTATATAATATTTCTAACCCATTTTCTCTCTCGCACGTATTTCCTAGAATGTACGTCGGTTAGTTATTGCCTTATTCTGTTCAGTTCAGAAGAAAGAATATTACAAGAACTATAGACTTTGTCACATTGTTTTTACTAAAGACCACCGAACCGTTACGTTTTATGAAGAGCCACGGTTCATTATTGCCAGTTCAATACAAAGGATACTGATTTGTCTCATACGTTAGGCTTTTCAAACTATTGCGTAGTTACTGATTCTGCAAGTTTTGGTGCTACTTTTAAATATATTATTCTGTACAGGAAGCAGTATGTAGTCTACATGTATTTGTGTCTGTGAAATACAATGTACCCTAATGGTTTGCCATTTATAATTGAAGTGTAGCGAAATCTTTGTTTTAAAACGACTATAATAAACATTTTATTAAAGAAAAATCCATTTTATTCTTTTAATGGTAAAGCGCTTTCTGCTAACGAATAGCCATCGTCAGTACTAATGTATTGTAAGTCCCCTATAGCAAGAAGAAATACTAAATCACACTACCTCTGATACAGATTTAAATATTGGGTCAAAAAAGTCGGTCGTTGACAGCACATAGCCATCAGGAAATAGTTGTGTGAATACTTGTCTACGCACTGACGCCATTACAGTTTGATTCTTCATTGTATACGTTGTTTACTGAGTGTTTAAGATGCATCCGACAATCGTGAGTCCCGCCGATTGTGAAGTACGGGCTGTTATACGATTTCTTAGTGCTAAAAGCGTAAAACCGATCGATTTTCATCGTGAGATCTGTAAAGTTTACGGACCAAACATTATGAGTGATGAAATGGTAAGGAAATGGGTGAGAGCATTTAAAGATGGCCGCACAAATGTGCATGATGAAGAACGGAGTGGGCGTCCTTCGGTCGTTAATGAAGATTTGGTGCAGAAAGTGAACGAAAAGGTGAGAGAAAACAGACGCTTTACAATTTCATCATTGTGCGACTGCTTTCCTCATTATTCTCGTAGTGTTTTGTATCGCATTGTGACCGAGAATTTGAATTACCAGAAATTGTGTTCACGTTGCATTCCGTTGACGGATTTGCACAAAACCCAACGTTTAGGCAGTGCATTGACTTTCCTTGAGCGGTACCACAATGAAGGCCAAGATTTTTTAGACCAAATTGTTACTGGTGACGAAACATGAGTGGCCTACGTCACACCAGAATCGAAACAACAATCCATGGAATGGCCACATTCATCATCACCCAAAAAGTGAAGTTTAATCAAACAATTTCTGCCCGGAAAATCATGTGCACAGTTTTTTGGGACAGAATAGGAGTATTGCTAGTGGAGTTTCTGCCTCGTAATAAGACAATCAATGCAGCGTCTTATTGTAAGACATTGAACAATCTGCGTCGTGCAATCCAGAACAAAAGACGTGGCAAGTTGAGTAGGGGTATCGTTTTGCTGCATGACAATGCCCGTCCACATGTGGCTAATCGGACCAAAGATCTCATCAAATCTTTTAAATGGGAAACTCTAAATCATCCTCCATACAGCCCTGATCTGGCGCCCAGCGACTACCATTTGTTCCTGCWCTTGAAGAAACACCTGGGTGGTCAGCGTCTTCAAGACGATAACGAAGTCGAAACATTTGTGATACAGTGGTTAACAAGTCAGGCGGCAGAATTTTATGAGGAGGGTATTCAAATACTGGTGCCACGTTATGACAAGTGCCTCAATATTCACGGAAATTATGTAGAAAAGTAGATTAAGGTACAGGCTTTCATGTAAGATAAAATTATTACGATATCTTTGCACGTCTTTTTTTAATTCCAAAACGGTACTTACTTAAAAAACATGGCTCGTATGTTGTATACATATATGTTTTTCTATTTCTGGGTGACTGGTTAAATTATTTCAATTAATTGTGTTTAAGCCATTTTAGTGGTTAGGTTTTTATTTTCCTACCCTTTAATTGGGCTGGTCTCAGCCTGCCTGGATCGTGTATTCAAATAAATAAATAAGTACATATGGATACGTGGATGAACGATAAACTCTTACTTAGGACATTCTAATGCTTTCTGTGTGTCAGTGATTTGCCTATTTGATCCCTCTTCTTGCATGTTTAATTACAGAGAAGCAAAAATACCCTTGAAGTTTGAATAATGGATGTGCGAGATACCCCAGGGCGGTCGTAAATACAAAGAAATTATAGGTCGACTGTTCAATACGCCGCGTCGCTTTTCTCCCGGGAGGTATACAGAACTCTCGGCGAAGCTAGTTCTTTTGCTTTCAGACCGCGACCCCCATTCTCTGAAGCTTGAAGATTTATCCGGCCGTTTTTTTAGACATTTATCACCTAATTTCGTTCGCCCGTTCGAAAGGAAGAATTTAAGGCGATATTACGTGGGCGGCAAACAATGCCGGTAAATACAAACTTATTAAAGGAACAAACGAGCCTGTAGGTGCAGGTCTTTCATGAACACTTTCTGGCGTCTGTTTTGGTAATCCACAGAAACGCCGGCTTAATTGCACTCCGTGATTTATAAATGACGTTTATTACAGTCTTTTTAAGTTCACTTTCTTGCAGTCCGTTATTTCGCCGCGGCTTGGGTAAACTGCTCGGCTCATTTCATTCTGTGGGTTGTATAGTATCTGCTTAATTGTTTGCGGCTCAGTTTTGCATAGAAACTACGAATAATGTAAAGCTTTATAAGAACATAAGCTGAAATTAGGTTTATGATACGTTGTGTGCCTGAAAATTCTGGTTAAACCTGTGCTGCTCTAAAGTATATTAWATCTTGGAAGGATATCAAGTCGCTTCTGCCTGTTATTAAATGTCGTAATTTTTAAGTATTTGGGGAACGAAGGTTACCAGCGCAATGGTGGCTGTATTCAGTACTACATTTTTATGAACCATCCTACAATAGTTGATTTTGCCTTGTAATTTAGAGCTCAACATTTCTTGTGGTTTTCTTTTGCATTACAAAGGTATTGTGGGTCTGCAAAAGTTTCCGAAGCAGCTTGCTTAAGACGATTCTTACTGACGTAGATGTTGATTCGCAGAGGTAGATTGAGAAGGAGCTGTAAAAACTGAAGCAACCGGGAGATGGCTCCTCAAAAGTTAGGACGAACTCATTATGCCCTAGGTGATTTTCGTTTTTGCCACACAAGATGTTATTGTTTTAAAATGCATGCCTAATATGCTATGGTGTCTGCATCGCAACTAAACTACATGTCTCGCTATCACTATCGGTAATCAAGTTTAGTGCAGACAGTCTGACACAAAACCGGGTTTACCTATATAAGTACTAAATAACATTGGACCCTAAACGCTTCCTTTACAAGAACAAATATTTTCCTCCCATTCTGCGTCGATACGTACCGGTCTCGATCGTCTCTGAACGGTTTTCTGTGATAATCAGCGTTTATAGATCTCTTATGGGATTGAAGTCTTAGTCCTTTGAAGATGGAGGAATCCGTGGCATTTTTGAGTGGGGCTGGAAGATAGAGAAGTACAGTGTGGTTGACACCATGCCATCTAGTGGCAGTACGGCATCATCCACACTGTAATTCCCGCATACACATCGCCTACCTTGGCGTATATAAGGGAAACCGTGTTGTCTGCGTTGGGACTATAGTTGTTCTGAGGAGGCTTTATAAGCCGAAACAGCTGTCCACAGATTGTATCGATGCAGGCGACATGGCATAGGCGTAATTTTGTTAGTATGGATAGGTTGTTTCTTAAGAATTTTACCGATTCTGTTTGTGACACCATCAACCTAAAGAAGTAATGCAGTGGATCTATAGTTTGCATTTGGGGGAGTCTCAATACTTAACCGTCGCGACAAGTTACATCAACCCCCATCTTCTACCGTGGTCTATAATCGACAAAATGTGCATTATTCGTTGTTCAAAATGAACGAATTGTTGAAAAGATTACTGTTGTACTGGCATACAATCGGCGTATTTGATAATTTCCAAACGATATAGACAGATATTGACTATATACGAATTTTTGAATTTGAAGCAGTCTATGTTCGCTTGCAAGTGCAACTTGCCAATATATTTTATAGATTTCTGTAAACCGGATATAGGCGCAATATTGGAGTTTAAAAAACGGGTTCGTTTTTCCTGTCACGAAACCTATTATTTAGATAGAAAAAACTAAATTAAAAAAGAAGAGTTTATTTATTTGTAGCGATTGTTGCCTTTGACTGCTTGGTTTAAACTATACATTATTAGTCTGAAGCATCAATGAATCTTTGCATATCAGATTATCACCCATTTTTACGTTCTTTAGTATTTATAGTTAGCTGCTACTAATAATGTACGTAACAAAAGTTTTGAGACAACTTTTTTAACCAATTTTCATCCAAAACGTTTTTTTGTTTGTTTTGTTACCACTGACTGGCATTTGTCCTAGTAAGCTTTGTAATCATAAATATTGACAGACGTCATCGAAAAACTCTTGTGACATGGCGTATAAAATCGAAATCCGGAAAAGTACTTATAATTTAGTTGTCGAATTGCCGAACGCGGATATTGTAAACATAATTCAGGGACGAAATATTTCTCGTGCAACTATTTACCGAACAATTAACGAATGTGAGGAAGAAATACCTTGTGTAAAGCTGCCAAAAAGCGAAAGGCCTCGGCTTTTGTCTGATGTCAGAGCACATAGATTAAGAAAAAGTGCAAAAGAAAATGTTGGTGCATCTACACGAAGACTAGGAAGGCGCTATGGAGTTTCACACATGACTGTACTTTGGGAAATTAAGTGAAACGGAATGTTATCCAGGGAAAGAAATAAATGCCCAAAATATACCTGTGCTTCTACGATACTTCGAGCAGTAACACCAACACTTTGCAAAGAGAGAATCATTATTTTGGACGATGAAAAATAGTTTACGTTATCAAACTCTGAGATAAAGGGGAATGATGGATTCTATACCCAGGATTTCCATAAAAGAAAAGCCAAATTTGAGGACAAAATTCTGGCGTGGTGCGCCATTTCTTCGGCAGATGCTTCGCCGCTTCGCGGCCATACGTAGGACATGTTAGAGGAGAAGCCATCACTGCAGGTTTTTATATACAAAGATGTTTGCCTAAATTCTTAAGATTTATACACGATCATCACAATAATGACGAAATCATGTTCTGACCTGATCTAGCAACTTGTCACTATGCCAGGCAAACTAGAGATTGGTTGGAAGAATTGAAGAATTTTAGGCCGTATTAAGCAGGAAGGTTTATGATAATGGATGGGAGGCAGAAAATAAGGAACAATGGAGAAGGAGAATGTTCCAAACGGATCGGGAATTCGATGTTGCTACCATCCAATCACTTACGAGACACTTGTGAATAAAAATACGGCGGATTGAAGACCATGACCGCTAGCTGCTTTTATTGTTACGAAATCATGTTTATCATTAATCGTTTACATAGTTTAAGTAAAGTTGAAATTTTGAAGAAATTGAGTTAATCTGATTTTTGTCTCAAAACTTATGTTACATACGTTATCTGAAAACTTCACGAAGCTGTTCATATCGAATGGCGATCCACACTTGCGGTATGGTCTTCCTGCATAGTTCCCAATTTTGAATGCGGTCATGCTATTCGCATGGAAAAACCTAGCGTCAGCTGCAAGGGCCGAACGTAACGACCCTCATGATATATCATATTGGATCCAGTGGTGCGACACTAAATGATGCCTCGAGAGCTGTCAATTCGGGTGCTATCCAAGTTGAGAGGTTTAGAGAGATCGGCCAGATCAAAGGACTTACTGCTGATGACTTGTAGAAGCTTACCGTCCGAGTCCCTTTACTTGTATTTCAAGTTAATGATAAGATTTCCTCGGCTTTTCTGTAACGGAAGGCGCTCGCGGTTGAGGCTGCTTCACAAAGGGAGTCGTCTGCGTCTTGCAGCTGTCAAGGAAAAATTCACATAATCAGATCACTCATCCTCCGCGCATTCCGGCGCCTCTGGAGCACCTTGGTTTTGATGATCTAGTTATTCGAAGGAATCGTGTCAGAGCTAGTACTGCATATATGCCTAGAAATATTTCACTATTCGAAACACTCGAAAACAATCTTGGACCCCTATGTTCGGTTGCTTAACCGCTTTTAAAATAAGCGTGAGTATAATGAAGGAGTTGTAGAAGTAAATGGATCGATTTTGTTTAAAAGCGGTTTAATGAAAGTACCTACGGTTTTAATAAAAAAGATTCTAATACGTATCTTTATACTTTACCACATGTATATTTCATAACTGCTCAATAATCCGCTTCTATTAAAAAGCGAAGCATCGGTGGAAAACTAACTTTCTAATCGTAATGCATCTACTGCTGCGTCTAAAGACCTATTCAGATATTTATTCTCATCTTTTTTAAGAATACTTATATAATTTGCATTTAACAGCAGTATTTAATAATTTAGTCTAAAAAATTATAAGATTAAACGCAAAGAGAACATGGTGTATAACTATTCTGCGCTAAGACGTTTATTCAATGTGATTCAGGAGGAAGTGACAATATTTTGGGAAACGGTAGTATTCACAATTCTGAACAAAAAAAAAACTCATGTCGATTTGTACCCTAAAGTGCTCCATTTCAGAGATACAACCCTTAGAAGTTTTAATTAAACAACCACTTTTTCTGAAATATCTAAGCAATCTAGTAAAAATATTAAAATTTGACATTCCGAAAATCATCTTAGCTACAGAAGGGCCTGATTTCAGTCACATTTTCGTATCTTAAGGGTAGTTACCCTTTTCTCCTCAATAACTTTTAATCCCTTAATGGTTTCACGGTTCTGACCTAATTTTTGAAAGGGTTGTAGTTAACGCCCTGTAATTTAATGCAGTTTGCTGATTAAAGAAATACTAAACGCTCCATAAAAAAATAAAAAAAATACAGGATAAAATAATAAAAAGCGCCTTATATTTTTTATAAAATAACAATATAAAATATCCTATTTGCACGCTAAGTTCTGGTCGGTATTTTACTGAAATGTGCACTATAAAAATATATAATTTCTGGATAATTTACGTTCACTAATGAATTAAGTTTAGCATTTTACAGCAATGCATTAGAAAAAAATACAAAGGCTCGATAAGTCATATGCACTGTTAAATCAAATGTCCCAACGTTAATCCTTATTCTGTTCGATGCAAAAAGCAAAAGCAATTCCAATTGGAAAATAGAGACCGCATAGGCGACCAGCCAAATCTAAAAGAGCTCTTTTAGTTCAATAGGTAAGCGACAGGTTAATATTTCCCTTATATAGGTTGTTTGCTTAGTGTACCTACCAAACAATATTTTAAGTTCTTTGCTGCGAGTACATCTTGTTTTCCAATTATGTAAACAGTTACCACAAATATGTTTGTTTAGTCAATTAAATATTTACATTCAAAAAGTGTACAGACCTTACAATAAGTTAGAATCGATTGGATTGACGGAAGAAATTTACAGTATTTTGTTCAGTAATAGCATTTAATGTGACATTCTAAAAATCACGGTGCTTTAAAATATATAGAGCTATTTACATGGGAATTTAGTATCCAGCATGAAATTAAACTTTAAGCACTCACACTAAAAGTAAATTTAAAACTACAAATTCTTAGAGAATATTCTATTTCAGCATGAGAAAATTCTGAACGCCCCCGTAGCACTGCGTATCAAAAACGTACAATAAAATACGCCGCTGTGATTTTTAGTTGTATTCCCAAGGTCAAGCGCCGCAGCGCTTCGAGCAACAACTGGCAAAAAACGTCTGAATACACCACTTTTTATAATACTGTTTTTTTTTTCGTCAAACGGCACACACGATAAACACATTATCACGCATTAGTTGTATTGGGGAGCTCTTAACGTGCGCGGTGTAGCTCCCTAATTTTGGTTTCTGGAAGTGGTTGAAAGATGATTTCGGGAGTGATTGGTGTGCGTAGTGAACTATGACTATAGTGGGTAGGTGATGGTGAGAACGCCAAGCGATTAGAAAGAAACAAATGCGAGAAATGTGAGTAATTAAAAAAACTAAAATGTATTGAAGCAACCGGCGTGTTTTCCAATTGGAAATTGACGCGCACTCTGGTTTGAAGGTAGCGTTTTCAGAAAAATTATAAATTAATTTCATTTGGATGGTTATGACAATAAGTTTTTGATTAATTAAACAGACGATTGTGAAAATGAATATAGTTATTTTTTTGAACCGTGACTTACTAAATGTACCTACCTGTTCTGCTTACTAAAATGTTATTAGTAAACTAAATCATTTGTCTAATATGCCAATTAATATAACTTCACCTATATCTCATAAAAAAGGTAGCTCGAACATTAAATTTCATTCGGAGATATGGTAACAGTAAAATACGTGGTTATTTTAAACTGAGTGCAAATCTATAGTGCTTTCGAAGAAAAAACAATATCTACGTATCCATATAAGACATCAATTTCTTAGAGTTTTTACCAATTATTCTTTTAGAATACAGCTATATATTTGAAACGTGTTTAAAAATTCATCCAATGACACGTATTTTAATTAAATTTGTATAAAATTTCGGTCGCAGTCAACACCACGGGTGCTGATGATTTGGTTTTGAATTCGACTGGAGGATATTTTTCTCCACAGATCTTCAGCGGAAATGGAGTCAAGTCAATAAAATATTATTATATATACTATTTGAATTTGCACGCTTAAGTGAATTCCTTATCTAGTTAAAAATCTCGGACCTTAATCTTCCGTATTGTTAGAAACTTCTTTAAATAGTCATTAAAAATTATTATGGGGTGAGTTGTGTCTTCCATGTTAGTCGAAATCCGATTTATCAAGCCTCCCAAATCTGAAATGATCTAAATGTCCTTTAAATCAAGMTCCCATAGAAGCCTAATATCTTATTCAAGATTACAACTATTACATTGTATTTTATTTTTCATTCTCTTTCGCATTTACATTATTTTGATAGTATAATTGCAGATAAAAGCCATCACCATCAATTTTCCATTTAATATTAACAATTGAGGAAACATTCGAATCTGGTACTGAGCATTCCTTAAATTAGTCGAACATCTATTATTTATTTAACGAATATTTTTAATAATTCAGGAAATATTTGAATGAGTTAATGCACATTCGTTACATTCATGGAGTGTCTATTATATTTATCGAATATTTAGTTTTTTTGTCATGCATTTGGATAAATTAACTAGAAAATGCAATATGCGTTGTAAATAAAATATCGAGCATTTCATTTGTTCATTTTTGAAATCTATCATTTTTCTTGCACAAAAAGTTACTCTTTTTCTATGCCAATAAGAGATAAACGACATTTTATTCGAACATGCTTAAACAGAAATGGGGTATTCCAATCTCATCAGCAAAGCTATGACAAATGAAACAAACGATATTACTGTCACAATTAATTTAGATTCCAGTTTACACTCAATCATGCCTAGTCTGTTTACAGCCCGAAAAACGTTTTCCATATTCTTTAGAAGTAGCTGATTCTAATAGCCTAATTACAAGGACGCTTCTTTTGGATGCGACCAGATAACCCATAGAGCTCAGCATCAAGCACAGGTGTAAGCTGACGTCCAGTTTATCTTCGATATAGGTGTTGCCTGCGATATCGTATTCTCGATACACACGTATCGACTTCAGCTCTACCGGAATATTCCATGTGGACAAATTGGTATTCCGCGTGCAGCAATCAAGTGCGTTCGCGATACCGGCACAATACATAAAATATCCATCTGTTAGGGGATTTGCGAAATGCGGCGATAAAACGCCCGGCGCTTTCAAATCCAGGTTGAATACAGGTGCGCATTTTTAATGGACTTTAAGTCCGGCGCCCCGGCCGAAATTTCGGATTCTGGACGTGTTACAGGCTGTAAGTTCATCTGTGTACGGTGAGGGAATTAAGGGGAATTTCAGGAGGAACGTTTGGTTTATAATCCGATTAATTGTACGAGTTTAGTGTTGGAGCTGTCTGCGTAAGTCGGAACTAAACCGCTGTACGGAATTGCTCTTGTACAGTTCTTCTATTTTGCGCACTTGGGTAATAAATTGTTCCTGAAAAGATTACGTGGGAAGCCTTCGTGATTAAATGCTTGAAAATTTTATCTTATATAATTTTATTCTTAGACAATATCCATAGCATTCGGATCTTTATATCCTTACACTGTTTTATGACCCATTGGGGTTAAATTGAACGATTAACAGTTCCACGCAGGAAACGATACGTCAAACTGAAACTTTTGGCATCCTACTAGAATTAAATATAGACAGTTTTCGATCTAGACTTGGATACATAAATGTAAGAATTGTACTACACTCACCGGTACGAAAAACGGAGCAGATCTTTTTTAAACAAACTTAAAATTTTGACGTTTTGTGATGCTTTATTATTATMATATCTTCAACGCAAACACGACAACATGTTTTAAGTATTTTCTGACAACAATTTAACCTTTATTTGACGGAAAAAATGTTTTTAAATAAAAACTCACAAAAATCAAAAATTGCACAGATCTTATCATTTAAAAGTGTATAGTTGGCCATGAACCCACGTTAACTGCTTTGTTTCTATTGTTTTGAGAGATATGACAGGTGTAATTCACATTTTAAAGTAGTGTTGTTATGGCTGTTAATCTCGAAACCGCGGCTTCTATTGTTGCATTGCTTCAAGATGGAAGAAATGAGCGATATGTTGCCCAACAGTATCACATATCTAATAGCACTCTGCACCGTATTTGTACACGTTTCTTGGAAACTGGAGCCTACACCAGACGACCTGGAACTGGTTCCCAACGAAGAACTAACGCTCATGACGATCTGTTTATAGTCTTACAAMGTCTTCGAGATCGTCGTGCTACGGCTGTGGAGATCAGAAATCGACTTCATCATGCCCGGAATACCAATGTAAGCGAGCGGACAGTTAGACGAAGACTTGAAGAAGCTAATCTTCACCTGACCTGACCTGACCTGCAACAGGCCCATAAATTCTTAGGCGCGACTTCAGTTTGCCAGAAATCACGAGCACTGGGGTGAAATTGAATGGGGACGCGTTTTGTGTACCGATGAGTCCAGATTTAGCCTGCGGTCTCCAGATGGTCGTGAGACAGTATGGCGAAGACAACAAGAGCGTTGTGCAGAATGTACCTTCAATCCCAGGGTAGGTTACCAAGGGGGCTCAGTTATGGTGTGGCCAGGAATTTCTCTGGAGGCACACACAGAATTGTACATCCTTCCAAGGAGTTCCTTAACTGCTGCCAGGTACATTCATGAAATTCTCCAAGATCTTGTTGTCCCCTGTGTTGATTTTATTGGACATGTCTTTCTTGTGATGCATGCTAATGCCAGACCTCACACCGCGAGAACAGTACGAATTAAACATTCCTGTTATGGAGTGATCAGCGATAAGTCCAGATGTGGTACATACTTGGACGAAGGATGCGAAGTCGTGTTCCTGCTCCTTCAACTTTAAATCAGATGCAAGAAGCTCTTTTAGAGGAATGGGAACGTATTCCTCAAGAGGACATTCGCTCTTTGATTTCAGGCATGCCAAGGAGAATACATGCATTAATTCGAGCATGTGGGGGCTACACCCGTTATTAGAAATGCGTCTTTCCAGTTTTTGATAGCAAATTGTTTCAATTTTGATTAATTTAACGTTGCTTGATGTTATTAATTTCTGTTAATTAACTTCTGCTGCGCATCCTACGACTTGAATTCGATCTTATTTGAATTCATGGGATTTGAATAAAAAATGAAAGCTGAAAGCAGTGTGCAGGCTGCGTTTAGTTAACTTACTCGTTTTATAGTTTCTCATTCATTCGTAAGTTTTCGTGGTGAAATGCCACGTTAACCTAAGAAATCATGATTATGTTATACATCTTTATAGTTGTAAGTAGCACACTGTAAATAGAAATCTTTGTCATATAAGCCATAATTTTATTAAAACTAGCATTTTTATCTAAAAAATTTTCGTCCAGTCAAGTTTATTTCTTACATTATTTTGTTCTAAAGTCAAAGTTCAAAATAAGATGGTCCAGACGCGTACAGCAAGTTATTCACTACAGGAAGTTTGAAGTGTTTGTTCCAACTTTAAGGAAACTTTGTTATGTTCTTCTCAAAACAAGACCCAGAGCGTTGCTAACGTTAATTATTTAAACACGAAATAATGTTTGCGACTGTATATTGGTTTACCAGTTAGCTTTCGAAATGCGTTACAACTATTCTATCAGCACAATTCGTTTCTGTAAAATCGTCCAACTTTTTTAATTTGGCGAACATTTTTGCTGTCATAAAGGGGCGCATTTAACCGAGTTTAATGAGAAATGTGCTGCGAACGATTCGCAATGCTTTTTTGAATCGTTGCCCCTGGCGTCTCATTAAAATTATTTATTTTTCTTTGTTTCAGGTAAGCGAATTTTCCAAGCTTCCCCGCATGTTCCATTTCAACGGAGACTAAACAGTGTTCGGTGCCTTTTTAGTTTGGGTATGTAATTGAGCGAGTTTAATGTGTCTGCTTGAGTATTAATTGTTAATGGGTTCATCGCTACCACCTTAATTATTTTAAACTGAATAATACGTTCCTCCAACTTTGTGTTCTAAATAAATGCGTATAGGATAACGTACACCTACTTGAGCTTTTCCAGATATACTTTCATTTATGAGCAAATCTTCAGTTTTGTACTGCTCGCTAGAAATATTTTTAATTAATAAACGCGCTGAATTGTATTTTGTAGGTTGTTAGACAAGTAGCAGCTACGCAGAATATTTATTATGGTGCTAACTGTCTTTTATATTCATACAGGGTGTTCAAAATCGATCGTTATTCCGGACATACTTTGGTTTAGTCTTTAGTAGAACGTGGAAGTGATATTTCTTAAACGTGGCTATTGTGATCGCAGATTTTAATTAAGTAATTATTGGTACTTACCTATCTATTAGAGTTTTGCCGTAAGCAATTTTGTCCGTATTTTTTCGAATATGGTGCCATTAGTATGCCAGCTAAAACAGGAAAGAAAAATAAATATTTGTCTTTGCACATGCATGATACAGGTGATTCGAACTAGTGATGGATACTATTGGGTTGTTCGATAGTTTGCAAGCATTTTAATTATTTGGAAGTTAACGAAGCATTATAATGATTGAAAATGAATGAAATGTCGTGAACGGCTGGCAGCATCGAATGAAGAGTAATCTAAAATGAGCGTCGTTCCCTATCAAATAAAAACTGGCGGTTCATTTGATAGTGTACACAAGTGTTATAATATCAGATTTGATAAATTTTAATGAACCATTCACTTAAAACTATTTATTCGTCCATAAACCTAATACTGATGCGATGCATGGAAACTCTTGCAAAACTTTCGATGTGTAACTACAGTCCAGATCTTTTTACGTATGTAAAGCCTCGCTCAAAAACACATGGTACATATTTCACAGTTTATCAGTTTATTTTTTTAACTACTGCACTTAGACATAATTCCTAGAAAAGAAATGAAAACATCAGTCGTAGGGAAATATTAACTTATTTACGCTAGAAAAGCAAAGCAAAAAAATCTGACGAACGAGTATAGAAAACAACCCAGGAACTGCAATATTTGGTAGGGATAAGAGGAACTATAATACTGTGCCTAAAGTAATACATTCGGCAATTCACTCAAACTTTTATGAAATATTGTCTTAACAACCGAACCTGCAGTGCAGTATACTACTTTCTTCTGCCGGCCAATTTTTTTAAGTGAAATGATGGTCATTAAATAATCCTCCCTTCGTAAACAAATGAATAATGGTTACTGATTAATTCGATAATTGACTGAAACAATAGTAAATCGATCCGATTGTACTGCCGTTAGAAAAACGAATGAATTCCTTAGATGGCTGAAACGATAGTAAATAACCGTTTTGAAAATACTTACTATCAGTAGAGCAAAGAAATGAATGAACCTAAATTAATTATTTATTCGAAAGTGGGCTTAACCGATAGTCGTTTGTTTCGAATACGCACATCGTGCTTAATTCTGTATTTGGGAAATCACATTTTGAGTTAGTTAGCGTAGCTTTCGGTGTAAATGTTTCTGATACAGAAAACTGTTTTAAATGTTAAGTTTAAATTTTCTTGAAAATACCGCAGAGCAGCTTTTAGCGTCCAATAGACAAGAAAAAGAACTTAATACAGGTTTTAAGGGAAAATGTAATGCTACAAAATAGTATGTAGCCAGTAAAGCAAACATCATGAAATTCACTAGATGTCCAGTATTTAATAATGCAAGGCGTTGCCAAACAAATATTCACAAAGTAACACCGCTGTCTATACCAGTGCTCGAAAGGGTAGCAAAACACTACGTAATGTTAACGTAAAATATTCAGGACGGATTTTGCAATTTCACAACTGTGATAGCGGTACGACCCCGACATCTGGCGTTTAGGGTATTCGGCCCTAAATATACTTGCATTGTACACGAAATTGTTTCCAGCTTGACGAACAAGTAGGCGGCGCCAAGGAAAGGCTTCGGAATCATGGAATTAATGAGGTGACGCTAAATATTCAGGGATTGTCTCGAGACATTTAATTTCCGTTTAGAAACAATATTTAAATAGTGGCGAAAGAAGAGGGCTAGAACCCACACCCGTGCACTACAGGATTAATAATACATTTTGTACTTTTTAATTTTCCTCGCGCACTTTCTAAGCGGATTGTTCGGCACGTTACGTCTTGATATCAAGTTTTATTTAAATGGCGACACACGTCTGGGATTTTTTTGGAGGCCAAATTACTTTTTATTTTTTTAGCTTCTACTTATTCCACATCATATCAAATTTGCTCCAGCAATTCCTGCATAACCTATTTTTCTTAAGTTTATCGCTGCTGTTTTCTGCTGATTCGAGTCCACCAATGCACGCAAACTTTTCGGCTTAACCAGATTCTTTTTATATTCTTTTTTACAAAGAGACCAAAATGTCTCGATTTATCGCGCTTGAGGAGCATTTGAGGCGTTGTCCTTTTTTTCGATAAATTCGATTTCTTCATAGCGCAAAAAGTAGGTAAGTGCAACGGCATGTTGCCATATTAGGCCAAAAAATTATATTATCTTTATTGAAATGGCAAACAAGATATTTGGCTTTGAGTTTCACTCTATCAGCATATTTTACGTCTGTCTTCTTACACATATGGAAATATTGCTTGCCACAAACATCGTTGGGATCGGCAGCCACATGCGATTCATCGTCTACCATGAGAGTTTTTCGTAGCGCTTTCTCATACATTTTTGGACATCCTCTTTTGGTACGTACGAGTATTTCTTGGTCTTTGAAGTATTTTGGCGCTGATAATTTTGAAAATGCCTTCATTTCCAGATCCTTTAATTTCATCCGAGACACTGTTGATTTGTCCAGATCCAACTTTGAGGCTGCATTTCTCATAGAAGTCGATGGTGTTTTCGTAAACACTGTTTTTACCCGTTTTATATTCCGCGGGGTTGTTTGGGACCTTGGACGTCCTGGAATTTTTCGGAATTCTGTAATTCCGATATCTTCGTTCGTTTTTATTATCCTATAGATGTGGTTCTTCTAACTCCCTCTTGTTTAAAGTATTGAATACACTCTGATTTACCGTATCGTTCATAATGCTGAACAACTCTTTTTGCAAAGCTCTCATATTCTAATCGTTTCATTGTTTTAAATTGGAAGCTAACACAAAAACGCAGTTTAACAAACATAACAAAATAATAGATGTCAGAATGATGATTTTGTTTTACTCAAAGCTACCCACGATATATTATTAAAAAATCAACTTTTTCTCTTTATTAATAAGACAGCCCCTTTCGGTTTTATGTCTTTTATAGGAATTGTGGATCCTTCTTCTCCATTACTTGACTAGTAACTAACTAGTCTACTGGTATTTTGGTACAACGCTGTTAAACACTAATTAGTGCTTGGTACTACACAAGCTTACACAATTATTGATGATTTGGACTGACAAACGAGCTTCTTTAGCATGATTTAAGTAGTTTCATCTTGTTTGTAGAACCAACCTTAGTGAAAATGAATAACATCGTGACTTTGCTATTTTAGCTAAATTATTGCTGTAGCTAAAAAACCTATAATAGCAATAAGAGCAAACCTGCAGTAGCGATTTAAAATCTACAACACGTAATTTTGATATTGTACAGTATTTCACGAGAAACAGCGTACTTCCATTTAGCTGAGCTATTCAAAGGGCAAGAAGTATGTATAAATTTAAAGTATTTACATCCATTTACCAAAAATTCAAATACTCCTGTATATATCGCATACCACCGAAATACTACATACCACGTATCGTTTTATAACTTTGTTGGGGTCGGAGATAAAGGGCAGGCTTTTGTATGTATGGAATATTTGTGTTCGTTGAAAACTGTTTGCGAGTGTTTACCAGCGATATGTAAAGGTTTTTTGTATTGTCATTGCTGGATAGTGACTTTTGCTCGCTATAAAACATTTACAAAGTGATTGAGGAATATGGAAAGTTTGGTAATCAAATTTCTGCACCTGTCTAATTATATAGATAGAAACGTTCTTACCTATAAAAAAATTACAGTTGTCACTTTTCGTTGTATACGAAACGTGTATGCTTGTTTTGTTATTTTAAGCAGAGAATTCTATTACAATTTAAATTCCATACAGAGCTCTGGTATGACTGAATACTTGTACGTCATCCTCTTTCTTCTAAAATTTTGATGTCAGTTATGCAGCTGAAGATAATCAATTGTGAAATCTCCATCTCATTTTTTTGACATGAAATGTGCTGCTACATTCGTGGGACAAAAGTACTTTGGCTAACTTTCACATAATAGTGACAGTGGTAAATTATTTATCAAATTTTACAGAGAACTTGTATGTTTTAAAACCTGTAATTGATGTAGGTATATGTATATCTACTTATATTTACAGAGATGTTTTTTTCATTTTACTTGTTATCCTTATTGACACCGTTCAAACAGCAAACTACACAGACATCATAAAAAAGTGTTATATTAAATATTTTATCTTAACCTGGCCCATTGTCGTAAACAGTGACCTAAAGGTATTAGTGGCTAATGGTTCTGTTATATTAAGTTTACAATTTTATAATAATAATTTAGAATAAAGTTATAAAAGTCCTATTCAATTTAGAGCGCTTACAATCACAAAATGACTTAATATTGATATAGTGAATAAGGCTTTCGCGGCCGGAGTCAGTAGTGGTAGATGATTCCTGACTTAGCTGGCCATGGACATGGCGTTTCATCTTGTGTTCGCTCAAAAACAACTACGTCCATAACAGAAATGGGTGAAACAGCAGTGAAACAACAGCGAACTAACCGCGAATCAGTTACTATTACTTAATAGGGATCTGGAGCAAGCTAATCTAACATTTACTATTATATACTACCAAATAAAATGCAATAGTGATGCAATAGATAGAAGTCTTAGAACATCTCCCTTACTTTTCTTGCACTCATGATGAATACAAAACGAATGCTGAACGATTTTGGTGGGACAGTACTTGTTCTTAAAAATGCATGTCTATGCTGTGCTGTCTACACCTCAACCAACTGCAGATAGTACTATTTCGCTGTCATTACAGCTCATCAGTGCAGTTTAGGTCTAGTGTAGACAACACGGCATAGAACTGGTTTTGCTTATATACCAAAGCAATGGTATGATGAAAGTAAGAATTTAGGATGGCAATGCCATCTGWMAGCATTACACTGACATGATGTCAGGCTACAGGTCACTTCCKTTAGGAAGTAGTTCCCGTTAAGGCAGCTAGGTGGCTTTGTCATCATGTCAGTAKAATGCTGACAGATGGCATTGCCATCCTAAATTAGTACTTGTTCTTTATGAAAAAAATATAATACCAGAAGCGAATTGTCTAATTGACTTGCGAATGTAATCGGAAAATCGAACTGTTTGCGAGGTAGTTTATGTCGTGTCGTGTAACGCTTCAATTAAGCGAGAGCATCTGTATTTATAGTCGTGCTTTTATGGAGCAAGGTGTGAGCATGATTTTATCAATTTATAAGCTTAACACTGTCACGTCAATTGATAAGCGACGTCAGAGACGATACAGGCGAGCGCTTCACGAGCACTTCTCAATCGATTTAATCGAGAATTAATGGAATGACAAAACGGAACTCTGACAGTGCGGATCGCCTTTGCACTGCCTCCACCGGGGTTTATTTTATTTCCCTTTTATTTCAGGTGGCCTTTGTGCGGGCAGGGAAGTTTGTAACTTAATTCGATTCGGGAGGCCGAAGATATTCGGGCTGTTACTGCGAGGCGAATGGAAATGTAGCGGAAGCTGCGTGTGGAAGTGCCACTATTGATTTTGCGGCGGCAATTACAGTTCGGATTCGGAAACGGCATGTTCAGCCATTTACGGTCACCACTGCTGCGATTCAGACAGTGTTTTGCGATGTGTACATTTGCTGCATCTGTGTTTATCTGAGGTGGCTCATAAATGGTTTCTGTTTTTCCTTTCTAGTAACTCAATCGAGAAAATTTGTGTATGTATTGGCTTTGCTAAGTAAAGACTTTTCTGTACTTGAATAAAACCTTTCGAGAGACATCAAGATTATGAATTGCTGTCTCCGAGATTGGCGCTTGTGCCTAAACCCATTGAAGACAGAAGTAACTTGTTTTCATCTCCCCAACCATCAAATGACAAAACAACTCCAAATTATGTCAAATAACATAATTCTCAAACATAACTTGTCGCCAATATACCTTGGAGGACTCTAGATGCGTCTCTCTAAGTTGGGGTGCAAACACTAGTGTACTCCGTACTTCTGCAAATAAGTACTGCAATCCGACTAATCACTGGAACAATTAAGTTAACTCCATTACCTTGGCTTCCCATTCTTTCAAAAATTGCTCCTCCGAAGATCCGCAAACAATTTGCTACATATAAAGCTTGATAAAAATATCAATCAGCTCCTAATGAGTTTCTGATTTCCCGAGATCTGCAAGAACTACCTACAACTCGGCTAACTTTCTTCGTGCTTGTTACACCATTGAAGATGGATGGTGTTCTGTTTGGAAACTTAAGAAACATGATATATTCAATCAACAGCTTATAGACGATCCTACGGAAGAAGTGGCAGGAACTGACGTCCCGAGAAAGTCTTAGCACTCCAGGCACTGGTTAAAACGAAAAAGGAGATTGGCTGCCTTTTCTTTAAATCATTGCCCAAGTAGTTCCCGGACATACTTAACTAAATTAAGGTCTGGACTGCATGCAGGCCAATCTATAATTTTAATATTATGCTTATTGAGAAAATTTTGTATTATCATGCTGTAGTACTTAGAAATTCTGGACTCATTCCCAAATAGTGACATACATGGTTTAAAAACTAAGAACAGTCATAGACCTCCTATGAGTTACCACCAGTTCTGTCGACCTTCCACCAAAGGTAGCCCTTTCTTCTACAGTAGATGTATAACGTTCCTCTGGGCGTCTCCGTACTCAAACTCTTCCGTGAAGATAGTTTAAGCAGAATTGGGATTTTGACAGCTCCACTTCTGCAAATTCCAATGAATATCTTCGTCTTCAAACAACCGCCTTGCTAAAGGGTTCAAGGAGGCACTCTAGCTGATCTTCTTGGCCTAAACTGACCTTCCTGAAGTCTGTAACGTACAGGATACCTATTCTATTAATCGCAGTTTTTTTTTAAACTGTTAACGGTAATCAACAATTATTTTTAATGGTTAAGAATATTCTTTTAGTTGTTATTAATCACATAAGTTTTAATGCCAGTAACGCCCAACTTTGGTTGGAATTATTTATTTTATTAATAGGCTGTTTTGTTACTAAATTATTTTGTCGGGGGCTATTTTGTCGCAGATTGTTTTGTCGGGCGACAGAAATAAGTATTATGAAAGCATTTGGGTGACCGATAACATATTTATTAACTACACGTAGCAAAACAACTTGAGGGGTGTGCATACTATACACTGGAATGTTTATATTTACGGAACGAGGTTCCATAAACTGATATCATCAAGCTACATGCAGAGAAAAAAACCACCCGTCGCAGTTAACTAATTATTCGTGGCGTAACAAACATCGATGTGGGTTGGATAAAACATGTCGGGCCCTTTACACGAGAAAATGCAATTTAGGTTGTAGCATATACATGAAATGTAGGCGTGGTAGATTACCAAGGAGTTTTACTCCCTGGAAAACAAGTTTCTTGTTGGGCCGGATATAATGAATAGGGATGTTTATTCTAAATTGGACACACTAGTAGGAGAATACCGTAATTCTAACAGCAACTAACTGACAAATTATTTGTTTAATGTACAAATATATATTTTACTTGGAATTATAATAATAATTTTAATGACGTCTACACCTAGTGTACATACTTAATATTGACAACAAGAATATTTATATTTATTACACAGACTAATATAATGTCTTAATTGTTTGAAGCTATGGTTTAATTTTTCTTGTTGCCGTTTTAACAGTTTTTTCATACTCGAAAATCTGCATAGTTTATCTAGTTGTTATGTAACAACTTCTAATTAAGAAATCGTGTATACCTGTATTGTAAATATCCGTGATGACATTTTATAACATGTCGTACACACCACTGGCTGTTATATTTTTATATTAGCGTTATTTATTAACAAGCTAGACGAAAAAGCCGGGGAGAAAGCGCTATAATCAAGTGTGTCTCGAATGCTTCTGTTCTTGCGTGCTCGCTATTCTTACGTAACGAATTAGCGTAACTCAAACGGGTGCAAAAAAAGTACAGTTAGAGTTATGAAGTGGAATGAAGTCTTCACAGGTGTGACATGGTTGTGTATGAACTGTTGATTATTGTGTAGGTATGAACTGCAAATAATTTGCTGTGCAGGATTATCAAACCTGCATCGCTTAAATATATCATACGAAAACATATATAATAATAATAATGGCTGTATTCGTCCCACTAGTACAATGAAAAGAGCAAAGTAATTTGACAAAAATAATTACAAAAAAGAAACT
Organism: Rhyzopertha dominica; assembly: GCA_025024175.1. NCBI lineage: Eukaryota > Metazoa > Arthropoda > Insecta > Coleoptera > Bostrichidae > Rhyzopertha > Rhyzopertha dominica. The sequence goes on along the minus strand of QCXZ01000001.1, from coordinate 3,251,845 downwards.
AATCACGAGTCAAGTGGCGATGAAATGGCGTGATGCAGTTGCTACTAAAAAGATGTAGCGAACTGCACTTCCACGCAACCGAAATACTTGTTCTAACCACATTAAATTTGAAAGTATCACAACAGATAAAACTTGCATTGCTAACCACAACCAGGTGCGCTATAGAGATATGAAAAAAAGGCAAGACACAGCCCCCCCCCAAATCCAGATCGGCATGTTAAACATTATTAACAATCAAAAACGAAGTTGTACACACGACAAACATCATAATATGAAAAAGACTTTCGGTAATATGTATGTTTATGTCTTGCGACGAATATTTATGTTGTGTACATCCGTCCTAAGTGAAATTTTATTGTAAAGATATGGGGGGGGGTTAGTGTTTATAATGACATAGTACAATACAGCAGGGTGCAAATAGCGACCCGATTTCATGTTCAGCCATGGCAGCACCCCCAGCTTATGCGAGATTGGCTGTCGCCTGCGGACGCCGTAGATCAGTCTGAGACAGCAATTCTGCATCAGCTGTATTCTCCTGCTCAGCAGTCTGGATGCACCGGTGCCATAAACGCTTGATGCATAGTTAAAGTGGGAAAGGACAAGTAACTCGTAGAGCTGCACTTTAGTATTATAATTCAAAATTTTTTAGAATTACATAAAATTCTCAGATTTGAAAAAGCTTTCTGCATAAGCACGAAGACATGTTGAGTGAAATTTAATTTTGTGTCCAAAATAACCCCCAGGTTTCGAGCACTCCCACAGAATTGCAGCCGATAATTATCAATAACAAGGTCTGTCTTATTAATTATATAAGGTCGCAAATTAACTATCGTGCTCCCTGACGAATAATAAAAGTTTAGATTTACTGGGGTTTATCACCAAGCCGCTTTGGAGAATGCATTCAAATCGTCACTTATTTTTGATAACATTCAGTCAATCTCGTAAACCTTAAACGTGTAATACAACTGGGTGTCATCGGCATACATATGGTATTGTCCATACTTGATGCTGGAAACAAGCACAGAACTGTAAGTAAGAAACATAATAGGCCCCAGAATTGATCCCTGTGGCACACCACTAACAACAACTTCGGCATTCGAGTAAAATAAGTTTACAGCACCTTCTGACAATCCAAAATATTTTAAAATTGCGATATATATGCTTTGGAGAAGTCTAAAAGCATAAGTAGAACAAGTCTGACTTCATCCAGGGATGACACAATGCCATCTTTAACATTTAATAGTGCTGACTCACAATTGAATCTCCGGCGAAACCTTGACTGAAACGAAGGCAACAAATTATTACTTTCAATATAGTTGCTTAGCTAAGATTCTCTCTGTACTTTTTAACATAACCGGAAGGATGCTAATCGACCTCACGTTTTTGGCAACGGAATAACTAAAGCTAGTTTGCAGGCATCGGGAGATACACCATGTCCAATTACGAAATTGACTATATGCGTTATAAATGAGAGCAAAACCGGCAAACTAAATTTAAATATATCGATGGTTAAGCCATCGTGCCCAGATGCTATAGAATTTACAGCTTATAAACAACATCAGACTCATTCACAAATTCAAAATCCAGCTGCTTTTCTTTAAGTTTGCTTTCCAAGTAATTATTATACAGATCCTGACTTAATACAAAACCTTTATTTGGTATACCCAAAAAATACTCATTCAAAGCAGTCGGATCATACAAATCATTAGGTAATCCCGAAGTGTTAGATCTAATGTTTACACCCAAAGACTCTAGTCTCTTATAAACTCGTAAGTCGAATACGAAATCTCGAAAAACTGGAACAGAGGAAAACGAACTGTCTTAGTAGGACATCCATTGGAAATATTACGTCACTGCCACTTATATGCTAAGGGATACATTACCAATACGAAATTGTATCAAGCATAGCTCCAAAATCTTGAATTTCTACAATCTTAATGTTAATTATTTCACAAAACACTACGTAATTTGCGCTTTCAGTGTATCAAATAATTCAACAATCGACAGGTGACAAGCACCTGTCAAAGCAGTAGCTGTGTTTACTTTTCCGAGAGGCGCCAAATTGATTTAATCAATCATTTTCATAAGGGCCTGGACACACCAATCATTAATAGAAAACCTGTGTAAATCTGAACAAAAATAAATGCTGCTTAACCATGAAGTCGCATGGTAATGTATGATTATGCAGCACGACCGATTATTAAATGATGCATAATATACGCCATGATTATGCGAAAACCCATTGATGATCATTCCATTCACCCGCCTTCGGCAAGATGCGCACTTGCTAGTAAGAGGCACAAAACGCCCCACAAGAAAAAAAACTTTCGTTATCTCCGGCGGAATTGCACCAACATTACCATTAATCTTTCCGGGTATCAATAGCCATCGAGCTTCCTTTCTTCGCGTCCTGAATGCCTTCAATGGCATTGTTGCTTTTATTCGGCATTTTGCTTGTACAACTCCCGAGTCTACGGCTAACGAGACACCTCCTGTGTGCAACATATCAAGCGGCGGCAATTGGGTCACGCCGAAGCCATCGAGGCCGCCTCCTTGATGCAATATCATGACCGCTTTGGGGGGTGCACCTTGCTCTTAGTATCAGGCCATATTAAGTTTCAGATCGAACGGCCAAACGTACGGTTGCATGCAAAGACGGCGCTGAATTATTTATCAGCCGGCCAAGAAAGGCATCGATGCAATACGGAGCAAATAAAATGAACCCCTCTTGTATGGATTTATCCACTTAGCCTCCTCTGCTTTGGTCTGGTGGGTATTTTACGGAATTGGCTAAATGACTAGTTTTTTGAACGGCAAAACGCCAGTAAACTATTGCAGAAATTGAATTGTATTGATAGTTAGCGCTTGAAAAGGTAACGACTTCATAAATGACTAATGACAATTATATACTTAATTCTAATAACAAAAATAAAGCCGCATGGACAATAATTAATGAAACCACCCGCTGGAAAGACACTAATAAGCAAGATTACAAAATTACAGATGAAAATAACAAACTTTTAAATTAAAGTGATACTGCTACAGCTTTCAATGATTTTTTACAGAGGCGCCGTTAAAAACAACCGCCCACATTTCTAAAGAAATTGATTATAAATTTATTGACAAAGCTTGTAAGTCAAGCATTAGTAAATCCTTTTTCTTAAGTCTTAACGATAATCAACAGCTTGCTACAGGAAGTGATGGAATCTCTAATATTTTATTAAAAAAGATAACACCAATAATACTAGCTCCCTTAACTTATATAATAAATTTGTCGTTTCAGCAAGGTGTATTTCCTAGTAGACTGAAGACAGTTAATGTTATTCCCTTGCATAAAAAGGTTCCAAAGGTTGTATATCTAACTATAGGGCCATAAGCCTATGTTGCAGTATTTCCAAAACAATATAGTTAGCAGTAAATAAACAACTAACAGTTCTTCTAACTTCAAACAATTTAATATCTGCGCGTCAACATGGCTTTGTAAAAGGGAGAAATTTGGATACGGCTCTTTTTCAGTTTTTAACTGAGATAGTCTCAACCTTAGATAAAAACAGCAATTGGGTTATTTGTTGATTTCGCAAAGGCATTTGATTGCGTAAATCACGAAATTTTATTGTTCAAAATGCAGAAATATGGTATTAGGGGAGTTGCCCTCGCTTGGTTCGAAAGCTAGCTAGGGAATAGAGAACAGCAGGTTACTTTAGCGTCAGTATCTTTAGAAAAGAAAAAAAATAATTTAGGGGTTCCACAAGGCTCAATTTTGGGCCCTACATTATTCTTACTTTTCGTCAATGATTTGTTTAATTATATCTGTAATCTTAGCTGTACTATAGTGTCGTATGCTGATGATGCTAATTTTTTAATTGGGTGTACGGATTTTCAACAAGCTGTTAATGTTTTAACAGAAGTCTATAGTTAAATAAATGTCTGGGTTGAACGTAATACATTAGTTATTAATCAAGAAAAAACAAACTGTCTTGTCTTTGGCTCAGTTAAATCAAAATTTAATGCCAGAGATGATTTGGTATTAGATGATTCCACGGTCCTACCCTGTGTGAATGATGCAAGCATGTTGGGGCTAACAATTATTGATGCTAAATTACGTTGGACACAACATGTTGAAACCATCTACAGTAAACTGTGCAAAGCATATTACTCTCTTTCAGTGGCTTCTAACTCTTGCAGTAAAGAAATAGTTAAATAACTTTATTTCGGAATCTTCCATAATCTGTAGCGGCATGAAATATTACACTGGGGTAACTCTTCAGGTGTTCATAAAATCTTTGTGTTGCAGAAAAGAGTCATCCGAATTATTGCTCGATTAAAAATGAGGGATTCTTGTAGGAAAGCACTCTTATAACACCAGACGTAGAGAAGATTTAATTTCCAATAAGCAAAAAACAACTTTATTATAATTGTTGTAAATTTTTTAACAAATTGCCAGGAGATATCAAAGGTTCATCAAATATTCATCTTTTTAAGCGATTTATTAGGAAACTGTTACTCAAAAATGCTGTACAATTTCGATGGGTTTTTTCTAACTTAATTGAAGGACAACACCAGCAAAGCCCTATTAAGGTTCGTCAAAGCGTCGTATATAGGGTGTTTACGGTAACAGTCTACAATAGCTAACCTTTTTTTAGACCGTTACCGTGAATATCWATATTAATAATAACAAAATTACATTTGCGCCAAGTCGTCTGCGTCAGAACAATATGTATTGTCTGCGTCTGCGATTCTATCAGTTGTCCATTTACGCAGGTTGAACACCTAATTAGCAGCCGTTTCTCCTTTTATTGAATAACGTACAGAAATATTTATTCGGGCTGCGATGGCTTGTTAAAATGTTCGAAAACTTTTTTCTGGCGCCAAGCAGTGACAGAAGATTAATAACAGGCGGGTATGGGGTGTGAAAATTTGACCTCGATATAAATTCCAATATCGACTTGACATCAATTTACTGGCAGACGGACCATTAGCAATCTGCTGACATCCATTCCTCCCGCATTTTATAGAGCTCACCACCTAATTATCTCTTGACATGCATGAAATATCACGAAAATTTCGGCAGTATTCCGGTTATCACACATAGCATTATTAATTATACCAGGAGAAAGAGATGATAAATATACTCATCTTTGGAATGGGAGTTAGCGTGACTTTTATCGTGCCTGTCGATTGTCAAGGTGCATTATTCCGTATGTTTGATTACTACATCATGAAAATGTTTGATAAAAACATGTTTAATCGATACCTAATGGAAAAATCTCTTTCGGATGTCAAACAGGTTCATTTGGTTTTTGTTAATGCTAACACCGATTTATCTTTGGCTGGTTATACAAACCGTAGACAATCTAGTACGTGACATCCAGGAACACGTTCCAAATAGAATGCTTTTCTGAAAGCCTGACAAGAGTAATGTTATGAGCACGAAGAAGTAACTTCAGTAGAAGAATTACCACGTTATTTCGATGAAAACTGTAAATCCGAAAAAACTTTCAGTAGAAGGATAGAGATTTCCATCACAGTCTACTTCAAACTCTCATCACCTACTTTTTTTGCAGTATACCGTCAAGACAGAAGGTTAATGGTCAGGAAAACTCAAGCGATTACATTTCATAGCTGTTTAGTGTTGTAGTATTGTAAGTGAGTTGATGAAATTAATTCTAGAACCTAAAATATCTTAAGATAATATTTTCTCGGAAAGATCGCTGGCTCTTGAAAACACTGACAAAAAATTATTAGTCTGACGTTTCAATTACACCTGTAATCTTTGTCAAAGACGAAGAACCTCCAAATTTGCCTGACACAAGTTCAAACACAATTTTGAAAGTAAATAAACAAATCACCAAGGAAGCGAGACGTCATAGAAACAACGTGCCAACCTGATAAAAAAGAACCTAACGAAACCACCTAAACCACCTAAAGAAACCACGTCAAAACTAACTAAAATATCACCTTCTGAAATACTTAAACCTTTTATAATATCAATAAAGTCTGAAGAATTTTTGATGAAACTACTGGTTTTTCCGACATAAGGTTTTAAATAATTTGCACAAAATTTTGCCAATCGTATTGACTGTGGGTCTTAACGGGACATTGGTTTTATGGATTTTGGGCAAACCATACAATTTAGGTACCTTGCAATCGGAAACAGTTAAAAGAGACTTCTTCTCATTCGAAAGATTTGAACTTTTGATAATATCATTAGTAATTTTGGAAATTTTTGAGGTGGGATCTCGAGATAATTTTTGATATGTTTCCTCATCTAACAATTCTCTAACTTTATTCTCATAATCTGTTCTGTTTAAAATTATTGTCGCTGAACCTTTATCTGCTCTAGTAACTATAATGGACTTATCTGTATTCAAATCCTTAAGGGCCCTTATTTCCTCAGATGTCACATTAGGTTTGGGCGTACGTGCATTTCTAATAGTGTGGCATTTTATGTTATTGGTTCTTTCACTCCAGTCTGCGTTCATTCTGAGTTAAATTGTTAAAAAATCAAAAGAGTAAGTTCATTTCATAAATTGAAAGAAGCTTTGGTGAAATCAGACTAACATTATATTTAGTAAAATCAGATTCCGCTAAAGCTTCACTCTACCATGTATTCGCACAGAGACCTTTTCGCGGTTTGCCATAAGCCGGAGTCCCTGGAATCTCTTCAGGATAGCTGCAGAGATAATGAATGAAAACCACAGCGGTGTATCCAATTTATTTTTAGCCTGCAGCCACAAACGACGGCGGCAAATGTAGTGTAACCGGGGCCCCTTCCACGTGTGCGTTTAGGTCCTCTGGAATGAGCGCCGTCGTAAGTGGAGGTGCCGTAATTTCGGATTAAAAGTTGCCCAAAGCGCCATTACGTAAGTTCCGCATGAAATAGGGCCGTTTTGCTTGATACACAAACTTCGTAGTTGTTGCGTTTTTGTAGTCGCACTAGAAAGGTTCCAGGAGGCTTTCGGCTTTTCATACTAAGTTGTTTTAGGTCATATGAGGTTGAAAGCAAATGACAAATAACACTTAATGCTTTTTGTGTAAAAAATTTTGGTTAATAAAATACGAATTTCAAAAATAGTAACACCTAGATTATCGAACCATTCTCTGAATAGCACACTTTCATGTACACGTGCAAAGTTGAACAGCAAACGTGAAAAATCTGTCATTGCATTAATTATTAGATATAAGTATCTCATACGAAATTTAGTAATGCACCATTATAAGGTACTATTACAATTAAACATGGAAGCAAACCGACAATTTTTATCTGACACTGCCTTTGTCAAAAAAAAGCTGTAGAATATCGTAAAACTACAAAACGACGCCGACGTTCATAAACATACTTGGTTGACAAAGTTCAGTATAATAATTGCAAGGGCCAATACATAAGGCCGCAAACTGATTGCATGTGAACTACAAAAACATTAACAAAAAACTCCATAGTAGATCAGCAAAGTTACAGTACAGTCCTGTTGCAGTAATATATAAATAACTAACCCATTGTCGTACCTTGACATTTTGTTTTTATATTGATTAATACTCAATTTCGTGGCATATAACTAGCTACAAGACACTTTTAAAACTTTGGCTACCTCTGGAGCTGCACAGTATTAGCACTTTCTTAAAACAACTATTGGGTAATTTATAGCTACTCAATTAACAAAAACGGAACGACGTAAGGAAGGGACTGGTAAAGGCAGGTATAGCTTCTTGAAGAAGTGTATTATCCAGAACAGAAAGTCTATTCACTATGCAATGGTTAATTTGTGCTTAAGCATATTTAATATCCCAGTAAATGATACAGTCTACGAAAATCAACGCGGTTGAACTGAAGGTGTTGTTAGCTCATATAATATTATCAATCAGGGCAAATAAAATCAAATTATCCTTCCTGACAAAATTTTAGTACAGATATTGAATACACAGAAATAAGTGAAATTTCAATTTTTTTCTTCATTTTTCCTTCTTTTGTATAAAAAACGTAATCCGTAGACGAAAGACATATTTAGCTGATCGAACAAAGATTAAATATACTTAAACATCAAAAACCGGAATCTAATCACGACTTCAGACGATGAAGTTTGAATAGAAACATACGAGGGGCTACAATTAAATCCGTAAATCAACGTCAGTCGTTTTTACTTGGCTTCTTAGAATAATATCGCCTGCTTACTAATTAGCTACAATTAGCGGTTTGTTCGTTTCCGATTTGTTGGTGCTTGTTGGGGTTCTGAAACCGAAAAACAATTGGGAACGGAAATCCTAACAGGGAAAGCTGATGTCTAAATTTGTCGCTCCCGAAATAAGACCGAGAAATCAATAAGAGCAGAAAGGGGGTCGTCAGAGAATTGCTGCGTCGATGACTTTTCCACCCCCAATTTAATATTATTTAGTTTTTTGCGCCTTTTTTGTTTTAAGTTCGCCCTCATTTTCGCACATCTTCTTTAAAACAGAGCGGTGATATTGCAAGCATTCCTCCAAGGTCCATACCGTTTACATTATTTACATCGGCCTCTAACGTTTCCCACTTTGATCACGCTAACTCAGTTAGGCGTTTGCCGTTCCATCCAATAATTGTATACATGCTGTAAATGCCTTATTTGCTACTAACTAATGGGTTGATGTTGTAGCCGAGCGGTTCGACCTTTCTAGACTGTTATGATTTCGATTGAATTACTTGTCCTAATATCGAAATATATTCTGTTTACCCATTTAGAACAAGGTAAATGAGATTGATGGCATTCAGAGTTGGTAACTCTGTTTAAAGCATTAAAGCATTGCTGCCACCATAAGTTATATTGAAGCAGTGATGGTCGTAAATGACGTTAAATGGAAGAGTGAACTTAAATCTGCATAAAGTGAACTCCACAAGGATTATTAATGAAATATTTTTGAAAATGTTTTTTGATAGTTGCTAATACAAAAAAAGTAAAAGGAAGAAACTGCGGTATATGTTACGACAATACAGATGCAACAGCTACACAATTAATAAGGCTTGGTAGAGATTCTGCAAACTATAAACTAAAGTATTAAAATACGAGAATCATTTTCAGTTTTTTTAAATTTATTTTTGGGTCCTAAATTGTGTACGATAGTATCGAAAACGTACTGTTAATAAATAAATATGTAGAAGCCTTTTCTAAGTTCGCCCAAGAGGAAGGATTTATGCGTTAAGCTTGTACGTTTATCACTAAAATGGTTCGACACTTTGGTACTTTCTGTAATGACCGCAGCGTTTTATCGACCATAAACCTTAGGAAGCAGCTTCTACTATGCATGCATCCTCCTCCCTATTAGAAAAGGACAAGTTATTTTGTCCTTAGGTTGAGTGGATTGAGCAGTTTTGGCGTTAATACAAACCACATTAAATGCTCTGTAGTAAGTGCTCGTGGAAAATACTTTCTGACCGTTGTTCTTTTTACTCTCCGTCTTTACAGTAAGTTTTCTGTATTTACGACTTGACGGAGTCTACTTCCATATCTATACGTCCGTTTTTCACGCCTTGTGTGCTTTTATCAGTAATATTTATCCAAATATAGCCACATGCACCTAATTAGGAAACAAAACAAGTTGTATTAAAATTTAGTGCAGAAATGGCGGATGCGCCGGTATGCTAACGGAGTAAAGAGAATGGGAACGTATCTCTTCCCAAACACATGTTTGTTTTCATTCGAGATAGCTTATGACGTAACTGATAATTGCTAATTTTTGCTTATTCATGGCAGTGTCATTTCGAACACCTATTAATATCACATTCAGTTTATATGTGTATTATTACTGATCTTCAAGAACTGTGAAACATTAGTTTGTTAGTTTTTGGAAATTTCATGCTTTTTTGCATAAAAAAGCCCAAAATTGTTAGTGCTTAGTGTTTAGAAAGGTTGGTATTAAAATGTTACAATATTTTCTACATTTACTAAATCTGGATAAATAATATTAATAAATAAAGAATTGATAAACAAAATATGCAGTGTGACGCATGTTGGGAAGCTACCAGACGATTAAAAAAGTGCAGGTACTGGTTTTCTTGAAGCGTTGTAAATTGGACCTCGAATTGAACATAAAATATTTTCGAGCTAAACCTTCTGAGAATTGATAATTTAATAATACTTTATTTCTAAACTCTCTTCATTTGTCCATCCATCATTATAAATTTAACATATTTTAAGTAAATATATACATAGTTGTATTTTTTATTGCTACTTGCAAAGAGTGTGATGTGTATTTAACTTATACCACTAATACCACAATAACCAGTTTAATTTAATACCCCACAATTTGCAGTATATCTTAAGGCTGTTTATGCGTACTACTCTACATGGTTTATGCAGTATAAAATCCGTATTTTTCACCATATCGATTTGAGGTGACGAAAGCACCAGAGAAAATTTAATTTTGACAGGCAAAACATTTGTTCTTTTCTTTATCGCAGCAAAAGTAATGAAATTTTGTTGCATCCAATTTGAACAATTTTAGCACCGAGGGAGCTAACTTTTAATGCTTTGCGGGGCGGAGCTTCGCGCTTGTAAACTATGCCGATGTACCCCTTGTTGCAATCCTTTTACAATTTGCAGATGGATCATTGTGGTCGTAAATTATCTGTATTTATTGTCTCTTCTTAAAACTGTTACCGCTTTTGTTTTTATCCCTAGGGAAATCTTAGATGCTACTCGAATGTTTTAGTTTTGAATACACACGCAGAAAGAGTACTTTTGGGGGTTAAAACAGGAAAATTGCTAAACACAGGTGTGTGAAATAAATTTTCCATCAATTGTGCAAAGGCAGAGAATAATGCCAGTGCAGAGTACAGATGCACAAAATATTGGAAAGGAATATCTACTTGCATGGAATCCGATATAATTGCTGAAAGTTTCAAAGTATTATTGATATGCACGGACTGAAGTATGTAAAATTGGTAGGTGACAGCGATAGACTTCTGACCGCAAAACCTTACGGACCACAACTAGTTCGCCAAATGTACAAACCATCTGCTGAGAAAATGTATCAGAATTGCATCAAATGGCAAACAGTCGTTTAAGTTCGACTAAAAATAAGGTTTAGCTGTGAAGCTGCGGAAAAGTTTGAAATATAACATAGAGCGAATGAGAGGAGCAATAAAGAAAGTCCTAAATTTCGGAAAGCAGAGGATGTTTCGTTTGGTAAATAATTGGCAGGATTATTTAGAGACACTGAAAATTGCCCAAGGCATGTATTTGGTGATCATAAAAATTGTGAAAATTACTTGTGCACAGAACCAAAACCAAACGAAGAGAACTTAATTTCTGAGATGAGACGAATGTGGTTTGCTTGGCGATTAACTGACATGCTCTAATAGATTAGTGCAAAATGTTCATAACCATTTATTAAACATGACTAGCAACGCAACAGGGACTAATAATTCATCCAAAAATTGCCAAATGAACCCCCGGAAAATTTACAAAAAAAGATATGAGCCGTATTCTTAAGCGGAAACGAGATAAAGCTTTTAGAAGAGTTTTCGCAGATGATCAACCACAAAAAAAGAAAAACAAGTCTGTTGGTCCCGATTCAGATCATGGCCAAGTCAACAGTGAATCTGAAGAAGAAGATGTCATAGATGATGACTATAAAGAGCAGCAAATGGGAGAACTGTTTCTAAAAACTTCAACAGGAGTTGAAGAAATAGAAAAAGATAGCATAGGTCAATCTGCTAATCCGAGGTGGTTCCAAGAACGATCATACAGATTAACTGCTTCCAATGTTGGTCGTGTTGTATTTCGCTGGAATCCAAATACCTATGACATTCTTGCTAAAAGTTTTTTCATTCTCCCTTCAAAGGCAATAAATATATGAGTTGGGGCAGTGATAATGAAGACTTGGCAAAAAAATGAAACTTTAACTGGATTTAAAATTAAAAACTGTGGTTTATTTGTGCACTGCAATCACCAAAATATATTAACAGTAATTGTCATTTGTCTACATTACTTTACAGGAATTTTAAGTTTAAATTTAAACGGCCTGTCTTTATGTACATACAAATCGGCGATTAGCGTTATTAATAGTAAAAATTCACAAACAAAATCTATCTTGATTGTATTTTATAATAAAAAAACCATTACTTGCTTTACTTTTTTAAATTTTGATAAAAGTGTTTATTCGTCAAAAAAGTTTCACTTGGGGGTAAAGGGTACAAGTCAGAGTTGTAAGAATGTAATAAACTTACTTGGTGTAAAATTAATTACACGTAATTCAATTGAATTAAAAAAATAATATCATCAGAAAAAGTAACTTTTGCCCAAATGACAAATTACTGTGCTCATAAACGGTTGGTCTGTGTGCAACATGCTGTCAATACTAGAGTGACAGGTTAGGGGTCATAACTTATCTTGCAGACCAATAGTGCAGCTGCAATATAGTGACAGGCTTTGTCACGTCCACGAGGACTAATTATGTTACCGCCCTAAAAATTTTACTTGGCCCAAAACGTATGAGCAGCCTTAAGAAAGAAGGAATGTAAAATTTGACATTCTGTTTATATTGCTTGTTCTTGCTGTTATTTAAGGTGCATCAGCAGGAACAGTTTGCTAAAGAATGGATGCATATCTTGTACGTTAAATCGCTTGGTTTCTTCATTATCTTTTTGTTTATTTGCCTTAGTTATCCTTAATTTAAGAGAGTTACGCGGTCGTTTTCTTGAATTACTAAGGCAAGAATAGATTGATCCTTCTGTTATGTCGGTATAATACAGAAACCCACTCAAAATACTCGAAGGCTCTGGCGACCATGCCGTCCACCCGGGCGGATGAGCCGAAAGGACGAAGAGAAGGTAAACAGGGACAGCCCTGTTTATTTCCTGAAACAGGTATCGAATAAATCACCGTGAAATCCTTTAAAATCCGGGGGTAAAGTGGACTAGTTGTAAAAGTTGGCGGAATAAGTTGTAAGCACGCCCTTATCGCCGCGTAATCCTGGTTTCGCACCGGCGGCTACATAAACTTTCTTGTGTGGGTCGCAATCTCTACTGTCCGAATGCCTTTGCGACTGCACTAATCGCTGCGGCTGTTGTGCAGGACGTTTCCGATTACTGGGCTGCCGAAGGTACATTGACTGTTTGTGTTGGGCTTCAGATACATTCTAACGATGAGTGCTAGGAGTTTTAGTACCTCTGCATAGGCTTTCCTTTACTAATAATGACGCATCTGTCGCTAAATAGTCGTTTAGCCTTATCTAAGGTTCGAGGGAAAACATATTCTCATACTGACATGTTGTTTTCCGGGCTGGTTCCCACGTTGGTTATTTGATCTTGACAGAATTGACAGCTTTAAGGTTGAAAGTCTGTTTTTTGGTACAATTCAATAAATATTTCCTATACTTTTTCCTAATCGTAAAATTTTGTTTCAGGTAAGCGCTTTACTGCTAAATCATTTTGGACCAAGGAAAGAGGTGTAAGTGTTAATGTAAGCGAAAATAAATACTAACTCATTTTTGCGGTTTATAAAGAGTAATCAGTTGTTGCAGTAAGGCGTATACTTGTGTAAATATGCAAAAATCGAGGCAAAATATTAACAGCTTATATCCACTCGACGGTAATTATCTTTAAAAACTGAGTGACAGGTTATGTCAGTTTCGTTTCGGTGTATTAACAAATGTACTACTGCTTGTTGAATTTCTTTACACTTGGAAAAGGATAGTGCGTTTTTTCTTTGTTTTGATCAAATGATGTTTGTCAGCTAAAAGTACATCATCTCTATAAAGTATCATGCACCTTCTTTTATCGTTAATCAAAAATGCAAGGATTGATTCGATTATTGCAGTAATACAAATATCAACCTTCGAAGATGGGCGTCTTTTGGGATAGCTGTGTGATTGGCATGTTTACTTCTATGTAGACGCCGATGGTAGGTTTTTCGCGAAACCAGAAAGTCCGAATAACAAGGATTATACTGCAAAATGAGCTAGTTGGCGCGCTAGTAGTCTCACTGTTAATTTAGATCAATGAAATACAAGCTTTGGCAGATTGTCACTTGTACCTTGTGCCTTGGCAGTGTAATGGTGTGCACGTTGGCGCTCTATTTCAAAGTACCGATTTCAATTCTCGGCATTCCCTTTAAAATTTTGAAGAATCTGTTACTGGAATTTGTCTAGTTCTTTATGTTTAATTCGAGGCATCTTCGCAACTTCCAACACATGATCTCCACTAATGCGTAATAGCCCCCACGTGGTCCCACCAAGTTGCACAATTACATGGCTGGAATCTGCACAGACAGCAACGCATAAACTTTCTTATGCGAGCGGTAGCCCCAAGAGCTTGCACCGGCTGTCCGGAACTGGTGTTGCAGCATTAACTGTTGTGGTTGCTCTCCAGTGACAATGGCGTAATTAACAGCAGGAATTACGTACCACTTCAAACTGGAAAGGGACGGGCACTCCAAACTAACTACTGCTCTTTGTGTTGCATAATGTGATGAGATACGTACATGCGGAATTAAGAACGCAAATGTATTCAGGAAGTTCAGGTGTACGCTGTGGCAGTTGAGACAGCAGAAATTATCACGCTTGTGCCCCTCTCGTGCTGAACGTTATGCATTCATGGTCTGTTTTGCGTCATCACCAAGAGCAACATAACTTACCGGTCTCTGCAATACGTTGAGTCAGCTGGACTGGTGCATTTGCAGTATTGCGCTTATTCTAATGACGAAATTAATTAAACTCCATATATTTTATAACCTAAGTATACCATTATTTACATGGCTGGTGTGGTATTATCGGTGAGCACATTATTGGGCGGTTTTTCATCGATGGAAATGTGATTGCAGTCAAGTATTTACAGCTCTTGCGCTAACACATTATCCAGAACTTATTCACCTGTTCTCGAATCGTGAAAATGCTGCGCGTCGTTTTGGAAAGATATGGTTTCAGCAAGATGGTGTACCGCCCCATTTTGCAGGCAACGTTCGTGGATATTTAAAAGCGATATTTCCAGACAGATGGATTGGTAGGCGTGGAGTGGTAGAAGAATGTCCAGCACATTCCCCTGATCTGACGCCGCTTGATTTTTTCCTGTGGGTGTATCTAAAAAATCGTATTCATGCTGACCGGCCACATGATGCAGAAGATTTAAAAGGACGAATCAGGGCAGGAATTCAGAATTTACCTCCAAATATGCTACAAAGAACATTAGAAAACTGTTACTCAAGGATGCATTACTGCCAGGAAGTAAATAGGGAACATCATTTTTTTTTCTCAACCCAGAAGCAATAAATTGTACAAGTGTGATATATTTTTGAAATCAGGGAAAATATCTCCAAAGCGTTCGATAATCTGGATCACAGTATTTTGTTAAACAAAGTTAATCGCTTAGGCATATCCGATGCTTTGATTGATTTGTTCAAATCTTACCTCCACAATAGATTTCAATACGTGGCATGCAATGGATTCAAGTCCAGCGCATACAATGCTACATCTGGAGTGCCGCAAGGTTCTGTTTTAGGTCCTTTGTTTTTTTTTACTGTTTATTAACGGCATAACCGACGTTATAGACGTCAACATTTTACTTTATGCGGATGACCTTAAACTTTACACTACCATACATTCAAGCATCGATTGTATTCGTTTACAAAACAATCTTGACGTACTGAATAACTGGTATGGATCTAACGGACTGCCTTTGAACATAGCAAAGTGCAACATTCTATCGTTCACATTAAAATCTGTACATAATATATGACTACAGTCTTGAGGGTGTTTCTCTGTCTAGACCCGATACATTTAACGATCTTGGCGTAACTTTCGATAGCAGGTTATCTTTTATTCCACACATTCATAAAATGTGTCTTAATGCCAGTAAAACATACGGCTTTATTTCACGTAACAGTCGTGATTTCTGTTATAACACACTAAAATTGCTATTTTACACATTTATTAGATCTAGATTGGAGTACGCAGCGGTTGTTTGGACCCCGTATTCTATGCGACATACAAATTATATTGAAAATGTTCAACGAAAATTTTTTAAACTCGACGGCGTCTTTCMCTCCGGAGGTGTTTGTCACAGCGATCTGCTTGAGAAACATAATATTTCGAGTCTTCAGACTAGAAGAGACCTTCACGCTTTGGGGCTTCTATTCAAAATTGTCAACAGTTTACTTGATAGTGCCGAAATTTTGGGTTCTTTAAATTTTGTTGTACCTAGAGTGTCTGCCAGAACATCTCACACATTTTATCTGCCAACTGCCAGAACGAACATAAAAAAGCGTCCACCACTATATAATATGTGTGTTTTATATAATTCCTGGTGTATAAATTTTGATCTTTTTGGTGGCAGCATCACTGCTTTAAAATATATTTTTGTATGATTAGTTTTGTCTGTACGTTTTGATTAACTTTACTCTCCTGTTGTGTAGTTGGGTGCAAACCTGTACAACAGTGTTAAATAAATAAGTTAAATAAATAAATAAATAAATATGAAATTATCAACCCAGCTGCTATTAACTTCGTTTTCCAGATTTCGTGACTAAAAGCTCCGGTGCTTAGGCGAAATGCGAAGCCCTCTTCGCCATTTTCTGCATGCGGGGTCGTTTTTAACAGGTGAACAAAGTTTCGCGTGAGCCCTGTTCAAATATTAGCGTCATTTCGATGAAAATTTTAACGATTACCTACATTGCAGCCGGCGTTTAACGGCGAAGCAAAAATGCAATAACGTCACGCCAGTTTAACCAACAAAAAATTTGCTCTGCAGTTCACATCACACCGCGATAGTTCCATTCCGAACCGAATGGGAACGCGTTCTGTTTCAGTGTTGAAATGATAATCGAATGGCGTGAATTGGCAATTTTGTTCAGTGCGCTGTACACACCGATGGATGACTTTCAGCACGAAGTGATTAACGTTAGTTTTGCCGGTTCGCATGCAATGATGAATAATACCAGTTTTTTTAATCCTGCAGTCCATGGTGGAGTTATTGCTTATGACGTGAGCTGTCGATTGTATTATTTTCACCGTTGCTGAGTTGCATAGTCGGCTAAAAGAAGTTTTAGCTTAGCTAAATGATACTTATTTTATGCCATAATTACCGATTATCTGAAAGTTTTCGCCGAATAATCAAATAACACTCCTACATCTTTAATGGTACTTTGCATGCTAAACCATCGCAGATGAACTCTATGAACTACAAAACATTTGCCATAGGCAAAATATAAGTTGCCGAAACTAAGCTTTCAAACGAGCCATCGCGGCGTTTCTTCTAAGATGTTGAAATTATGTTGCCCTGTCATTTGCAACTATGTTGCTCACATTATCAATTGTTGTTTCGAGCGCAGTTATTATCCCGATGAGTGGAAGCTCGCTTTAATACGACCATTGCCTAAAACTGATGAAATTAAATCTGTATCCGATTTGAGACCAATCAGCATCTTGCCTGTGTTGTCTAACGTATGTGAAAAGTTTCTTCATAACCAAATATAAGATTATGTTTCTGAAGCTAAAATTATATCCGAAAACCAGTCAGGTTTTCGTACTCATTACAGTACAACAACTGCGTTGACTAGTTTAGTGGACGAGTGCACTGGATCGCTCGATGCTGGCAGGGCAAGTCTTTTAGTATCATTGGATTTTTCGAAAGCTTTTGATACACTGGATCATGTGTTGCTTTCTAGTAAATTGACTTACTACGGTTTTGATGAGGTTTCTGTTAATTTCTTCCGATGTCGGCAGACTGACGTCAGGAGTCCCTCAAGGATCTATCCTGGGACCAATTCTGTTTTTAATTTACAGCGCTGATTTACTCTCGAAGCCCAAATTTTCAACTTGCGTGGCATACGCTGACGATACTTACCTTTTACACTATTTCAACCACAGAACATAGAGAGGGCATGCTTAGACATGAATAAGGACCTAGGCAACATTAATGAATGTTCTAGTAACATTAACTTAAAGTTGAACAGCAATAAGTGTTCTGTAGTATACTTCGCGTCGAAATCGTCACAAAAATGTTTTGTGAAGAATGATATTAATGTACATGTGGACCATAATCAACTGCCTGTATATGAAAGGATCAAAAGTCTTGGCTTAAGTATAGATAMTGACCTTCGTTTTAAAAATCACGTCTCTTCTGTTATTAAAAAATGTTACGTTGATTTAAAGCTCTTGTACTCTAATCATCTTATTCTCAACTTTAAACTTAGAAAAAAATGCGAATCTCTGGTAATCCCTCACTTACTTTATCGTTTTACGGTATATTTTCCTTGCCTTGATGCCGTTAATAAATACAGGCTTCAGAAGGTGCAGAATAACTGCTGCAGATTCATATTTGGACTAAAAAAGTATGCTCATATCAGTAAGTGCATACAGCAACTTAAATGGTTAAAAATTGATCAACTTTTTCATTACCACCTTGCAACTTTCTTGTTTCGTGTCTTTCGATCCTCTTCACCAAAATACTTGCGTGATAAGTTTCATAGTCGTCGCAGCTTGCATTGCACTGATTTATCTCTTAGATATGTCCACCATTTATCAATGCCTAGCTTCCGAACCTTCTTATACACGCGGTCTTTTACTTATAATGCTATAAACACTTTGACTTGTTTACTAAAATATGCTCTCTAGAAAGTTCCAAAAAACAAATGATGTATAGGTTAAGTAATTAGCTTCTAATTATAGTCAAAGCATGGTACTATAGTTGTTTATGTTTTTGGTTTGTTTATTTCTCATATTGAACTAAGTTTATATTTTATTTTGGGTTGAGTGGAATAGCTACGCTAGATTTCGCCCAATAGATTGTTTAAATAAAGTCCTATTATTATTATTATCATCATCATCGGTGTTGATAGATATGGTGTCGTATACAATAAAAAAGGCTCTTGAATTAAACTATGATGCAGCATTTGTCAAATTCATGTTTTAATTAGTCGTGAGGTTTAAATACCTGTACATTTATTATTGCTATTATAACTTTTATGCATTCTTGAGTTTTTAGGCTAAATATCTGCACGTTTAGTACACGAATACGAAAGGTTTTTTATGCTATGATCTACCACTTATGCTTACTCGACATGTTACTAGGTAGAATAGTTTCGGAATGTGTACTGACCACAGTAAAGGTTGTCCTCTCGATATAACCCGTATGTCCGCAWATTGTTAAGGAGAGGGCGACATAAATATTCAACAGCGCGATTTAAGACGACCGGATCCAGAGTAGACATACATAAAACTCCGGCTCGACCCCGGACTTAATTCAACAATGTACGTATAAATCTCCACGGATTTCTCGGATTCGAGACTAACGGATTTTAATACGCGATGTATACATCTCGCAGAAAGGACGGTGAACAGAGCAGCTCGTCTTGAATCCCTTCGGGGAGACCCTGACAGTTGAAAACTGTTTCGTCCTCTGCCGACCCGGTCGGGTTTCCTGATGAAATTAGCTCTGAGGTTTCTGTTTTCCGTTTTTAAGGGCATGCCGAGTTGTTAAGAGGGGTTTTGTTCCTTGGAGAATTACCAATGGTTTAGTTTTCCATTGACCTAAACGTTTGTGTAAGATGATTTAGTGAACGTTAGTTATTATGGGATGATATCTTAATTTTTATGTTCAAAATACTTTTGCAGAGATAACATTGATAATTGTTCATCGACTTAAAAAATATAAAACGTAGAGAGCTGTATAAATTCGTAAATTTTGAAATAAACTTCATTCATTTGCTTTAAGTAAATTTGGCAATTTAAAACAAATTGTATTTGCTAAAAATGTTTATTCAATAACATTTATGTAATACATGCTCAAAATGTCGCCCTCCGCTGTTTTCACAAGCTTGAATTCGTGCCCACAACGATCTTTTAACATGCATTAACATTTCTGGAGTGAGGATCTACATGCATCACGTATTTTATTTTCTAAACGTTCTACACTTTCAATTGGTGTTTGGTATACTTGCTCTTTTACCATTCCCCACAGAAAAAAATCCAACGGAGTAATGTCCGGGCTTCTCGGTGGCCAAGGATTAATTGAACCTCTTCCTATCCATCGGTTAGGCAAAACTAAATCAAGACGTTTTCGCACTATTCTATGATAATGCGCAGATGCCCCATCTTGTTGGAGCCATAGTTCTTGTGGTACTTGTAAATTTACATTTTGGAGAAGTACCGGTAAAATGTTTCTCTTAAAATTTAGATAAGTATTGCCATTTAAACTATCGCGAAAAAAATAAGGCCCAACAATTTGATTCCCCAATATTCCGCACCAGACATTCGTCGAGTAGATAGTTTGAAAATGTCCTTCTCGAATCCAACGTGGATTTTCTTGCGCATAATAATGAATGTTATGTTTGTTAATTCCACCATTATTAGAAAATCTTGCTTCATCTGAGAAGCAAATGTTGTCATAAAATCTCACATTTAAGTTTTGGTGTTCCCGAAAAAAGTTACAAAAAGCCAGTTTTTTAGGATAATATGTCTCCTTTAAGGCCTGAACGAATTGCAAGTGATACGGATGAAATTGATTGCCTTTAATTATTCAGTGTACTGAAGACAGACTAATACCGGTTGCTCTTGAGACTACCCTTTGACTAATATGAGGATTTTCGTCAATCATTTCCAATACTCTATTTTCATAGTCAGGGCCTGTTGCTGTTCTTTCTCTTAAGTTTTTCAGTGGTGGCCAGTTTGTCCTTAAAGTT
The DNA here is from genome assembly GCA_025024175.1 of Rhyzopertha dominica. Classification (NCBI taxonomy): domain Eukaryota; kingdom Metazoa; phylum Arthropoda; class Insecta; order Coleoptera; family Bostrichidae; genus Rhyzopertha; species Rhyzopertha dominica. The sequence goes on along the minus strand of QCXZ01000001.1, from coordinate 3,231,200 downwards.
AATTCAAGTCTCTTGAAAATTGTATCGGCAGGATATCTTCTATTTGGAAAACGTTATCTGTATAAACGGGCAGCAGCGGAAGCATTTTTCTTGCATTCACCATAGATCAAAATCATATCTGTTTTTTCATTAATTTAGCGCATAGGCGTCATGGATTCCCAATTGATTTTTAAACTAATACCATTATGTAAAATAACCACATTGTCTGTGAGAATGTGTTTTGGGTTGAATTTTTAATTTTGTCAGGATCGTTATCATTCGTGAATCATCCTGCATAGCGGAATAATTTGTAGATGCTGTGCCGGGCTAAGTAAACAAAAATATTATGTCAAGTTGACACGACTCACACGTCAACTGTCATAAAATAACCAGTGAAAAAGGTACCTCTAAATGAATCAAGCATTGTCATCTACTAACTGTTTTCACATCGCCATTTTACCCTTAAAGCTCAAGTTGTATCCTAAAGCTTGTCTGTGCTAATGGAACATTCAAGTTTAATTCTATAAGAGCAGGGATATGAGCATTTTCAAAATTTATGTCAATTGAACGAAATTAGCAAATGTAATAATTTTATGTATAAAGCAACGTGGAGAATCCGACGTGAAAATGTTTGTTTGTTGGGAATGTATGGTTCAATAGCTAACGTAGAAGTTCCGCTAAAACCTTCTCATTTCCCTTTATTTCACGTTTAAGGCGGCCGACAGTTGGAAAAACTGTATTAATCCCACGCCTCCTTTGGAGCGATGTTTATTTTCCTGTAACAGCGTGCGAGAACTTCATCATTATAAAATAAGGGCGCGTCGGTGCGAAAGCGGTGTAATAAGTGAAAACTTTTTCGTTTGAATATGTGCATCTTGGGGGCAGTTATCAGAGTGATGAAGCGCTTTTAAGGCAGTCGTATAAGGCACGGAGCCCGGAGAGTGAAGTTCTAAATCTCCATGGCGGTGGTATGCGGCGGACCTTCTTTATGTTATTACTAAGCTTTTCTCCCCTTCGGCGACGGGGTGTTACACGTCGTTTAATTCAGCCGGCGCACGCTGAGGGCGTAGGCTCGTAACTTCGGGAAATGTCTGTTTACGCATTCCGTTCATAACGGCAAGTATGGAAGACCTTAGAGGTGTCGCCGTCTTTCGCCATCTAAAGAGCGTCGGATGCTCAAGTGTTGTTTGCTTTCAGAACATTGCTTTAAGCTGGTAGTCATTAAGTTCTTTGTACGTGGAACATAATACAGCGTCATTTTAAAGAAACATGCATACATACATATGTAGTTCTGTGCACTGGTACCCTTTGTATTGTCCTGAGTTTATACCGCAATACGCTGATGATACATCGGTTGTCTTAAATGTGCATAATCCTGAGAACATTGAGAAAAAACTGGTGGATTGTCTAGGGGCTATCAAGGAATGGCCTGGAAGCACATCATCTAACCCTTTACATAAATAAAACTAAACTTGACTTACATCACAGACAGAAGCAATGTTTGGGATTGAAGGTGGACTCGTTTGTGCATGGGCGTACCGAACGGGGGGCAAGGGGACCTGGACTGCCAACTCTGGTCCCTTTCCACCTTCCATACATTTATTTTATTAATTAAGTACGTAATTCCGAAATCATTAATGAAGTAAAATTTATAGATAAAAGTATTTCACAATTTTCATCCAGAACTCATATTTGACCTGTGCAAATGACATTCAATTAGTCGTTGTCAAACGGTTTCCAAGGCTATTTTGGCCAGGAGTCATAATACGATTTCTACTTTGCTCAGCTCTTCTAATATGTTTTCTTATAGGGATTGTTCAACTATGCATGATTCTGTTACGTGGAATACACAGAATCGGTCACATATTTGTATTTGCCGGTAACTCCAGTCTTCTTAGTTAAATTAATACAACATTAATTTATGTTGGGTGTTGAAAGCATAACAGAAAATCCAACAGCTGCTTAGAGATATTTCTTAAAATTACTTTCTTGTTAAAGAATCTGGTGTGGTTTATTCATTCGACCTCTACGACTAGTTTCGTCCTTGTTTGGGCTCTTCAAACACAATCACCGAATTGACTGCCTACGTCCCGATGTGTGGAAAGGTGTAAAAAAAACATGCTGAGAGCGTTTGTTCTTACTGGCACGAAGTTTGGGATATATTGTTCAATGATCGGACTAAACGAGTACTCGTCCTAGTTTTGCAATAAAAAGCTCGCATCAGAATGAAAAATCGCAGTCTTGTACTGGATTTTATACGAGTTAAATGACATAAACATCTTATTCCGTCAACAATCATAAGCGACTTGGTGAGCCGGAATACGTATTACCTTACCTACTGTTTCAATTTGTTTGAAATAAATTAGCAACTTCCATAGTTGATATGGTGTACAAAAACCTTATACACTAACAGTTTATTGCAATTTTTAAGTAGACCGCATTCTCTTTCTATTGTTAATTTAGTTTGGATAATGCACGGAGAGAACAATTTGTTTGGAAGAAAAAAATATATTTACGGCAAACAAATTATTTGTTTGTATATGGCGAAGTAAATGATTTGTTTGTTTCAAACCCTCAAAATTCTTGAAGCGGCTAAAATAACATTTATTTAACATAGTATACACAAAGCTTTAAATTAACTTTTAAAACTATTGAAACAAGAATAATCATTTCCTTTGTAGAACAAAGTATTTATTTCACTAAACCATGAAGATGTTTGGAATAAACACATGATTAAATTTGACTGAAACAAATGTTTGTTTGGAATCAGAGAAGAGGTAAGTGATTCTCTGCATACCAAATAAATATTTCTTTGCAGTAAAGATATCACTGACTTAGTCCAATGAAACAGCTATTTCCTGGAATCAAACAATTGTTTGATTGAGAGAATTCATGTGCTTAATTCATTATCCCTGTTATTGCAGCAAACTGCATGTGAATTTTAATGAAATATATATTTTTTAATTAGATTGTATGAATATTGCATTCAAACAAGCCCCTTAAACATATAAATAAATTGTTTTAAGTTTTATCTGTGTGCTCTTCCTGGTAAAAACTCACTTGACATTTAGATGTGAAGTGTTTTGTGTAAAGAATCATGAATTTTAAACGTAGGTAACCCTTTTTCAACTACACTTTATCTTTTGCTGTTCGTGGCCGCTTTAATCCTGTAATCTTTCTCGGGCCTCGTCACGTAACAAACTTTTGTGGATGTGTACAAAATAGAAGCGCCCTACTTGGATTAATTGTTTAGTAACTCTAAGCCTTGAGCCATGAAACTAAGTGAAGGTGCACGGACCCGGCTGCATACACCCATAAACCACCTTAGCGTGTCTACATTACACGTTGTACAGTACCTATAACATGTAAAATTCAGTGGAATTGCACTTAACTGCATTCAAAGATGTACCAGGTTGATTTTGTTTTACTATTTTCATTATACAAATTACTGTTGGTATTGCATAACAAATGCTATTGATTGATGGTAGCATATATCTAGGTACTTATGGACATGAATGCTTGACACCAAACTGAAGTATTGAATTCATCGATTTTGACGATTTTCTGGAACTTAAGTACCTGATTTTCAATCAAAACAAACAAATTTAAAATTTTTAATTTGCCCAATTCTTTATATTCTGGCACGGTGATATTTATCCACCTGCAAGATTAAATCATACCATGAAAAAAATTGACGGAAAAATATTAGCTTAAAATTCTTAATGATTTGTTTAATATTTAAAGTGCTTTTAAACAGCCTAATAAAATGGTGAGTCGGTAATAATACACTAATTGAGTATCACAACCAATACGTATTTGGCCCACGCCAAAAGTTCATTAGAATAATGTTTTATTTTTGCTTGACACTACAGTGCGTCTAAGTATATCAAAGCTGTTAAAGGATTGCATTATTTTTTTTTCGTAAATGTAAGCTAATGTATCAGTTGCATTGTTTAATAACTATAGAATCACTGCGCCATCCATGACAGTTATTACGTTCGTTTTGTACCTCGATGTGATGGCTACATTTTTTTCTGCCAATGCGTTGCGGAAGTCGCATTCTATGCGGATATCATGGGCAAATGGCACATTTTTGTGAACGAAATAGGATTCATTTGACAAACGTCAGTTTAGATTAGCTCGTGACCCATATTTTTTAACAATTGGTTGTTTCTATTCACAGGCCGACATCATGTATTATTTTTAGGGCCACGTGGAACGAAAAACTAAAATGGCCGTCACCTACTGAGCTGGCGGAATTTAGGTAACTGTCTTGAAGGAATCTTAGAATATTTCGAATAGCTTAATATACTTAACGCACATTACCGACGTATTTGTGCAAGTTTTTGGGAAATCTCGAACAATGGTAATATAACCAACAGCTTACGTACCTTTACAGGGCTTTCTTGAGAAGTGGCGATGAAGTATTACGTAGGGAACGTTATGAGTTTGCCAGATAAATACCTGGGTAGAGCTACAACGATGAATTCCCGATTTAAGTGATTTATTCTGGTATTTACCTAACGCTGCTGCCACAAATGCTCTAATGCATTTCTGCCATTTGTTGCGTTTCCCTAGGGTTCATGTTTGATCTCTGGTCTTTGAATCCACAGACATCGGAGTGCTGACATAATTGTCTAGATGAACACTGGCTTTGTGTCTGAAGTCTCTATTTACTCGGTATCATAGCGTGACTGGGTGCGAGCTTGGAAATGTGGTAGGGGGGTAGGTAACTCCCACAAAAATAAATCGTGCTAGTTTCAGGGATTGACTGACAGATTTTCAAGATTCCATATTCTTCGCATTACCGTATGCGCATTAAGAAACGTTAAACCGCTCCATATTTGAAAAAAATTAATTGGTTCATATATCCAACAACTTTAGTTGTTAGAATCTAAAATATACAGTAATGTAATTATAGTTTACTTTCCTTTTTGTGGGACATTTTATAATTAGCAATAATTAGCTGATTATTTTACTATGATTTATTCTTAATTTAATTATTCCTTGTTGCGGGTTGGCATCAATATTTTATTCGATTTGTAAATTAGGTGGCCTATCTGCATGTACTTGTCTTGAGTCCCCTCTTCGACTCCTAGGTACCTTCCAAAAGTTGCGATTGATAGAAAGTATCTGATAGCGGAACGTTGGTGTAGTGGCGTAGTGCAGATTTTCAGCTATTCATTTTAGCACTTTCTGGGACATCCAGGATTATCAGCTGCCTACGAGTGATATACCGTCCTTTTGGTTGTTTTGGGTTGGATACGAGATAATTAGATCTTTGGAATTCTGGAATTTGGATGGTATTTATCCCATGCATTTGGGGATTTTCCACTCACCTTACCATAAAATCGCATTCGCGAGTTGTGACTAAAATCTAAAGATACTCCGCCGATCTGTAAGGGTTGTGAGCACCTTATGCTACCCTTATTCAATGCTAAGCCGCCTACTATCCGAGGTATAATTTATCTTGTGTTTTATTTCAATAGCTTTATAGATTCGATTATAGGCTTTTATTTGACGATATTGCATAAATTCTGGTGATATTCCTACGACGAATCCTTGAGGCCTGGTTATTACCATTGGATTACGGGAAGCTGGTCGAATTTGCTCCATTTTTGGACCAATTACTAATTCTTAAGGCGAGCGAACATTCGAAAAACGGATTGCATCTTTTTGCTGAGCTCGACCGTCGTTCCTCTTCGTCCTTGTTGGAATCTACGAATTCGCTATCGGATGAGTACACTTTACATTAAAAATTAACGTGTTAGCTGTTCTAAGATATCGGTTGTTTATTACTAGGTAATCATTTTACAATAGATATTGTCGTAGATTACTTACCATACTATTTCGTAAGTACAAATATCTGTATTCCGAGAGAACTAATTTAAAACAATTTTGAAGGCTTCCGTAACTGCTTTCTTACGTAATTCTATATCTTGGAGATATTCTTATTGGCTTGTAAATGAATGCGCGCAATCATAAGGCCTGAAATAGTGAAGGGATAAATATAAATAATATAGCATCAGAAATACGTACTTACCTATAGCGATTGGGTTATCTAAGATTTGGTGATAGGTTCATTAGGTATCTTTTTTGCATATGTATATATACTTACCTTAAATCGATTTGTTGCGGTTCTTCAATCAACTGGCTTAAATTTTCATATTATTGTACATTATATACTTATTGAGACTCTGGTATCATTTTATTTGGCATGTTGGTAAACCTATGTTTGGTAATTCGATGGGTTTCCTGTACTTTTGGAGTATGCAGTAAAAATTACCTGGCGCTAGGTGGCTTTGGTGGCTGGTTCCTGGAAGGAACCCACCCCTTCTCCACTGTTTAGTCGGCACTGCTTGCTCTTTTATGAACACCTTCAGATAGAAGCAAAAGGGGGCGTAACATAGTATTAAACAAAATCTGCGTGAAGTAGGAAAAGGTCTAAAATTTTATGTATTGTATCTGTACTATTAAAATGTAGGTGTATAGGTAATGTACTTGTCATTGATTCTTCCATTATTTGTTAGGTGTTTCGTTAGAAACACAGCATTCTAGTCTCTTACGGCGACGTCTTTTCAACTAAGCTATTTTTATAAATTTAGGCGTCCGCTTTGCTGGAAATTGATCCTATACATCAACAGTTATTTGACAGCGGTAGTTTGTTCTCGTTGTGGGAAGTTAACCCACAAAATGGGAATTTCTGCTTATAAGAATTGTATGCCAAATGCGCGCGATATCAGTATTTTTATGCATCTGACATTTCGATCACACATGTAGGTAATTTTATTAAATGAGATATCTTTAAGTATGTAAAGAAGGCATCGTAAAGCAGAATTCCGTATACACTATCCACCCGGCCAGATTCTGAAATGGTTTAATTCTGGTAAATTGTATTTGTAAGATATTTCTTTATAATGCTTGAATAAAATAAAGGCAAAGATATGAACAAGGTAAGAGAAATATTGCCAATAAAATATTTCAGCATGAATTTAAGTACGTAATTGAAAGAAATACTAAAGGTCATTCTTATAATTCCTGATTTTCGGACGTGACCGAAATATAGCTCAAAACAACTCTCATGTCCAGCAATCGCTGCATTAGTGCATTTGCTTCCCTGTGTCCTAAGGAGGAAGCAATAAACAGGCGACGTAAGGGACGAATTCAATTTAGCTCCATGTTTTGTCCAAGGTTCAGTCGGAACACGTTTCATGCGCCTTTTATTCTAGTGGATAATGCGGCGCAATATTCTTTTAAGTCGACCAGATATGGCGCACACTTTATGGTAACAAATAGGAAGCAATTTTCTGACCGCCTTTGCCCGTTTAGTTTAACAAATTATCTGTCCGAATGAATACCGGGAAGTCTTTCTGTTTTTATCCGGCATCAGTCTTGCCTGCATATCGCCCCTTCTCACTTAGGCGGGATTTGTTCGTGCGGGCTGGAGCACAAAACAAGCTGAACCTGGTAAAGTGGTTTACAGATACTTTGCCCCGCGTGAATATTTAACATGAAGCAAGTTGAGTTCTCCTGTTATGCTTAAATATTGTAAGTGAACATTGGAAACGTCGTTGCGAACAAGGCTTCTTGATTTGGGGTAGTCGTTTTAATGTGAAACGTAAAATCTAGTGCTGGGTACATCGATTAGCTAAGTTTATTGTATTATCTATCAAGTTACACAGCTTTGATATCGAAGTTGTGTAATGTTCTCAACACTTTTATCCGACTAATACCAACATGACCGGATACCCTTCGTGGGCATGTGATGCTTTCATGTTCGTGTTCGTTTATTCTCCCAATAAATTTAAACAATCACAAAATTTATTTTTTCAGAACTTTTTTTACGCTGTCCGAATTTATATACCCCATTCAGTTTAGAAAAATTTTTTACTTTTGTACATTTAATATTTGCGAGTAAAGAAATTCAATATTAATATATTATAAGTATTTGTCACAATAGCTATTAAAAACAGCAACGGCTTATTAGCAAAGGTTTTCTGGCATATTTACTCTAGATTGTGTTGTGTAGTTTAGCGTCAAAGAGATGATGAATATCAATTACAAAAATTAAGAATATTCTAATAGTATAACGATTTTTGGCGAAGTGTATTTGGAGATTTCCCAATGGCCGGCATTACTAGTGAAATAACATTAATGTTCATTTGAAATTAAGAGCCGCGGGATTTTTTAAAGGTCAGCAACGAAATGCAGGATTTTTTTAAAGATAATTTTAGGAAAATATTAGACAAACATTAGGTGATTCAAGCATTAGATGGCGTTCAGTAGCATTACATATAAACGTTGACCTATATATGCCATTTTGATCTGGAAAATGAAAAAAAAATAAAACAACATTTTTCCGCCATTTTTAAATTAGGACAGAGAAAGCTCAAATGAAAAAAATATATAAGAAGACTCTCTCTCATCGCCTTAAAGTATTCTAACAACATTATTTATTACAGATCGGTGTGAATACAACCTCTTAACTCAATAATTTAGTAAAACTACTTATTGCGGGAACAAAGCAGTCATCTTCTGTAGAAATAAATTCACTTCTTCAGCGTAGCTGCTAAAAGGGTTTTATGTATCGTTTAACCATTATATTATCATGTCAGTATAGCATGTGTTTAAAGTTTCATACCTATTTCACTCGAAAACGGTGCATTCCATCGAAGTCTAGTAAGGGGTTGTTTTTGTTGTAAAAGGGTACAAGTGTAAATAAAGCCATTTCTAAAAGGTTGTTATATTTTATGCCCTTACCAAATAAACTGGCAGTGGAAAATATTATAGTGGCGTATACAGATTTTATGGACGACGAAATTGCGATATATCTTTTCTGCCTATTGTTAATATACATTTCTGTCTTCCTTCACGTAATGATAACTAGTATTTTTTGTTTTAAATAAAAAAAGAACTTATATTGTAGGTATCCCCAACGATAAGCAACTTAGATGATTATTATTCGCCTATGTTCTATGTAACCTTTCACAAGAATTAGTCCATCCAGACAGTAATTTGTTGCAACCCTTTCTAGAGGCTCCCACCTTTAATAAATACCTCAACTACTAATTTTAATTGTTCTTATTGGCGTTCTTCTTAAATGACACGATTGGCATTTGCTTAGTAAAGTGAAACAGACTTCTTACTGTGATCGACAATATTTTAGCAGTTTATCGTCAATTATCATTCACTCTTGGCTAATTTACAGGATTTCACTAAACTGTGATAAATTATCAGTGTTAGCGCTCATTTGGTAATGATGGTATTACCGTAACGCAACATGAATTTTTATCGCAGACAGTTTGCTACATATAAAGCTTGGCAAAAATATCAATCAGCTCCTAATGGGTTTCTGATTTCCCGAGATCTGCAAGAGCTACCTACAACTCGGCTAACTTCTAGAAAACCTCCGTGGGCAGAAGATTTCCTTCGTGCTCCTTATACCATTGAAGATGGATGGTGTTCTGTTTGGCAACTTAAGAAACATGATATATTCAATCAGCAGCTTATAGACGATCCTACAGAAGAGGTAGCAGGAACTGACCTCCCAAGAAGGTCATGGGTCACTCTGAATCGCCTTCGCACTGGTCATGGTAAATGCAAGTTTTTTCATAATAAATGGGATTCATCTATCAACCCTTCTTGTGAATGTAGAGATTCCCTCCAAACAATTGGACATATGGTCAACAGATGCCCCCGTACAGCATGGCCTGGTGGTTTTGCGTCTATCCATCGTGTTGATGAAGGTGTTAAAGACGGGCTTAAGACAATAGAGATCTGATTGGAGTTTTCTGCGGTTTTCTTCAATACTCTATCCAGAATAAATACATACGTGTATGTATCTATTATGGATAAAGCGCAAATGCGAGATCTCTTATCGTTGAATGAAAATATTTTTTTTCTTTCAACGTTTTTATAAAAGTCGACCGTAGTCGCATAAAATTAACAGTACTGTGAAATGTTTTAATGATTTTCATAAGAATATATATATCTGCACTATACTCGTACTCGTATATCTTTCCTTTCGTAGAAAATTAGATTTGGGCTTTACATTACGAGCCCTTCTCCTAAATGTATTTATTCTAAGCTGCAAAGTAAGTGCGCTAACTTAAATCAAGTTTTAAATTAAATTTAATCCTAAAAGACCTGTGCAGCTTATATAACTAGGCGGGAGATGAGATTCGAACTAGCTGGATTCCAAACTTTTAGATGTTAAATTGTGATTAAGGTCTGATAACATTGCACTTCATCTAGTAAGTGCGACGTTTCAGGATAGAAAGCAAGACGCAGGATAGTGAAATTCGTTAATAGCTAAAGCTACCCTTTTCTAGCGTTGACGCATTTATAAATACCTACTTACCGATGAATCAGCTGGAGGATCATTTGCCAAATGTATTGTGTTTCGGAGATTAGTTATTTTGGCCCCTAGGAGTCTCTTTAATTGGACGTTTTGCTCGGGCTGCTGGCAAAGTGAATAAATAAATTGCTGTCAAACCGCAGGGCTAAAATGGCCTCGGGGWACTTTAAATTTGAACCCAAATGATTTCAGACCGTATTAACTTCGAGTTATTTAAAAATGGCTCGGCCTCGTATATACAGGTAAAACTTGKTGGGGTCGAAGGTAATTAATTAACAGTACTTACAGGTACTTCTATATATCAKGTCTCAGATGTTTGACTCAACTGCTTTTCTTCACATTATGAGAGATGTTTATTCTCTTAGGGATACTGTCTAGAATAATGATCTACGTTAACGTGTTTATTCCCCCGAATTAGCGTTAAAGCACGGGAAACTTTGTCAGACATGCCGTAATTTAATTGCTTATGTAAATATTTGTCACTTAAGAATAGTGCTTCAAATTAATTTATGCGTATACATCAAAGGGGTAATTTCATCAACGTTAATTTTGAATTAATGAAGCGGGAGCGGTCCTAAACTAATTCTTTGTCGTCAGAACGCGAGATACATTAGATAAAGAGCGAGGGAGGGAATAGCGTGGTACCTTCAGTGTACTCTGTGCATTGTGACGTTTTCTTTACCAATACTTTTCATTTTTGCTATATATTGTCACCCTCACATGGTGAGTTTTGATGATTAATGAAAAGTTATGTAAACGATGAAGCTGATTATTCAAATAGGTTTAATAAAACTTGCTTACATCTTCAAAGTTTCGTCAAATAAAATTGTGTTTATAATGCCAAGAATATCGAAAAACAAAATATTGAATGAATTTTGATACACTTTTCTGCTTTTATTAAGACAAAAATCGATCAGTTTTTCGATCTTATTGATATATTAAGTGTTAGCTGTGAGATATCTATTCAGTGACAAACAGAAATCGGTTATTTAATCGTTATATTTATCTGTTCTAATTATACCCTTATCATGTTTAAACTACTCTAGTATAAGAATTCAGTTTTTTTTTTAATTGATGAACTGTTTGGTTTCGTTGATTCCGAAAGTGCTCTTATTCTCTAACAATCTGCTAAGAAGGATCTTAACTTCTAAACGTAAATGTCAAGACCTTCGAGGCGGGAACACAATTAAATTTTGTCTGTAGGAGGGAAATATTTACTTTACGTAAGTCGCGCCACCCTGAATAAATTAAATCACTTGGATAAAAGCAAAGAGCCTTATTACGAATTGAAATGTTCGTGACATTTTGAACTGAAGCTATGAATTTGATTCTGCTACTTAAGACTAATTTTCTCATTAATATTAATAATAACCTTAAAATTTTGATGAAACTGGAACTTATACATACGTATGTAGTGCAACCTGAAAATTATTTAGTAGGTACTTTATAGCAAGTTGAAAAATAGATGGCAATGTCATCTGTGAGCAATGAACTGACAAGATGACAAAGCCGCCTATCAATTTGGCAGGGGTATAACGTTAGCAGATTTCCACGTTTGAGGAAACACATTAATCTCAAGGGAAACGTTAAATATGTGTTTGACAACATTTAAACAATATGGTATTACTAGATCTATCATTCTAATATTAATTCCGTCAACACCATATGCATTAGACTTGATCAATCTTAAACTACTATAAATATCTGCGTCCTCGATTTTCCTAAGTATGAAAGGACCATTATTTAATTTATTATTAAAATCTCTAAAATTATTTTTTTGAATTGTGAAAATAAACTGTTTCTGTCAAAGTATGACTGATGCTAAATGAAGCTCAAGAAAAAAAATTACGAAATTTGTACTTCCTAAGGTTAAGTGTGACGCTTAAAATCTCTCTATTGTTGTAATTAAACTTCTGATGTACTTCAGGTATAGTATTGTGATATTATTATTGTACCGACACAATAATTAAACATCTACTTACAGCAGCAGGTATTCATCGACGTCTACAGTGTGACCCTTTCATCTTAATGCTCTTATTACGCTTATAACAAAGCACTCGGTGCACTGTATCTCGTCACGCTTGGGAACCCCCCGAGACGGCTTTCCGCATAAAATACAGGAATATAGTGGCAATGGTCACGTGCGGACAAGTGCCTCTGGACCCCTTCGGAAAACTGCTACGACTGAATACAAATACAGCTGTAAAATATAGATTATTGACCGCACGAGAGCAACGGGAAACAAAATAAATTGTTTTCTGTCGAGGGCCGCTGGAGAATGTGCTTTCCTGTTGGAAAATTTAAAAGTGAATTTCCATTGGAACGAGCAATCTCGCCCCGGTATGCGTGGATTGCATAAAGGTATGTCGTTTAATTTCACTGGTTTGCTTGTTCCTAAGCATTGCTTGTAGGAACATAGTGGTCAAAGTTACGAGGTAGGCGCCAATAATTCCTGACCTGACGATGAAAGAGGCATTGTTTTTCAATCTAATCGCCCTTGACTTAAAGGCACTTCTTACAACGTTTAATTGTCTTCAAAAAGGGACAAAACAGCTTCTCGTAACACAAAATCGTTTAAAAGTAAATAGCACCCCAAAGTACTTTATTGTAAGCTTTTGAAGCTTGTAAAAGGTTTTGTTTGTTTTAGCATTCGTTTTCATGAATTAGACTCTCGTTCTTTTTCATTATTACTTGTTTCCAATACTAACGTCTTGCCTAATTATTCCTGGTTGGATGATTAACATGTTATTGTATAGTAACAGCTTTCATGATAGGCTTTGCTGCATTACCATCTCAGCAGTAGTTTCAACCCTAAATCTCGCAGTTTGCATTTTTTTCCTAATGGATCGTAGTATGAATTAGTGCATGCATTAATGTTAGCTACTGAAAGCGTTCATTTCTTTTCCGCTGTAGTAATATAATTTTACGGCTTTACGTATATCTCGAGCGAGATAAATGCCGAAAGCAGGAACTCGAGGAAAATTGGAAAGTCTGTAGTTTATTTGTAGTTGTCACCTTTTTCGTAGCCGGGCGATGTATATGCTACCGTTCAATACGTTTTCTGAGCGAGAATTTAATGATGTCCCCGAGGGACGACAGCGTACCGGAAATGCACTGGAAATAATTCAGTTCGAATGCTCTCCCGCGTGTTTGCCAGGAGATTTTCTAATTTTGTTTATTATTTTATTTGTTTCTCCAGAATTTGTTTCCACCGGTCGGAGTTTTCTATTGCTATTTATGGATCGCGAATAACTTCTTCGAMAAGGAATTTCTTCGTAACACGTAGCAGTTTTACAAGTATCCACTGTTTCATTGATCTTTATTTATCATCCATTCTGTGACTCTGAAGCACTAATGATGTTCGTGTAATAACTATGGAATGTTGTGCTTGTTTGCTTTATGTCAAAGCGCACTAGCTATTACATTTCTTGGAAAGAACTTGAATCGTGCTGGGGAAACTTCAAAAGGTCATAGCTGAACCACCCGGGCTTTGTTCTTATTCTAATTACCTTTACTGCGACGTGTTCTACTTATTCTGCAGGGCTGGTGCAGTTATGTGGGTGCTTCAAAGCTACGTAAGTGGAATTATACGCTCTTTGAATTTATTGGTATACCAGCAGATAGCTGTTTCGTGCAATGGCGTAAAAGCGACTTCGTGAAATTTCTTTAAAATCGGTTCAGTTTAGAAAACAGTCCTTGCATAATAAGAACTGTACAGCACCACTGGCTGTATGTACTTGGAATATTGGATAATACTTTTTTCTAAATAACCTATGCCCATCTCCTGGTTTTAAATCTTGTATTGTAAGCGGCCGAATCACAAAAACCTTTGCCTTAAGATATCCCCATAGAAAGTAGGTAATCAAAAGAGCTCAGGTCTGGTGATCGTGGAGGGAGGTATGTTCCCATTTTTACTAATAACGCCTTTTGGTAAAAGGTCTTCCAAAAGGTTCATTGATACTTTGGCTGTACGCCTAGTTGTTCCATCTTGTTGGAAATAAGTGCTTTTATTCATAAAAAATCGTCGATGTTTTGGAATAAAGCATAGCTGTCATCATCCTAAAAAAAGGAAGAAATTGCACACCAGACCGTCACTTTGGTTTCTTGATATCATTACCAGCAGAGCCTCCACATTCTCTGGTGTTTTTTTGTTTTTCACTACCGCCAGAAATGGCTTTCCTGCTAGGAACAGGAGCACAAGGCGGAAGATGGAAATATAAGCGGAATCGGCATTGTGCAACTATGAAACTTCGGTTGTTTCCTAAATACGATGTAATACGGTCTAGTATATTCATATACTGGATCTTCTGAGAAGGGTCAGCTATATTGAATCCTGGCAATTGTGTATTTGCCATGTATTTATATTTTATTAAATTGCATATTAATAGGTAGCATCTAATCCACAAAACAGCTATGACAGCTTATAAATTCGAATAAATGGATCGCAAGGTATATTTTTAATATTAAAAATGTGAATATTTAAAGGGACCGCCAAAACGCGAACATACTAGCCATGACGTCAGGTGTCTTGTAAATGGCCGCTTGTTTACATCTAGGGTCAGCGCGTCACGCATCAGCTTCAGCCCGTCAATTTATCAGTTTGTTGTTTGCGTTCATTTTGTGACAAGCGAATTAAAATACGCCAAGAAAAGATGAAATACTTATGAGTTATGACTTCTGAAGGCATGTTCATTGTTATGGAATTTGTATACAGCGACGAGCGGTTCAACGCGGCGTTGAACGTAGCATTGATAATTTGATCACAGTTGGACACATACTATTTGTTAATATAAAAATGTAAGAATCAAAAGTGTACCCTAAACTTAACATTTGTTTTAGAGGTCAGAATAAATCTAAATTGCCATTTATTTTCGGGGCTGTTGCGGCTCGTTTCCGGTCTGGCTAACAGTCAAAATATATAGGAAACAAACGTCTTTCTTTATTATAAAATTTCCCTCTATCAACTTAAAACGCATATAATTTTCCATATCCTCTTTAAGCTACAACAAAATGGAAACTGAATGGTAAAACCTATAACCCCAAAAAGAATAATAAAACTTACATTAAAAATTAAGATGATCTTCACAACAGAAAAACAAACTGCGATTTCGGCATATCACATCTAGGGACCTTAAACAACTTTTTCATACGTTGATAATCTCGAGGAACGGTTACAAAAATATTTTGTTAGCTGTACTGACTTATGTACTTTTATAATCATGTAAAAAAACAACATTTGTTTTGTTTTCCATACCTAATAGATGCTTGTAAAACTAAACAAATCACTTTTTGGTGCGACCTCATACACCGTCCTTTCAATAAACACCACACAAAAGCTTTTCCAATACAAAAATGATACTACACCATTAAATAGCACGCTCCTCGGTAATGTTTACATGACACTTGACGTCACGAGTTGAATAACGTTTGATAGAAGCGTTTTGGCGATGACTCCTAAGATTCGAATTTCAGACCTGAAATTCTCTACCTACAAATATTTTTTTTGTTTTTTTTTAACATGGCGTACGATATATATGCACTTCAAGATTCATTTTACGTAATTTTCAAAAAAAGTGATAATACCCAATTGGTGACGGTTACACAAGCTTTCGTATACTCCTTAGCCTTATATGAAATTCCTCAGTAGTTAATTAGAATGATTTTAGGATAAGTAGCGAGGAGATCATAACATGGCGGTTTTTTATTGGGGTAATTTTTATCATCAGTGAATGAGAAATCATAAGAGAGTAATATTTTACAATATGCAAGCTACACTCTCGACGTAAGTCTCGATTTCATGAGAATCACAAAATAGCTAGTTGAAGTTGTATTACTTTTTGTTACCATTAACCAGATCTTTGATATTTGATAACTGAACGTAAAACGGGAACTAAACCGGTCGCACCAAAGATGATGAGTCAAAGCGTTAACCGCCGATTCGTCCAATCATTTTCTGCCCCAGGAAATCAGTACCGTAACGTATTTTTGCGAAATTTGAGTAATTCTCGTTTCGAGTTCTTATAAAGAGCTTTAAGGTAATGATATGAAGTTTCGTTTCGTACGTTCGTTTTCATGTAGCTCATATTTGGTTTTGCTCGATTTTTCAAAAGCGTTCGATACCATTATTCATGATCTGTTATGCGCCAAACTAAAGTCTTACGGTTTCAGCAGTTTGTCGGTACAGTTTATTAGATCTTATTTGAGCGATAGAACTCAAGCGGTACAATATAAAGATAGTGTCTCCTCTCAATTGTCGGTTAGATCTTGTGTTCCCCAAGGCTCCATATTAGGACCTCTGCTTTTCATAATCTATACGTCTGATATAGTGAACTCAGTTCTTAATTGTAGAGTAATAGCTTACGTCGACGATACACAGTTGTATTTTAGTTTCGATAAGCATGATTTCGCAATGGTGGCAAAATTCTGAATGAGGAACTTGAAAGCTTAAGATAGTTGTCTGCTGAACACGGCTTTGAATTGAATTCGTCCAAGTCGCAGCTGATGGTCTTTGGTAATAAAAGTAGTACAACATTTCTTAAACCGTCTTTCAGTGTTTATATAGCTGGTTCAAGGTTAAATTTTGTTGATCATAGTAGAAATTTGGGTCTTATTATGGACACGCAGTTCCCGTTTAAGCTGCATCTAACTAAGTTAATACAAAAATCATTTTCTAACCTTAAGCTTTTGTATGCGTGTAGACATTTTTTAACCGTTAATTTGAAAAAGCAATTATGTGATGCACTCGTTCTCTCACACTTTAATTATTGCAATTTTTTATATGGCCCCTGTTTTTATTCTGTTGATAGAAACATCGTTCCAAAGGTTCAGAATGCATGCTGTCGCTTGTTTTTTGGCTTGCAACACGGGGACCGTGTATCTCACAGGATTAATTATTTGAACTGGTTACGCATGGATTCCCGCTGGAATTATCACTTAGGTTGTTTCGTTTATGCTTTACTAAATTCTCCTCATGCATTTGAAAACTTGAGGTCCAAGTTTGCCCCTCATTCATCTACGCATTCACGTGATACACGAAAGAAAGCTAAATATTTGTTGCCTCGCCAATAGCTCTGCTATATTCGTTCGTTGCTTCACATACAACGCTGTAAGGCTGTATAATTCCCTTCCTAGTGAATTTAAAAAACTGAATATTAACAAATTTAAATTTAAACTAAGACAGTTCCTTCTCGACTGTTAACTTCAACTAATAGGTTGTCCGATATCGCTTTTGAACATGTGCTCTATTTTGTGTGTTATTGATTCTATTTTTTTTGATGTGTTAACTAATATATATAGTTGTTACTCTAAAGGTTAAGTGGAATAGCTACGGGTAGAATTTACCTTTATTTTTTTATGTATTTACTTTGTTATATTCGGTGAACCTGTGCTTGATTTATTGGAATTTTATTTATTGCTGTGCTAATATAATATAGTTTAATTTTCTTTTTTAAGGTTAAGTAGAATAGCTTCTGCTAGATTTATTTTTATTATTATTATTATAATACATTTCCGGTCAGTCATGCTTCCCTGTACTTTTTTAAATGTTCTAGACTCTAGAATCTAGATGAAAACGGGATGGTATAATCGGCAACTTTGATCTATAGGTCGTAGGCATGATAAAACTAGCGTTCAATACATAATTAAACTAATATTTTCCTGTACGAAGTAGTATTGAACATGATTCACTACGTTAGAAACTTAGATGCCTTAAAGACGCAAAGTACAATAATACAAGAAGTTAAGCCGACTTTGGCGGCCTGTACTTCTTTAAGCGGACGCTGAAGTCATCCTTCATACCTTTAATCCCAACCATAAGGTAAGATTTCCCGGTTTAATAATTCACTCCCGACTTACGGCAAGCGTGCCGTTAGCCAGCAAAACTGTAAATACACATAAAGCGGATACCGCGTGCCACTAGAACTGCCTAAGTTGCACAATGAACGGGGGCGTTAAGACCGAGTTTAATAATTTGCGCATCAGCTGCAGCTTACACCGCTTTCGCAGATTATTGCTGAAGGTAGGGAAGTTTTCCAGCTACTGTGCAATGCATTCGTCGTCTAAATTGAGTTGCAATGCGAGACGTCAGATGCCTCCTACGTAGGTGTCTGTCGGGGATCCACGGGGGAAGCTTTTGAGTTAAACGCGGATGCATTGCGATTGAATTATTGTCGTTCATTGTCTGATGTAGGTATTAAGTCTCGAGGGAGGTGTTAGAAATATGAAACAAGCCTGTCAGTTGCTGATCCGTAGTGTAATATCATAAACGCTATAGCTATAAACGATTTCCTTTGAGAAGTTCCAAAGGGGATAAATGCTCATCATGGGATGTTACTTTGCAGATAAATTTATCCCTGCATCGGCAAAATCAAGTATGATGATCCTTGTTTCTGAATTGTAGATGTGTCAAAAATGGTGCGTCGTAATATTATTAGGATTTTGCCTAAGTGCTAATTACAGTATAAGTAACATTCCATAAGCCGAGTTTTACTCGTTCTCAGCGAACAATTCTCATTAAAACTTGATAGTTCACCATGTTTCTAATAGTACTAAAATCATTGTCAGTTTTTATGCCTTGTCTTGTTTGCATCTATGCTCACTTTACATTTAATTAAGTACTCGATATGAAACTACTTGTATGTGCTTATTGTAGACGTTTTCTAAAACAAATGTGGTAAAATTTTGTTATGGTTTGAACCTCACTACGTCATGGCCACTTCAATTTGACCTGCAATCTCAAAGGTAGCGCCTTTACTGCTGCCTCTATGATTATCAAGCCAACAGAAAGAAGTAATAATTGTAGTATCAAAATTTTCTGCTGTTAATATGTAGATGTCCAAAATTCATTGATAGTAACTACTTTAAAACCTTATGACTTTTTTGGGGGAGAGTAGAAAGACTAGCGGTAATCTTAACATAATTTGCTCATGCCAACTTAAGATTATTATATAAAATTTAAATTGAACTAAATCTAGTTTTATAATATGGAATGTTCTTACTTGAACCTATATGAATTGTATAAAAAAGCTTTAGTTCGTATGAATGTATATAGTTATTGCGTTCTTCTATATACCATACTTGTAACCTGAATTGCTTTTAATTCTTCTTGCAATAAAGTTTCTGACTTACATTTACCTGAACCACTTAAACAGTATTATGCACGAGATAGAATGAACTATTTAGCAGAAGAATAAGATTACGCTGTTTCCAACAACAAATATATTTTAAGAATGAATTACTCAAATAGGGAACAAACTCAAATACAACCAATAGACCAAGTAGGTATAGTGCTGTAGCAGATGTTTTTTAAATGAATCCTCCCTATAAAACTTATTCTAAAAATACTGTCATCGACTACAGTACCTTTACTCGAAGCGCAAATTAACGATTTGAACTTACACGCACAAAACGACACTAATTTGGAAGAAATGTACTCTATAGACAGGAGAGGACTTCTTAGAGGGTTCCTAAATATCTGGTAACCCTAAAACCGTCCGTAGTAAAGTTAGCATCTGACTGGAACGTTTGCTAAAATTGTTGACCGAATGAATCGTTTTGTTAGGTACAAGGCCTGTGAAAGGAAGAACTAAAGTTAGATTAGTCGAAAAATGGAATTATTTCTGCAGCATTGTATCACATTTTATTATATTTTGTTTCTTGTCTCTCCTGAAATATGTATATGTGTATATTTATTCCTGACTTGAAGAAATATGTTGACTGATACAGCATATATCCATCAAGTTGGGTGTTTTTTTAAAAACAAATCCACCTATTTTTCAGAAATTCATATTATTACTACAGACAATTACAGGATTTTTTACTAATATATAGTAAATTGACCCCACCTTGAAGTATTATAATTATATCTGTAAAACAATAAACACTTTTTCACTCCAAATTCCTTTGATATTTTACAGTACTCAGATAAAATAAATAATAATTTAGGGTACATCAGACCAGTCTAGGATAAATTGCTTTTCATATCATTCGGGAAGTATAAATTTTGGTACTCTGACCAATTTCAAAAAAATCTGTACTTTACCTCAAAAATAATTAAAATCGCTGGTTTATTAAATAAACTATTGTTACTAACTGTGTGAAAAATGAAGGTAGGTGTCTTAGAACCATTCTATAGAAGTATTGAAGTTGGAGTTTAATTGTGCAAATAGAATGCAATAATTTTTGAAATTTGTAAATATTCCGCTTTATACCGTATTGTTACTAAAATGAAGCAGGAAGTCACCGACCCATTGCCCTCTCAACCAGAGAATAGGTCCTATTATTGAAGACTCACTCCCGAAGGAACAAGCAGGGTTTAGGAAGAACAAAAGTTGCTGTGACCAAGTCTTGGCTCTAACAACATATACTGAAGTTGGTTTCCAGAAACGATTGAAAACTGGAGTAGTGTGCTTAGACATATCGGCGGCCTACGATACTGTGTGGAAAGATGGATTGATCTTCAAACTATTTAATACTCTGAAATGTGGAAATACTGTGAAGCTCATCGAACGAATGCTATCCCAACGCCAATTCAGTGTTTTTGGGAGAGAAAAGTAGCAAAATCAGGATTTTGAATTATAGTCTTCCACAAGGGTCGGTTCTGTCGCCTATTCTTTTCAACCTTTACTTAAGTGATCTTCTAGTAACTCAATCGAGAAAATTTGTGTATGCAGACGACATGGCATTGGCTTTGCAAAGTAAAGACTTTTCTGTACTTGAACAGTGTACTTTAAAGTGACATCGGGATTATGAATTGCTATTTTAAAACCTGGCGCTTATGCCCCAATCCATTGAAGACAGAAGTAACTTGCTTTCATCTCAACAATCATCAAAAGAGGAGACAGCTTCAAGTGATGTCAAATAACATAATTCTTAAACATAACTTCTCGCCAAAATACCTTGGAGTGACCCTAGATACGTCTCTAACGTACAAGAAACATCTAGAAAACGTCAGTAAAAAATTACAGACTAGAAATAGCATTCTGCATAAGCTTGCTGGTACAAGTTGGGGTGCAAATGCAAATGTACTCCGTACTTCTGCAACTGCCTTGCTTTATAGCACTGCTGAGTACTGCTGTCCTGTTTGGAAAAACAGTCAGTTAAATACTGCAATGCGACTAATCACTGAAACAATTAAGTCAACTCCATTACCTTGGCTTCCGATTCTTTCAAACATTGCTCCTCCTGAGATTCGCAGACAGTTTGCTACATATAAAGCTTGGCAAAAATATCAATCAGCTCCTAACGAGTTTCTGATTTCCCGAGATCTGCAAGAGCTACCTATAACTCGGCTAACTTCTAGAAAACCTCTGTGGACAGAAGATCTCCTTCGTGCTCCTTATACTATTAAAGATGGATGGTCTTCTGATTGGCAACTTAAGAAACATGATATATTCTATCAGCAGCTTATAAATGATCCTACGGAAGAGGTAGCAGGAACTGACCTCCCAAGAAGGTCTTGGGTCACTCTGAATCGCCTTCGCACTGGTCATGGGAAATGCAAGTTTTTTCTTAATAAATGGGATTCATCTATCAACCCTTCTTGTGAATGTGGAGATCTCCTCCAAACAATTGGACATATGGTCTACACATGCCCCCGTACAGCATGGTTTGGTGGTTTTGCGTCTATCCATCGTGTTGATGAAGGTGTTAAAGACAATAGAGATCTGATTGGAGTTTTCTGCGGTTTTCTCCAATACTCTATCCAGAATAAATACATACATGTATGTATCTATTATGGATAAAGCGCAAATGCGAGATCTCTTATCGTTGAATGAAAATATTTTTTTTCTTTCACAAATTTATAAAAGTTGACCGTAGTCGTATGAAATTAACAGTTCTGTGGAATGTATAAATGATTTTCATAAGAATATATATATATATATAGTATAAAAAGCTACTCCAGCAAGACCATTGTTTATTTCCTTACTTTGATTATTCCGCTGAATTGATGTTCAGACGCAAGCACTGTGAAAACAGTGGCTGTTATGGTAGTCTCTATTGTCTGAGAGTTACGCTTCTGTAGACTTTCTCCAAAATTATTGTTTGCGTATTGCCTCACAGGGGATTACAGGAAGTTTCAACTGTGGCCTAGTAAGTTGTAAGTTCCTACAGCGTCCGCCTGTATCCTTGGAGATTCAACTACGTTG
This sequence comes from Rhyzopertha dominica, assembly GCA_025024175.1. NCBI lineage: Eukaryota > Metazoa > Arthropoda > Insecta > Coleoptera > Bostrichidae > Rhyzopertha > Rhyzopertha dominica. The sequence goes on along the minus strand of QCXZ01000001.1, from coordinate 3,208,718 downwards.
TGTAGGAAGCGCAGATAGCAGTGATAATGTGAATTATAGACGGTCTGCTTTGAGGCCATATTTCTCCGGCTAAGGTGTATTTTATAATTTCATCTATTGCGGAGTGACGTGGATGTCGGCTGTCTGTCCTGCGATTTTTCACCGCTCCCCTCGCGACTCTGGAAAAGCAATATCGACTGCGTCGAGACGTGGGGTGTATAAATGGTTTAATTTAATTGTGAAGCTTCGATAAAAATAAAGTTTGTCTGGAGGCAAGTTAATTGGAAATGTTTACGACTAAATAAGGAAATTCTCGCCTAATCAGGATCCACTGCGCCAGTCTGTATAATTTAGTCGCGCTAAATCTACTCCTCTAGGATCTCAACGAATTACTTCCAATTTCGCTGCGTTGCGATATTGTTCTAACCTCGATCGTTCTTTGTTGTTGAGTGATATAAAAATTAAACCATCACATTCTTATTTGAAAAGGAAAATACCTGTACTTGTATTTATTCTTTAGTTGTAATAAATACGTACAGTGCGTTCGCGTTTGTGGAATGAATTTAGGTAAACGATTGACGTTTGAAATGAAAGTCACTTTCTGTTTTAATAGATCATTATGAATTTTAAGTGCAATATGCTATATCGAATAACGTTTGTAGCAAAGCTACAGCTCGACATATTACTTTTTTATTTTAAACGTTTAAAACTTATCCAAACGTATCGCTAAATTGAAAATTTGTTTGTGAAATAATCTCATATATAAAGGTTTAGTGGGATTAAATTATAAATACGTGCCCTTCTATATGAATACATCCTTTAATGAAAATTAACGAACGCATAGGAGGTCGTTCAATAAATAAGGATCCTTTGGATTTGGGAAGAGTGTTAAAGATACTTCTGGTACTGCTCGTGATTCAATGTACTTATAACTCGAATACCCACTGTTCTTGCACAGAAGATACTTCGTGTAGTGTTTGGTGTCACAACCATATACAGGGTGTCTGAAAATAACTCGTACCAGCGTTTTCAATGACATCTTTATTACAACGATAAACTAAATAAAATTGACAATCAAGAACAACGGGCACCTTTAGCATTAACACATCGAAACGTTTTCGTCGCAGCTTCTCTAAAGATATACGATCCCACTTCCGGCGCAGTGATCCCCTCAAAGACTCCAAACTTAAGTACCCCATAAGCTGGACCTTTTATTACAGCCTCTCACTAGCGACCCCTGCAAATGAGCTGGACTCGCTTTTTGATGATCGCATGGTTTCCGGGTGTGGTAACATGCACTTTTGCCGAAATAGTTCCAAAATTGACATTGATAAAGTAATATTCAATAAGCTACAGAGAAATCTTTTTTTGTAGAAAGGCGATTTAAAGTTTGTGCGGGCTCTTCTGGGGCACAATGTAAATTCATGAGATCTGTAGTAAAGAAAAGAATTCTTTTGAAGGATATTAAATTTCGGCATAAATTCTCACCCTTTCCCTATATAATTATGAGTATTTATCCTCAAAGTCGTTTTCTAACATCTCCCGAACAGATTTGTTGTGTTGGAGCAATGTTTTCCGCAAAATCTTTGGTACTTATCCTGTCTATACATTACGGTTTCTATTTTCCGACTATCACACCGCTTTTTTTAACTACTCACATACAGATCACTTTGACATCTTGTGCTCAACCTCTAAAGTAATTTCTGACATTCTCAATTTTACTAAGAGGGGACTGACACATTACAAACCTCTTGTTTAGCTCGAATTTAATTGCTAATACCAACCATATTTAGAATTTAGATTCGTTCATTTCTGTTAAACACATTTTCAACATTAATTGTTAAACAAACGTACAACGGTAATGGCATGTTAGTATTTTTGTGTGGTTCCGTTCATTTAAACAAACGTTTTGTAGCAGAGATTAATCAAATTAATAACTCGCCATTATCATCTGTAAAGAAATTGTTTAAAAATAATCAACGGTATAATCTAGTGATATAATGTTACTGATAATTAACTTTTTCGAGTGCCTTTCTCTTCTAGTTCATATTTTCTTAGATTAACATTCAATACACATTTGATGAACTAATGTGCATTTTGCTAAGTTGCCAGCGATACGCCATCATTCGTAAGAAAAAAAACAAATGATTCAGTTGGTGGGAAATTTACTTTCCACACATTACAATAGTGTTAATAATTACGGCCACGTAAAACTACCCTCTTATTTTATGAGGCTTTACATCAGAACTTTTAAAACATTACTATTCTAAAAAGAAATTGCATGCATTTTTAGACGAATGTCCATCATTCATAACTGCGTAAATTACTGTTCTCTTTCCAAAAATCTTCATAGCTGCGTACGAAATCAATATTAGAATTAGCCGCAGCTTCTGGGTAATCTGTTTATGCATCTCGGCAGGCAGGATATTTCCATCGAGCACTGGATGGTCGCGCCCGTGGCTGTTTTCTATAGAAACTTTATCATCCCTCGGCATCCCACAGTCTGTAATTTCCTTACAAAGTTTTTGGTTATGTTTACTTAAACTGGATAATTAATGAAAGATCCGCTTCGGTTTCCAGTAGTTTACGGCCGAACGAGACGGGCTTTGACATGAACAAATCCTCCACATAAATTAACATAGGTCCACGCTGCGTGTGTGTACTTTAGAACGGCTAGAATTTGTTTCTGCTAGCGCTCACACCAGAATGTTTGGCTTCGGCGGTAGGAGTTTCTAATTGTTTTAACAACATTGTTTTGTTTCAGGTAAGCGATTACCGTCGGGATTGCGCTGACAAAATGGTGGAGGCGCCAGCGTTGGCGCGTAAGTATAATCGTAGTATTTTAACCGCGCGCCGAACTGCATCGTTCTATGAAAATTACTCGTAAAACGTTGAGCTACGTTAGTATCTATAGGTTGGTGCTATTGCTGCCCTTAATTATGGCTTAAACAATTTACTAGTACACTCGAAAAGCATTCCTAAGAATTGAATCGTGGGCGATACTCTTTGGTGAGAGATCGGATCGTGAAAACTTCCTGGAAACCTATGGAGATGGCGTTGCAATAGTACCTCTTAAAGATAATGTAAAATGAGATATGATCACTTAGTAATTGTTGAAAGAAGTGTACGATTCATGAATCTTTAGTAATGATTACATGTATCTTCGTAGAATCTCCTAAAATCTTATATAATCTGGATTCATAGGGAGATTTTTTCTTAGTGGTCACTACCTTGTTGAAAACTAGCAGGATAAGTCACCTTCGCACATTTCCCGACCTGTTAAGGTATTGTTAACTACGGTTTACCAAAATGGTGTATAAGCAAACATTTTGTAAATTAGTTAGAATTTGGAATCCTTGTATTCGATATTCTAATAAGGTTCAAGCAGAATATATTCGTTTTTTCATACGAATATGCGCATTCGTTTTATTTGAAAACAAATAAACCAATAAAGCAGCTATCAAAATTGTTCTAAGACGGATATTGTTCAAAAACAAATATTGGATTTGAAAATCAATAAAGTCCGAAAACGAATAACATTTAAAACTAGATCAAAAAACATCAAAGGCTAACAACCTTAAAGGACCTTAAAATTTTTGCACCTCCGATTTGTATGATTTCAAGCATATTTACTAATCTGGACCTCCTGAATTTGGGAATGGTATCCGTCTGTCGCTAGCTACTACGGTTCGCTCTAAATGTGGCGTAAATTAGGCCACCCGACGTCCTAGCTCAATTCTGATCAAATTTTTGGAATCTGCAGCTCAAAATACATCTGTGTGTCGATTTTGAGCTAAAATTAGTTTCCACCGATAAATCACAAAACATCAAAGGCTAACCCCTTTGTTCTTTATGGACCTTAAAATTTTTGCACCTCCGATTTGTATAATTTCAAGCTTATTTACTAATCTGGACCTCCTGAATTTCGAAATAGTATCCGTTGGTCGCTAGCTACTACGGCTCGCTCTAAATGTGGCGTAAATTAGGCTGCCCGACGTCCTAGCTCATTTCTGATCAAATTTTTGGRATCTGCAGTTCAAAATACATCTGTTTGTCGATTTCGAGCTAGATTAGATAGTTAACTAGATTCTATTTACTTTTTCATACCAATTTAATTTATTTAAAATATATAATAAGTTTAAATACACTGCTCAAAATGATCTAAGGAACTGTGTTTCTTGGTTTTCGTTAAATTCGGACCTATTCTAATATTAACAATACTTGCAACTGCAACTTGCAATAACAGCTGAAAGATTGTATAAAAAATTAGACAAGAATTAGACATTTCATTCATTATTAAATACAAATTAACTAAAGTTTTACGAAAGATACATCTTATAATAATGAATTACAACATAGCAACACAACAAAATTCAAAAATACAAAGTTTTCTTCAAGAATTTTAGTGAGTCTAGTACGCTGGGTTACCACCTCGAGAATTAATAATGGCCTGACATCTCCTAGGCATGCTCAAAATGCATCGATCGATGGCTTCTTGTGGAATCAAATTCCATTGCTCCCCCCAAGAGATGTTCAAAATCAGGACGGTTGTGGATATTCGGCATAAATGGTGTTAACCTCCTTTGAAGCATGTCCCACACATGCTCAATAGGATTCATGTCTGGCTATTGAGGAAGAGCGCGAATCTGTTCATCAGCCAACCAGTTGGTTACTTTCACCAATATGTGGTCGTGCATTGTCATGCGTATACAGTAAATCTGGCCCGGCAGCATATGCGAATGGTTGAACAACAGGTTCTAGAACTTGCTCAATGTATCGATCCTGAGTCATTGTTCTGTCGATGCAAACGAGGTCTGTTTTATGGTGGAGAATGATACCGCCCCAAACCATGACAGATCCTCCTCTGTATATATGGTCCTCCTGAAAGTGCCTGATCCTCTCTAATTCACGCTTTCCACGCCAAACCCTTACTCTTCTGCTATCTGGCCGAAACCCAAACCTAGACTCATCCGTGAAGAGAACATTACCCCATTGTGGCTCAATCCAATTCACATGTTCTTGGGCCTATTGTAAACGACGGTCGCGATTGCCCCTGCGTAATGCCGGACGACGACTGTGTAGCCTTGCTTCACGTATACGATTTCTGACAGTTTATTCTGAAACTGTGACCCCATCTAAGTTCTGGAGATGAGAAATCATCTCCTTGCCGTAGTTTCTGGATGACGCCTGGCCTCAATAATAATGTTCCGATCCTGGGCTGGTGTTGTAACGCGTCTAGGACCTGTGTGCCTTTCGGCCTACAGATTACGCTCGTTGAAGTGGCAAATGCAGTGGCAGCTTGAGTTTGAGCGCAACCACCCTCTAACATTCCAACAGCACGTAATATTTCATCCCTAGTCAAATGTCGACACTCCATATTCCAGTTTTATCAATGCTGCACTGGATACTGAAGTTAAAGTCAGAATTTCTGGTCCGAAATCGGTGGAGTTTAATTTATAGCGATCCAGTTGATCAAAAACTTATTTGAGATATCATTTGGCCGCGCCAGGCATGAACTTTCCAGATGAAAAGATAATAAAGTGTATGTTCCTTAGATCATTTTAAACAAAGTATATCTTTTACATTATAATTCTGTATAAAGAAATACAATCGGCACTCTCGCCATTTTTCTTTTACGAAGGAACAATCTAGATATATCTGATACTTGTATCTGTAAAAAAGGTCAATTTTCTTAGTGATTGTGAAGGCGAAAAAGAGAAACTGAAAACATTTGCCGAACAGGACTGTTGCTCTGCCAGCTGCGGACGTGTGCTTCATGTAAAATTGCCCTTGTTTCCGACGCTTCATTAATTACAGCATTTTCAACATTTCTCTGTTCATTAGCTCCATACTCGCTCTCTCAAATTTTTCCAGCACACAAAGGACTGGGAAATTTGTTCTCTGCTGTTGTTCGTTGAACAAATCGACTCTTCTCTCTCTCTCTCTCTGTCTGTTTATGCGATCGATATTCGTATTGTAAAGATGAAACAATTTTATAAAGAATAGAATAAATGTATATGGAATACCTGTATTAACATATTAATCTGTTAAATGTGATAGTAATTACAAGTTTTATGAGCAACTGATTAGTTCTGTTCTAAAACAACGTTACAAGAACAAATATCTTTGACAGCACCACTGTGATAGGGCAGCTTCCGAGCTGTGGTTCTAACAAAAATGAAAGGAACGAAGAGCGTTGAATTTCGACGTCAGAAATTTGCATGCTATTTCCTAAAATTAGATTCAAAATGAACTCCATGCAAATTAAATGCAAGGATTAAAAAACGCCGTGTGCTGCATTTGAAATAGTTCTAAATGATTATGAAGCCCGAGAGGCTTCCAGAGGGATATAGCTCGCATCTCGTAGCTTATTCTCCGCGGCATTTCAATTAAAGATAAGTTTTGCGTAAATTAAATAATAGTGTTACGCAGTTTGCGGATTTTATTATACTCTAATGATGAATTAGGTAATGATTTAATCATATAGAATCTTCCAAGAATATGTGTACAACGCAGAATCAGAGTTGTATTCGCTAATATTCGTGAGGATTAAAAAAATAAGGTGTATAAATATGTTTTTAGTTTTAGAATTGTGTTAATGCAATAGCCGTGAAGGTGTCGTATCATAAAAACATATTCCTTCTGAAGATGATAAGTTTGTGTCAAAACCAAGATGGCTCACAGACTCTAGGAACTTAAAAAAATTAAATAGCATGGAATTACACTTCATTTAAAAGCCATTATCAATACCTATACATGTTTAAGTTCGATAATCCCTTTTTATAAAGATTACAAGAATGAAAACTGAATCGTTTTCAGACAGTTGAATAGATTGTCTGCTTTCAGTTTACCAATGGCGATTGTGTAGACAAGGAAAACGGTTTTGAAACGAGATATCACATGACCCTATTTGCTGTTTACATTTAATCAGTGGGCAGTGATTATTACGTCATCTTGGATTTTGAGAAAATCATATAATCTCCAACATTTTTCAATCGACATAACTTTCAAAAGTTTTCATGGAGCTGGAGATTTTGGATGAAAATTCCACGATACGCTGTTATAGTTGTAAGACCGAAGCTTACTTTCGCCTGTAAAAATCAAGCCCGCTCTTACATGTGTTTAATTTACACCGGCTTTCCATGCTGACAACACCTCTAGCGGAAAGCTAAGCTGAAAATAAAAATTCGCCGGAGTGACTCCATTTCTTTATGCATCGATCTGAATCCAACAGATCCGCTCTATTTGCGTAGGGTAATCAGGTGCGAGGGTGCCGTGATTCAAAAGGGGATATATCAAAAAACCGAAGGTAAAGTGGAGCAAGTGTTCAAATTGGATCGCAACGTGAAGACTGTAATCCGATGGTTTATGTGTCTTCCTGTAAATAAATGCCTTGCCACAGTCACATATCGCAAATCCAGGTGTCGATCGAATGAAAACAAGGTGAACGTTTCATCGATGTCACTATCTTGATTGAAAGCTTGCGATAAAAGACTATTTAAAGCAGATTAAGAAGGCCACAGGCAATTCATTACTTAGGGACATTAGGGAATTTTAAAAGAGTCGGCAATTAATAACGTTTTGGGAGATGGGGGAATTTCTAAAGCTTCTTGCCTAGCTACGCGATCTCGATAATGGAAGCGGTAGAGAAAGAAAGAAAGCTCTGCACTTTAAAGAGCTGTGCGCTGCAAAGTAATTCTGCGTTATTATTTGATCGATGTAGTAGGTGAGACGTTGACAAATTGATACTGTGTACCCACTTTAAACCACCGAATAGATGACAAAATCTAAGTTACAGGTGATGCCAATCACTCCAGAGCGCTCGTTTAAAAATAAGAATAGATACGAGTTGCGCCTTTATTTACAATGTTTGCTATTTAATCTAGAATATGAATATTCAAAATTTTACATATTGCTTTATTCCCACCATATGGGCATATTTTACACACTAGCGCATTTAGAAAGCCAGATAAGCTGCATTTTGAACTTTTTATTGTTATATTGTGTTCTGGCAATAAGTGTATAACTAGATGAAAAACAAATATGTGAAGCCTAATGCAAATACAGGATGGTCAAATGTTTCCGTTTGCACTGCATATTGCAATTTCATTTCATTATTAAGCCAAATGCTAAATTATTACAGCCATTTCATATTTCTAGTAATAAATTTATTAACAGAATAAATTTATAACTACTGGACCAAAGTTTGCATATTGTCAACGTAATATTGACCCCCTTGCAATTTAGGTAACGTTGTTTGATGTGCAATGCAGAATTGTATTCACGTAATCCTACAGGAAAAGTCTGGAGTTGTACTTAGTACCAAGTGATCTTCTCACTGTCAATCGTTCTCTTAAATCCACCTCTTTTAGGAATATCAGATTTTCTTGCATTAACAAATATCAATAATAATAAGGTTTTATTTAAAAACAACATACAGCTTTTCATATTGATTCCTATTAAGGCAAAGTTTAGCTTTAGCTATTCAACTTAACCTTTAGCAGCAAGAAATAATACATGCTTAATCATAATCAATACAATAAATAATACCATCAAACAAAACAATCAAAAAAGCCAGCTCAAGGTTTGTCACTATACCGCTTTGGAGAGCTAATTTTTGGTAAAAGGGGATACCACTGTTGTTTTCCACATATCTGAAAAGAATCCCACCTCTAAATAACAATTAATTACATGCGTTATGTGATTGGAAATATGCGGCAAACATAATTTCAACATGCAACCATTCACGTTATCACTGCCGTTAGCGTCGGATTTTAAGGAACAAATAATTTGACTAATTTCATCAGGGGTAGCCAAATGAAGACTAAAATGGAGGTCATCATTATGTTTTTTGCCATATATTTTACTGTTGTGGCCCGACAATTGTTTGGAGGTGTAAAAATAGACGTAAAATATTGATTAATTTCATTCACATTAGTCAAATTACTCGGAATATCAATACCTCTGTTTTATAGCCATTCTTTGTATGCCTTTCCTCATACCTATATTAAATGGAAAAAGTTGAATGAAATGTGAGGTAGAAATATTAAAATTGCTAATGTGAAGTGTAAAGTAGACATTCATTTTATTCAATTAACTAAATTTAATTTTGATTCCAGTATACAGAATTAACTATCTTCTATAACAGTAATATACAGGAGAATATTACACAACTGTTTTCTTTCGAGCTCGTTACTGAAGAACATATCAAAATATCTGGTTAAGATAAAAGGTAATTCTGTAGGCTTTGACAAGATAAATGTTAGTTTATTAAAGTATTGCTGTCTTTTTATAACTGCAATACCAACACATATTATTAACTACTCTATAGAAACTAAAACCCTCCCTGCATTATGGAAATTTGCAGCATTTTTTCTCATTACAAGGGTAAAAGTAGCTCCTGAGATTAAAGATCTTACACCTATAGTATATTACCTGCAATATCAAAACTCACAGTCTTGACAATATTGATGTGATCTTAAAAGGGTGCGTACCAAATGCATTCTGTAACTTGAAGCTTATCTTTATTAACCGTCTACCACGGACCGTCATTTAGAAAGATGTTATGTGAATCGTTGGTCGTTTGGTCCAAGCTTGCATGCGGTTAACATGTATTTATTTTTGGTCTTTTAATAAAGACAGTTATTATTATAGCTTTATTGTTATTATCATTGTTATTATGTATATATCTAACGTTCCTTTGAGAGGATCTATTCATACTATTAATCTTTAATTTATTGCTTAGAAATGTTGTTCCATTATAATGGATATAGTTTGGCTTCCTTGCTTAATTATTCCTGCGTAAACATGCTTTCATACTAAAAGAGAGAATGCAAAACATACTAACTAGGCTCACCCCCCTGAGTGCTTGGCAAGGCAACCATTACCTCTAAAAGCACTAAGCCATGCCAATATCGCGCCGTCGCTCCACTATGTAAACAGCGAGCTTTAGACGCATGTTTGCTTGATTCTTTGTTCGATGTGATTGACAAATATTGGTTATCACGAACATCCAGAATAGGACGCCTCATTCATAACTGATTGAGAATTGAATTTGCGGACTGCCAGCCATCCGTCTTGTTACGATCCTTCAAAAACGAAAGAAAGGATGGATTTTATGGACGTATAGCCGACCGAGCGTTTTGCGGTTACGACCCTTGGACATGGACGTGCCGCTTGCGAATACAAATGTAATCTGTACGTAAGAAAATCATTAAATATTTCAGACGCTTGGAATGGCCTGAGGATCATTCTCGTGAAAAGGTACTACTATATTTTAATTGTGCGCACAGGGAGTGCTCTCTAGTGTATTAAGCTGTTAGTCATAGCAAATTAAAAGAGCCCTTTTCGGTGTATCCAGCTAAATTAAATTATGTCGTTGAAACACATAAATTAATTTATTTTTCTGTGTTTTGAGTGCTTTCACTCCAAGAACTCGAATCAAAGTGCTTTTATGCTTATTTGTTAAAAAAGTGTTGATCCAGTTTGTTGCATTAAAAGGGTGTTTCTACAAAAACTAGGACTAAGTCCTACATATATGATACTGGTTACATTTAGATAAATCAAACATTATGATATATAGTATGTAGTAGCCTAAAAGGAAAAGTTCTCGGCATAGCCGATTTTCAGAACTTCCTAATAAATAAACTGCAGTTTAATGCATACTGATACAAAAAAGACAAAATTCACTTAAATAATTAACAACTGAATATTGCAAATACTGCAAAGTTACACAATCATATTGACTTTTCACACAACAAAGTACTCAAGAGTTAGCTCCAAAATTTTGTGGCGAAGTAGCGCTGACAAACAAAGGACCCTGCTTGTTCAAAATTTTTGGAGCCATGAAATCAAAACTGGCTTCAAAGTTTGTAGTTTTATTTACAGGAATTGAGTAGCTCTGGATATTCCGTAAATTTAAATGTTCAATACCTCTAGTACTCAAACGATTCAATAAGTAGACTGGTGCCTTGTTTTTTAGTAAGCTATACAAAAAACAACCGTATCCTGTACTAATAACTTTTGTGGAGTGATTTTCAAAACGCAGTTCCTTGTCAACTATCGATCTAAGATTCCGGGCTTCCGGGCTTAGTCACTCAAAGAAATTGCACATCCATCCAACTTAACACTTGCAGTCATTTCTTCGCTCACTTTTTTCACAACACTTTTACTGCCAACACACATTGTCACAGTCTTCTTAGGGTTGACAAGCAGACAATGACTTATTGACCACTCTGAAAGTCTCTGTAGGGCCTCATTAAGCTGACGTACAGCTCCATGTACATCGTCCATGCTACACCGAATACACAGTTGGGTATCGTCTACATACTGATGGATTTTTATGTTATTCAAAACTGCCTGTAGGTCTGCTGTGTATATTGAGAACAGTTTAGGACCCAAAATACTTCCTCAGTTGGTGCATCTGTTAGATTATTTTTGAAAGCACGCTGTCCTCTTTACCCAGTTACCCCCTCCAATTTGTGGCTCTGTCACGAAAACCTCGATGGACGTTTTCCTGGTAAATCTCATTTGTATGTGAATCATCGGATGCCAAAAAAATTATCTGCTCTAAAAAAACTAATTTAGATGATGTTCTTGTTGCTTTAGATCTTTAACAAATAGAGCCTCTGCTAGATCTCATTACATTTCTTCTCTAATTTACGTTAATGGTTGTTCTAATATTAGCTGCTGCAATCATCTATTTTTTACTGACGATCTTAAAATATTCTCTATCTCTCCAAAATTAGACAAAATCTGAGATGTTAAAGGGCGCAAACTTTATTTTTCTCTTAAATAATGTTCCTTTGTTGACAGTTCTCTGACTTTCCCACCTTGTAGGCCGACGAGCCACTCCGGTTAGGTCTAGTCTTACTAAGCGTATTTTGTTTTAGCTCCCATTTAGATACCATCCTTTGATGTCCAGGAATCTCGGACAGTGTAACAATTTTACGTGCTCCCAGGACAGCAAATGCATCGACGCATTCACTTACCACTTTGCAGCGTAGAGCGTATAAATCTAAAGCATCAGGGCCACTTAGCTGCCAGTCTTTATATGGATACGCTTATTACTGTAGGCTCTCCACATCACTGCCCGTGATTGCTACTTCAACTGGGAAAACTGCTCAGGTTAATGCTTTCGTGTTTCCTCTTACTATACAGCTCACTTCCACCCCGGTTGTTTTGTTCAGAATTTCGTGAACAGTAAGATTATTTGACGACCTGTATTTGTGAAAGCAAATCTCATTTAAATCCAGGAGGTCGTCCTGAATTTGACTCACAGCCACCAACTACTTCCAAAAACGTATAAAATCAAATAAGTTACATTATTTCCCTGTCGGGATAACCGAAACAACATGGGTTAAAAAGCATTTGGATGTCATAAGCCTAATGTGTTTTAAAACGATTGTCTCGTAAGCACAGAAAGCTTTCAGCCAGCCCTTTTTCAATGACACTGTTTTTCCCTACCACTACGATATATTTAATTCTGTAGTGCGACAGGGCCGCAAAAATTCATTGCGTTGGATAATACGGTCACGTCCTTAAGGGTTTCACTATGGCGTTATTAAATTGTTTGAGCAAAACTCTCACATCGTGTCATCGATGAAAAAACCCACCGGGAGGTGCAGCTATCGCACATAAATAATGAAAGTTTGTTCCCGAAAAACAAAATATCCTTCGTCGCAAAGGCTGCTCGCGGGCTATACGAGTATAGCGACGTAATTAACATGTGAGGCGGCATGTTACGTGTGTTCCAACTTGCACATTTACAGTCGAACGCACTATCGTAAATCCCAATCCCTGGTGTGTTATAACTTTATCTGGGGAGTTGACAGCTTGCTTTATGTATTCAATAGGGTTATTGACAATTAAGTTTGCTCCTGCTGATCTCACGCTGTTTCTCCTCTGCGCAGTACTGCAAACCGTCTTTCATTTTTTCCAATTTATGATTTATGAAGCGTAATGGTGAACACAACTTGGGAATCCTATATTTAATTTAAAGTGAAAACGCTCGGCAGAAGTTCCTATAACATATACTGCCAAATGTTCTGAAATAGTGTGTGATTTTATTGCTATAACAGTCTCTATCACAATGCTATATCTCCTTTAATAGATGTTATTATTCGTAAATGTAAATTGGTATAGATGATGAATGGAAATGTTGAAGCACTTGTATATGTTAATATGTTTTATAATCGCATCTATGAGACTGTCGCAGACAGTTTTACTCCATATATATGAAGTAAAATCTGAAGAAAAAGGAGACATGTAGGAGAAAATGGAATCGTGCGGGAAACGCTGTCAATCTTGAAGATTATTTTAGATTGCGCATGCAGGCTAACAAAAAGATAAATTTTAATCGCTTATATAGCTTTCATTTAAAAGGAATATGAAAGAGCTGATCACATACCAGTCCGCACGCTGCGGTTGAGGGGACAGTCTGCTTTGGTCAATTTACTCTGTCTCCCTACCTGATGAGCATTAATAGGACGAAACCAGTCTTAGGGTCAGGATGGATTGATCAGGGCAGATGATTTATTTTCAAGGTAGAGGAAGGTATGCGAAAAGCGTGAAGACTTCTGGGTATTTACAAATATTGAAGAATTGAAGAATAAAATGCATCTTATTATGTGTCGATCCTCAAGAAATTGTAAACCTCATTGCTTCTCAATGTGCAAAAAATTATGCTACCATCTCAACTTCTGTAATTCACAATATTTAATCACTTCAACTTCCGTTTATGTCCACCACATCGTTATGATCTCACTCTTGCCGTTTTTGTGCTTATATCACATATTCTGTGGTATTTCCATATATCTATATACTTCTTCTAGTGACATGCTTTCTATAACACTTTCTGCATCTACGTAGTTGTGCACAACGTTCAATCAAAATTCTGGCGCGCTATGACTGCACCATGTTCTCGAGGAAGTCGACTAACAGTCGTTGTATACAATATATAAAGATCTCTTGTTTTTTCTGCTTGCTTTAATATAACAGAGTCGATGATCATTTGCTCTTTGAGCTTGAGAACCTTTCTTACATCCTTTTTGTTCTTCTGCGAGGATGTTTTTAGCTTAAATGTATTACGAGATGGTAATAATAAATAAGTAGGTAATATAATAGATGTGATGATTTTGTACAAGGTGGAAGGGCACATTACTGGTCTATAGTTGGCAGGGTTATTAGTATGCTGGTTTTCAGTATTATAAGAGTTTTCTCTTCTGTTAGAAAATTTGGAAACTCGTGTGGGTTTTGTATAATGTGATGTATGCCAGTTGCTCATGTAGGCTTTTGAATTGTTTGTACCAGTAATTCTATGTACGAGTATGTGGTCACCCTAATGGCAGCCTGTACTTCAACCTATTCATAACATCTATACTCGTCCCCAATCTATGGTGTATCCATTTTGTGTGGCTTTAATCGTGATCGAAGCTCACTCTATTACCGTTCCACCCCATACTGTGTGGAAAGACGGATTGATCCCCAAACTATTTAATACTCTGAAATGTGGAAAGACTGTGAAGCTTATCGAACGAATGCTATCCCAACGTCAATTCAGAGTGTTTTTGGGAGAGAAAAGTAGCAAATTTAGGATTTTGAATAATGGTCTTCCACAAGGATCGGCTCTGTCGCCTATTATTTTCAACCTGATCTTCCAGTAACTCGATCGAGAAAATTTGTGTAAGCAGACGACATGGCATTGGCTTTGCAAAGTAAAGACTTTTCTGTACTTGACAAAACCTTTTAAGGGACATCGAGATTACAATTTGCTATTTTAAAACCTGGCGCTTGTGCCCTAATCCATTGAAGACAGAAGTAACTTGCTTTCATCTCAACAATCACCAAAAGAGGAAACAGCTTCAAGTTATGTCAAGTAACATAATTCTTAAACATAACTTCTCGCCAAGATACCTTGGAGTGACCCTAGATACGTCTCTAGCGTACAAGAAACATCTAGAAAATGTCAGTAAAAAATTACAGACTAGAAATATCATTCTGCATAGGCTTGCTGGTACAAGTTGGGGTGCAAATACAAATGTACTCCGTACTTCTGCAACTGCCTTGCTTTATAGCACTGCTGAGTACTGCTGTCCTGTTTGGAAAAACAGTCATGACACGGGAAAAATTGACACTCAGTTAAATACTGCAATGCGACTAATCACTGGAACAATTAAGTCAACTCCATTACCTTGGCTTCTGATTCATTCAAACATTGCTCCTCCGGAGATTCGCAGACAGTTTGCTACATATAAAGCTTGGCAAAAATATCAACCAGCTCCTAATGAGTTTTTGATTTCCCGAGATCTGCAAGAGATACTTACAACTCGGCTAACGTCTAGAAAACCTCTGTGGACAGAAGATTTCCTTCGTGCTCCTTATACCATTAAAGATGGATGGTGTTCTGTTTGGCAACTTAAGAAACAATCAGCAGCTTATAGACGATCCTACGGAAGAGGTAGCAGGAACTGGCCTGCCAAGAAGGTCTTGGGTCACTTTGAATCGCATTCGCACTGGTCATGGGAAATGCAAGTTTTTTCTTAATAAATGGGATTCATCTATCAACCCTTCTTGTGAATGTGGAGATCCCCTCCAAACAATTGGACATATGGTCAACAGATGCTCCCGTACAGCATGGCCTGGTGGTTTTGCATCTATCCATCGTGTTGATGAAGGTGTTAAAGACTGGCTTAAGACAATAGAGGTCTGATTGGAGTTTTCTGCGGTGTTCTTCAATTCTCTATCCAGAATAAATACATACATGTATGTATCTGTTATGGATAAAGCGCAAATGCGAGATCTCTTATCGTTGAATGAAAATATTTTTCTAAGCTATTATACCACCCCTTTTCGTTAATTTCAAATGTTTGATTGTCACTGCTTCGTCCAAATGACTTCTGGTATCTTTTAGTAGTGTGCGTGATATTCTGGTTAAGTACTTGAAGGTAGAAAATGCTTGCCATAAACTCCCCGACCCTAATCTCATAATTGGGATATAATACCTTCGCCGCTTCCTATAGAACGCCAGAACTGGCTAAAACCGTGTGAAAGGTGAAGGGCAATCTGAACGTATTGTTATTCAACCGGTCCCGGTTTATGAGCATGTCGGGGTTGAAGTTCAAACGGTCCCGGGTACAGAGAGGGCAGACTCCACTCGGTGGTTGACCCGCTCCTTGAAATATCAGTTTATTATACGGCAACCGTTTGCCTTATTTCAGGAATGGCACCGGAGGCTATACGGCGCCGCAGTCTTGGCATGCCTTATTGTATAAACTCCAATCCTGATTATCGTATTTGCAGAAGACGTTATACTTGAGACAAAGCGGAGTCAATTTATGGCTGTTTTTTTTCAGGCATATACCTATCTGGAGCCATTTTCATATATTCCTTTGATTTACCATTCCCCTGATAACGACCGTGTTTTTCAGTTACACTTCATTCGTTTTGTCCCACGCTGCACAACGTTGTTTACGTAAACATACAAAATGGGTGGAATCACATAACGAAACAAGACTCTCTCTTATTGCCCGCTTGGAGCTTGTAATACGATAGTATAATCGATGAAGTTTTTTGATGAATACTTTATTTGAAGGGAAACACGCTATGCAAGATTGCAATTTTCTGCGCCCGATAAAATATGGGGATGCAAAAGCAAACAACCAATAAACAAGGTCATTAGCGATTTTTTGGAGTGGCTCCGAGTGCGCTTATGAGATAACAGCACTTGGATATTAGATAGCGGGATGATCGCTTAACATTCAACAGTTAAAATGCCATCAATCAAATTTCGCTGACTAGAATAACGTCGGGGTTGAAATTAGGGCATCTCAGATTTACCAGCTGATGCACGCTTCGATAAAGGGAACCTCATCCATCGAATAATAATGAGTAGGTAAATTTGATTATTAAAAAGTAACTCTAATCAAAGTACGCGTAACAACATACGAGTTGAACACTTATCTTCCTAGCGTAGTAGCTTCAAGAATAGTAGCAGTTTGTGTCAGTTAGATATTGTTCATTACATGTTTATCTAGCTGTTATGGAGCTTACGATTTTGGGGATTCCAAAGAACTTAACATCAAAACGAATAATATCATAATAATGACAAATGAGTAAATGGTAAAAATGAGGAATGTGGAGCAAAATTGAAGTGGGAGGCTTGGCACTTCAATATCTGAGATATCAATATATTATGCCTAGATGATTTTTTTCAATTCTATGTTTAGTGTTAATTAACTATTGCTCATTTTAAATTTCTGCTCAAGTTCGTACCATTTCCAGCTGTTGGGTTTAATTACTTTTTAAATTATCTCGGCTATAAAAGACTAGATGTTTTGAATAGAAAATTTGCTTGAGAGAATGCATTTAATTAAAGCAGTCGGAACCCTTACTGGGAAGGTAACTTGACGGAGGTGCTTTTAAAAAATAGAGAACGTAGAAATTCCTCCAAGAGAGAAATGAACGTTTGCCGACTAGGACTGCTGTATATAGATCAGCAAAATCGACGGCGATATTATTGAGAGAAATACGCAATTCAGGCAAACTGTTATTTAAGACATCTAAATTTTACTAATTTTGATTGTTTTTATTAAAGTAGCTGCACGAACTTACGAACATACGTGAAACAGTGTATAGTTTTGGAATTGTTTAATTTCTTTACGATTCTGCAACCTGCACTAACACAAAAAAAAACCGGGTGGCTGCATCTTTGATAAATCCGTAAGATTGATTTGGACATCTTAAATACGTGGTACAGGAGGTCATTAACTTTGAGTTGAAATAAGTATGACAAAGATTAATCATTCGGAATTGATTTATACATTTCTTCTAAGCTATATCCCGCAAAATCGTTCATTCTGGTAACTGATTATGACGACGATTCGTATGTCTTAGAGAAGCCTTACATATCGGAGCAAAACTCTAACGCCAGATACTGATCCTTTCATTGCACCAGAGGAGTGCAGTTAGGTGTATGAAAAAGGGTTTGACCCCGTTAGCTTTTAGCTTCGGTCTTCGGTTGGGTCAGGATATCAAGCACATTATATTCTTTGTGAAACAACCTATTTTTGGATTTTTTTGTCTGACTGGCGCTACACATCAGTAAAAATTTTGAGCTAAACAGTTGGCATGCGTTTTCCCACCTTTCTGAAAACTAACAGTATGTGAAATCATTTAAAATATTTTTTGTACCCATAGACTTGTTCTTCTCTGGGAGAACCCTTACCATCTGACAACGCCGCAGTCCACCGTGGCAACCAATCAGTTTCTGGAAGCCCGGTGACGTTTAAACTTCTTCCAGAACGTACAAAACTAGAGTATGGGGTGTACATAATGCAAGGACCAGTTTAGTTAGTTACCCTTGTTGGGGTAAATTAAAAGACGATGAGATAAAAAGCCTACACCAAAAATGACAAAGTTCCATTGTATACCGTATCACTTCCACCGCTATTACTTAAGTACATATAAACCATTCAACATTAGTACTTAATCAAATGCAGGTTGATGTCTGGTAGAAAATCGAAGTGTTGTGAAAGAAAAGTTGCAGCCTATTTTCTAGATAATAATGAATACGGAATCAAAACAACACATCCCATTATGAATTCAGGCACCGCTTTCCTTGTATTAAGATGTTGCAATATTTCGAACAAAAATTGCACTTTAAATTTTCACGAAGTTATAAGGAAGTGCTAATATTTTAGTAGGTACTAGTTCGAAGTTTCCGCGGTAGGAAGTTTCCCGCTAGATGGGCAATTGTCGCTCCAATAAATTTTAAATATGTTTTTAACTTTAAGTCACGCGCTACGATGAGGGTACCTATTACCTCTAAATGGTTTTGTTTGAAGCGCAGATAGCGTTCTAACTTTACGACCCTCAAAGCAGATTGTCCTATATATGATAATGAAACTTTACATTAGCACGGTGATTACATAATGATACTAAACTGCGCACCCAGCGATCTTTCTGAGTGGCATTCACGTCAGTGCATACACAAAGAAACAAGAATTGTGGAACTGTGGTCGCGTATTAGTAAGCCCTAAATGATTCTTTTCTTTTTTGGCTTCATCAATCCCTAGGTTCATTTAAATATACTTATATTTTCTTTGTCAAGTGTTTATTACACATGAACTTAGTTCATTTTGGTTTGAAGGCTTGCGTGGTTGTTGTCGATGACATGCTGTTTTCCGGGCTGCTGGTACCCACGTTGCTTATTTGACTTTGACGTTTCGACACTCATGTCGGTGTCTTCCTCAGAAGTAGCTCTGAAATCTATTTAATATATATTGTAGTGAACACCAGAATGCAGTTAAAAACAAACTGCCTAAAAAATTGGAACGTATTTGAGAAAAAGGAAATCTGATGTACAAATCTTTCTCAACGGTTTACCCCTCGACTTTTATCGAGGTGTAAAAATAATGGTGGAAATTATCGTCATGTTCCAATCTTAAAGTAATAATAATAATTTATTTTTTGCATCGCAGATAAGTCAAAATTTAATTCCACATGTAATATATGTAAGTATTATAGGATTTCCAGTTTGAAGAATTCCTGCGTGGTATATATGGGGTTGTCCAAGAACAAACCCTTCAAATTTTTCTTTAGAGTTGGAGTCGTCAGGTCCCGCCAGCCACTAGGCAACTTGTTGTAAAGCTGTAGGTTGAGTGATTATCTTTCGGACGTCACTAGTCTACGGAGATGTTTCTGTACGCTCTAATATGGTGTTGGTGAGCCTCTTCTCTTCGCTGAAACTGGTCCTTCATACGGTGTATGGTTACTATTTGCCTAATTGTGTATTCTGCCGTGATTGTCAGTATTTGGTATTTTTTAAATAGTGGTCTGCATGGGGATGTCTGAGGAGCTCCTTCCAGGGCTCGAACGGCCCTTTTCTTCAACAGCAATATATTTCTTGTATGAGCAGAGTTTGCCTATGCTTCGATGATGTACGTTAAATTGGAGTGGAACATCGCATTGTATGCGATTAATGCAGCTTCCCAGTTGACAGTCTTTCGGATGCGCCTGATTCCATAGACCAGTTTGCTAAGTTTACTTGCCAGTTCATCGCAGTGTGCTTTCCAAGTCAATCTTGTGTCTAGATACAATCCTAGGAGCTTTGCAACTCCAGAGGGACCCATTTTACGTGATGATGTGAACGTGACGTGTACTGTTTTTGCCTCATTTAGTTTAAGACCGTTTGCTGAGACCATATTTGTGCTGCTTTATGATTTTCCTGAAGTTTGGACAGAGCTATTTCAGGATTTCTGTCGTGGGTAGCAATAGTTGTGTCGTCTGCATATAGAACACATAACGTATTTAAGTTTGCAGTCAAGTCGTTGACATACAGATTGAAAAAGAATGGTCCTGGTATAGAGCCCTGTGGCACTCCATAATGCATATTCATTGATTGACTAACTACACCATTATGTGCCAAGATTTGTGTACGATTTGTTAAATATGTTTTTATAATGTTGTTGGCAGTTCCTCTGCCTTTCGTAAAACCACTTTATGTGACATGCAATCAAAAGCCTTGGATAAGTCACACATTTCAACTTGGCATGTGTGGTGCTGCTCAAAGGCTTCCGTTATGTAACGTAGAAGTTCTCTGCATAGGTCCCCAGTACGCTTTTGTTTTGTGAACCCGTATTGTTGTATTGAGAGATAGCATTGTTTGATGAGAAAATTTTGCATTTGTTCTGCTATTAATGACTCAAATATTTTACCAAAGACTGGCAGAATTGCAGTTGGTCTGTAATTTATGGGCTCGCTCGATTGGCCTTTTTTGTAAACTGGACCCACACGAGCTATTTTCATTTCATCTGGGAAAACTTCTTTTGTTAGACAATTGTTGTAGATTTCTCTGAGTGGAATTATTATAGGGTCTATGACGGCTTTTACAAGACGGGTTGTAATTCCGTAAATGTCAGAAGAGTCCTTGGATTTCATCCTGCATACATGGAGATGAGTATCTTCTGTTGTAATTGGATGAAAAAACATGCTATTCCCATTTACTCTTACGTTTTGAACAAACTCGGCTGCACTGAATGGTTGTTTTTTAATATCACCAACAGATCTGGTGAATCTTGACGACTTGGTCGATATTTTGTTTTCCCTGATAAGTATAGGATCGTAAACCAAGCGGACAAACTACTCCTGAGGTTGTTTTGCCTATTTTGAGCCGTCACTTCGGGATTTATCGAGTGCATCGAATATTTGCTGGTTAACCCCCAGACCTGCGACAGAGATCCGGGAAGGATTGGAACACAATCGGCGCTCACCTTTGAAACAATGCGGGGTATGAGACATACACACACGTCTATTGTTAGCTCCTCCACCATTCCGCATGGCCGACTCCATTGTATTTAGGGCTCGCCAAGTGAAGGCATTTGTTCCTCTAATCACCTGTATTTATGCCACGTCAATGGCGGAACTGGTGGACCGGCTGCACAAAGGGGTAAATACCCGTCAGTGGGACCGGCGCTGCACGGCGAGGGGCGAACGGCCCTTAGTTGATGTGCCGG
This sequence comes from Rhyzopertha dominica, assembly GCA_025024175.1. Classification (NCBI taxonomy): domain Eukaryota; kingdom Metazoa; phylum Arthropoda; class Insecta; order Coleoptera; family Bostrichidae; genus Rhyzopertha; species Rhyzopertha dominica. The sequence continues at coordinate 3,187,227 of QCXZ01000001.1, read as the reverse complement.
GGCCTTTAGGGAATGCTGGGACGCTTTTTTGCCGGGTGATATTAGATTTTGTGCTGTGCTCTCGCAATCAAAGTTGGCCGTTGTGGGTGCGAGGGTCGTAATGGAGACCGCCGACGGATACACCGATAGATATAATTGTTAAGCGATAAAGTTTGGACGAGTAACACAACCAACTACGTGATGATGAAAATCCAGGTTTGTTACATGAAATTTAACGATTAAGTACTCATGAAAATAAATTAAAAAAATAAGACGAGAGCACCAGAGAAAATTTAATTTTGGTACGCAAAACATTTGTTCTCTTCTTTATCGCAGCAAAAATAATGAAATTTTGTTGCATCAAATTTGAACAATTTTAGCACCGAGGGAGTTAACTTTTAATGCTTTGCGGGGCGGAGCTTCGCGCTCGTAAACTATACAGATGTACCCCTTGTCCTTTTATGATTTGCAGATGGATCATTGTGGTCGTAAATTATCTGTATTTTTGCCCCTTCTTAAAACTGTTACCACTTTTGTTTTTATCACTAGGGAAATCTTAGATGCTACTCGAAGGTTTTAGTTTTGAATACACACGCGCGTGTTGGGTGTTAAAACAGGAAAACTGCTATACATAGGTGTGTGAAATAAATTTTGCATCAATTGTGCAAAGGCAGAGAACAATCCCAGTGCAGAGCACAGATGCACAAAAAATTGGAAAGGAATATCTACTTGAATGGAATCCGATATAATTGCTGAAAGTTTCTCAAGGTATTGATATGCACGTATGTAAAACTGGTAGGTGACAGCGACAGACTTCTGACCGCAAAACGTTACGGACCACAACTAGTTCGCCAAATGTACAAACCATCTGCTGAGAAATTGTCTCAGAATTGCATCAAATGGCAAAAAGTCGTTTAGGTTCGACAAAAAATAAGGTTTACCTGTAAAGCTACGGAAACGTTTGAAATCCAACATAGAGCGAATGAGAGGAGCAATAAAGAAAGCCCTAAATTTCAGGAAAACAGAGGATGTTTCGTTTGATGAACAATATGCAGGATTATCTGGAGACACTGAAAATTGCCCAAGGCATGTATTTGGTGATCATAAAAATTGTGAAAATTACTTTTGCACAGAACCGAAACCAAACGAAGAGAACTTCATTTCTGAAATGGACGAATGTGGTTTGCTTGGCGATTAACTGACATGCTCTAAAAGATTAGTGCAATATGTTCATAACATTTTATTACACATAACTAGCAACGCAACATAGACAAATAATTCATCCAAAAATTGCCAAATGAACCCCCGGAAAATTGACAAAAGAAGATATGAGCCGTATTCCTAAGCGGAAACGAGATAAAGCTTGTAGAAGACTTTTCGCAGATGATGAACCACAAAAAAAGAAAAACAAGTCTGTTGGTCCCGATTCAGATCATGGCCAAGTCAACAGTGAATCTGATGAAGAAGATGTCATCGATGATGACTATAAAGAGCATCAAATGGGAGAACTGCTTCCAAAAACTTCAACAGGACTTGATGACATAGAAAAAGATCGCATAGGTCAATCTGTTAATCCGAGATGGTTCCAAGAACGATCATATAGATTAACTGCTTCCAGTGTTGGTCGTGTTGTATTTCGCCGGAATCCCAATACCTATGACATTCTTGCTAAAAGTTTTTTTTTTCATTCTCCCTTCAAAGGCAATAAATATATACGTTGGGGCAGTGATAATGAAGACTTGGCAAAAAAAATGAAACTAACTAGATTTATAATTAAATTTGTGCACTGCAATCACCAATTTTTTGCTGCCAATCCAATGAATGGCACTGTCATTATAGAAATTAAATATTCTAGCTCCATAATAGTTACCATACATTACTGTATAAATATATTAACGGTAATTGTCATTTTTATACATTACTTTACAGGAACAAAAATATTTTTTTTTATGATTTTGAGTTTACATTTTAACGGGCTTCTCTCTTTATGTACATAAAAATCGGTGATTAGTATTATTAATAGTAAAAATTCACGTTTCTGAGTTTTCCAAATATATTCCTAACAAAATTTATCTTGATTGTATTTTATAATAAAACATACCATTACTTGCTTTACCTTTTTAAATTTTGATAAAAATATTTATTCGTCAAAAAAGTTTCACTTAGGGGTAAAGGGTACAAGTCAGAGTTGTAAGAATGTAATAAATTTACTTGGTGTAAAATTAATTATACCTAATTCAGTTGAATTAAAAAAAGAGTTTAACAAGAAAAAGTTACTTTTGCCCAAATGACAAATTACCGTGCTCATAAACGGTTGGTCTGTGTGCAATATGCTGTCAATACTAGAGTGACAGGTTAGGGGTCATAACTTATATTGCAGACCAATAGTGCAGCTGCAATATAGTGACGGGCTCTGTCACGTCCACGTGTACTAATTCTGTTACCGCCTTAAAAATTTTACTTGGCCCAAAACGTATGAACAGCCTTAAGTTCCCAAAAAGTTAAATACTATATTCAGCCATAAAATTCTTCCAAATATAGTCAAACTTTAGTGGTCAAGACAGACCGTTAAAGGAATACAACTGGAAAAATGTTTTAAACTACTGGGAGTAGTTTAAGTATTAGCCAAAAGTCCCAGTTAATTTATGTAATTTCCTTGTTCGTTTATACTTGACGACAAAATTTTGACAGTTAGTAAACTAACTGGATAGTATGCAAACTAACCAAAGCTCTTAGCTATTTTAATTGAAAGGTGATTTTCCATCTAAATAACAGACGCTGAATGGTAACTTGGCTTGTTTACTTAGTACGGTGTTGGCTTCAAAAACCTCAATTTATTCTGCTAGCCTGCACACACATTTCCCCTGATTGCGAAATCCGCGGTACGTTGTTTCCTGACAACAAGATGCAATCAGGTATTTCAGGATTTTTCTCGAATCTCACAAGGTAGCTTTGCATATCGCTGATGTAGATACGCAGTTGTAATAAGGATGAATACGGACTGAGGCGTCATTACGGAAGAAAATTCAAAAGCTTCAAATTACAACGATCTTGTCCCACAAACGACGTTATGCTTTAGGCACTGGAATATCTTTAGTCGCATATGATTGTAATTTGTTGCACACGAACGGTCCTGTGATAACTTGGATCAAGAGACGTCCGCATTACTGGGTACAAAATCGCGGTTGTTTATTTTGGAATGCCATAGGCGTCTGTGTTAATATTGGCAGTAGGGTAACTTATTTTGACGTCACGAATAAGGCAACCTTCTGTCCTGAATCGAGGCAGGAAGATTTTAGATGTCACTGTGTGATGTGGGAAACAGATTAATCAAACTAATGGACTGCACGTGCGCTGCTATAAATATGAACCAGGAAAAGCTACTTTTGCGGGAGAATAAAGTCGCATATATGCCTGGCGCTAAATAATAAATCACCAAAAAGTTCACTTCTTTATATTAGGTGTAGTAGGAGACAGCGTCATCCATGCAAGTACTAAAAACCTTTTTATTATCTTTTTAGTGCAGGAAAGCGGCAGCAGCAAGGTTTAAAATCGTTTACCTTGATTTAGGGCTTGGTTAAATAACCCCCACCTTATGCGTGTCCGTTTCACTTAATATCAAACGCTGGGAGGTGATTTACTCGAGCAATAGAATTCATATAAATTTTGGCTCGTCGACTTTCAGCAAATTGGAACTGGAATCTCGACTATGCCCCCTGCATATAAAACGAGCGCTTATCGAATTTCAATTATGTGAAATTGCTGATTAGACGACATCACCTTCCGTTAGCATTGGCTTTCTTATCAGGGGGAGGCCAGAGCCTGCATCGCAGCTCGTGCGAATACCTGTAATTTTTACCAGCAAATTGCCAGAGATCTTGAACTGCTCCTTTTGCTGAAGGTATTTCCTTTGACTATGGCAACCTTGATGGGTTCAGGTGTGCAAAGAACTTCTCATGTCATATGATAGAAATGATGATCTTACTGTATTAAAAAAATACGATGTATATCTGCAATGGCGAGGTTATAAGTATGTACAAACAAAAGATGTAGACTCTTTTTCCATCTAAAAGAGAAACGGAAAAAGCTATCCAAGAAACTTATACATTCAATCTGCATTGCACGCGTCACAGCGGAAACGAAACTAGTGTGTTTTGAAAAGCGCGGCCATCCTCTTAACAGGGTAATCTCTGTCGAATTTTAGGCGGAATCATCCACTTTCATCTATGTATATACAAAAGGGCACCATTAAAAAGTTATAGCCCTTTCTAAGTTGTGTTTCACGATAAAGTTTTTTGCTGGCGTTGCCCTGGTGAAAACGATTTTAAATTTTATATATCAGTTATGGATATCAAAAGGCACATTTTATAAGTAAAAGTATGATTTTTTTGTTAGTACACAGGGTGAATCAAGTATTTTCAGTCATTCTCTAGTTAATCTCTTCAAACATTTGTTTGGTGTAACCAAGGAGTAGTTTTTACCGAAGAGGGTGGGGGGGGGCAAGGGGAGGCAGCTGCCCTCCCCCTGGACCTGGGTTGCCAACTGTGGGCCCTTCCAATTTCCCACACATTTAGCTGGTTAATTATGTGTGTACGCCTAAAAATTGTCTTATTTACAAAATTGTAAATACAATAAAATTTATAGGCAAGTGTATTTCACAATTTTATCCAGAACTCATATTTGACTCTTGCAAATGACCTTCTCTAATAAGTCGTTGTCAAATGGTTTCCAAGCTTAATCGATGCCATGTGTGTTTTTAAGCTGTAACTGCAACATTCTTGTTGTTACGAATCGTTGTCTTAGGGCAGATATAGCTTTAAAGGACTATAACACGATATCTGCTCAGTTCTCTTCTACATTTTCCTATAAAGATTGTTCAGCTAACTACTGTTATATGGAATCACATCGAAATCTGTTATATATCCGGTGATAACTCTAATTTTTGTATCAAATTTCTAAATTCACATTACATTTTAACAATTAATGCAAAAAAAAACTAAAAATCCATCTGAACTCACGTTTATGAAAGTCAATTTCTTTAACATAAGTTTCAGGAATCCAGTAAAAGCATTATCAGCACGGATTAAACCCGGTGTGTTGTTAAAAATGTAATTAAATATATTTCAGTTTGTTTAAATGAAGCTTAATTTGATTAAAATATTAAGTGGTCGGTTAATTTTTGAGAGCAATGCACTGGCGATCTAAGAAGGTCGACTTGACGCATAATGCTGWGGCATTTGTCATTCTGAGTTTTTATAATGCTAGTTATCCATCGAGTCTCTTTCCCTGGGGAGTAAAAATTACTACAATTGTATCTTTTGCACCTATACATATGAACTCCCAGCTTAAATTGCTCAAGCTTCTGGTGTGAGAAGTTGAAACTGTACTAAAAGCGCATCGGTTAATGCATTAGTCTTTGATATGTGTTAATTCTGAATCAGAAATCGTGCTCCTATTAGTAGAACTTTTAAGGTGAAATTTATGTTCCTTTGGTACTTCGTATGATATCATTATACATTATGTGGAACACGGATCTTTATTCTCACAAATAAAATGTATCAACTGATTTTTTGTTAAACGCGAGAGCCATGCAACTGAATGCGCCTAACCTAACTGAGTTCATCAATATGTGAATTAGTAATAAAGGGGCTTTCTATGATCAGTGTACAGAGAAAACATATAAATAATTTGGATCTTTATTTCACAAGTCGTCTTGCAGAAAATCTACAAAGAATATTCATGGAATAAATACTTCGTTAATTACTTAAGTACCTATATCTTATAAACATTTATTATTTCTATTTAAGTTGAATTATACTCTACAGGACGTTCCTGCTTTGCCCCATCCCCCACCTAGACCAAAAGCTGGGTACGCCCGTGAGTAAGACCATAATTATATCCTCCAAATAAGTTGGTTAAGTACGATATTCGTAATTCCACTGTATTTTACAGTCGGTTATTTATATCAGAACTCGTTTGATTAGAATAAACTGGTACGAATTGATGTGCAATGCATATGGAATTAACTACTTTGCATGTAGCTGTCAAAGGAATTAAGAGTAGACAATTTCCTAAAATAGTGGGGTAATTTATAGCATCTTCAGAAGTGAAACTGAGCACTTTATTACATCTACAGGATCGCTACAAAGTATGGAACCAGCAGGATATTTCAGCTTCTGTAGAAGCGATTTTTCAGAAATTGTGGATGGGCCTATGGGTAAATAAGATGCATTTTCTGGAATCTTCCATATTTTAGAAATACATTGATTAAATACAATAATTGAACCTGACAAAGAACGAAAAGAATGAATACAATTTTCTTTATCACTAAAATTGGCAAAACAGCCAGGTATTACCAGATAATGCATATTAATTATCCATAGGTACATGCACAATTTCAAAAAAATGAAATATTCTGCTGGTTCCATGTAGAGACCCTGCATATAGCTACACGGTAGACTTCAAAATGGCTAGAATATCTTTCAGATCTCACAGATATCTAACACGTTAAAGGTTAACCATGATATTGAGTTCTTCGCACACTTCCATTCCTCTGAACTCTTTGGAACGGAGCGTGTACTGGCTCTTTACCTCCCGGGGGTGTTGAATAAGAGCGTCCGCCTTACTGATTTACCAAGGTCCTATCGAGCACGCGTCAGCGGGTCTCATCAAAACGAGAATCGAACTAATTGCACCCTTCAAGCCTAAATTGAACATTTTATCAATGGCGATATGCCGGAGATGAAAGAGACCAATTTGCGTGAGCTGTCAGGCAAGTGCGTAATAATGGTGGATGCGCCGGTAGCCGAAAAATTTGTTTCGCGGTATTTTAATTAGGAGTTTGGAAGTGCAACACAATTTGCCGGAGGCAGTAATTTGAATAGGTTTAATGCTGTGTTACGCTTATCTTTAACGCGTATTAATTTGCATTTTGTCGTAGTTTTTTTTTCAGATGACTATTATAGTAATGCAACTCTCTTACCGTTATTACAACCTTGCAATAAAATTTACCTTTCATCTCGAACAGCAGGCGCCCCCTCACAAGTTACCGCAAATAACCGGATTACCATAAATTTAGGTCCGATTTTCGGAAGATGGTTAAGCTGGGTCGGATTATTTAAAGTTCACTACCGGTCAAACCAAAACTAGCATTCAGTCTTAGTATTTCTGTGCGCGAGACAAGAGAAGCGAAAAATGTTCCGTTCTTGGGAGAAAGCTGCTCCAAGTACCGCTCGGAATGAAGTTGCTGACGCTGTTAAAGAAAACAAGAGGAATCGTCGTTACCTTACCCAAGATGCCAAAGAAATCATCAAAAATATATACAATTTTTTGATAAAAAAAGAGTGCAGTACTCCGTTAAAAGTGACAAGTGAAATGGTTGGTGTCCCCTACACGACTGTGAGAGATATTATTGAAAATAAAGGAAATTCAAGAAAATCACGCAATTCGGAGAAATTTCTAAATATATCAAAAGAGCTTGGGATAGAAATTAAAAAAGTGATTTACCAAATGTATAAGGAAAATAAAGTTCCAACTACGGCAAATCTGAAATTAAAACTTTTGGAATTAGGATATGACATAAGTTATTGCGAAGAGTGGTTCAGAAAATACTTGAGGAGCATCGGTTTTAATTATAGTACATTAAACCAACGTTTGTCCATAGTGGAATCAACCCGACTAAAAAGAATGAGATGGGATTATATAAACCAAATCAGAAGGTACCGCCAAGCAAATCGTAATATCGTATATTTGGATGAAACGTGGTACGACACCCACGACTTGATAAAAAAAGGTCTGACAGATGGGACAAATAACTGCGTTCTGCAAGCACCACCTTCGAGAGGTAAAAGAATTATAATTCTCCATGCGGGAGGGAGTGATGGATGGGTGGAAAATGGCTTATTACTGTGAGCGAAACAGATCCAAAATTGTTCTGCTCACTACCATTGCGACATGGACTCTGCATTTTTTGAAACTTGGTTTCAGCAGCAGTTACTGCCAGGGCTACCACCAGGATCTGTTACAGTCGTGGATAACGCGAGTTATCATACAAAATTAATGAACAAAGCGCCAATATCAGCTACAAAAAAAAGAAATAATTGATTACATGAAAAATAATAAAATTACAATTCCGGATTGAAAAGTTACCAAAAAAGATCTGTTGACAATAATAAAAAATCTCAGCATACCTAAACAGTATCGAGTTGATGAACTAGCGAAAGGACCTGGACATATAGTTAAGTGTTTGCCACCGTATTATTGCGTCCTAAACTCAATTGAATTAGTGTGGAGTACGCTTAAAGAAGGAATACGAAGAAACAATACATGTCCGCGTTTAAGTTCGGGAGTTGTAGATTTAGTGCGTAGAGAAGTAAGTAGTTTAACGAAAGAACTGTGGAAAACCTGTATTAAGCATGTTATTGAAATTGAAAATAGCTATATATCCCCAAACTTTCAAAATTTTATAATACATGTTAATGATGATGCTAGCAGTGATTTAGAATTTGACAATAGTAATGATAATAAAAATTAATATATTTAAGTTATGTCGGTGTAAACTTGTTAGACTTTTTTGTAAAAATATAATAGATGTACGGAATTATTTTTATTGTATTTAGAGCTTTAGATAAAAAAATATATATTCTTATTATTTTCATTTAAAATACTTGCCTTTTAATTTACATATTTAGTTATGTTAACCGTGAACCGCATATTTCCAATAGTTAAAAGATTGTAAAAATATTAAAATGTATCGTTTATAATTTTCGGCTAGCACAGCGGTCAACATATTCACAGGATATAAATATTACAGGAATGTTAAAAATCAAAATAAAAATATGTAGGAATGCGAGATTTTTCGTTGCATATTAAAAAATGCTCAGATGTGCATGTTGTCTAGTTAGATTACAAATTTCATCATAACTAGATATACAATACTTGTGCAAAATAATGTTGCTACCCATCTAAAACTACGTACAATTCATTTTGAGGCGTAAATAAAAACGATCGATGTAAAGCCTCTCATTAACCGAATGATTAAAAACTACTTAGAATAATATACACTACACAAACAAAAAACGAGTTTTAAAACGGCTTAAAGCCGGCAATGGAAAATCGCAAAATCACAGAGAGAGGGTTTGATTTATGAGGGGTCACGTGCCGTTCCAGCTGTGCTTGTAAATGAAAGGTAAATCACCGTCCTGAAGATGTCCGTTACAAGAGCGTGCGAAACTTCAAACCTATTTTTAAATCGACGTGGTCTACCCCAAAATTAAAAAAAACGGAGGTTCAAGTAATAAATCTTGACCATGTCTCCATTGTTCTAAACATTGAAATTGGAAATAACGCCATCCCCTGCATATATTTTCCAAATAATGTCGACTCTTTCCTCATATCTTAAACTTATTATGCAAAACGGTACCAAAATCAACACCATAAATCCACTCCAACTGCCAGCGGTCGCAATTAAGCTTTTAATGCACTTTCATTGTTAAAAACTTTTATCTTATTATTTCAGGTTTTTAATACATGTGTTGGCGCCGCGGTTACCATTTTCATCGGATAGTAGCCATTTTTGTTATGTCTGCTTACGACGTACTTGCTTTGCGCCAATTCAGTTTTTGTAAACCTCCTGGGACCCAAGATCCGTTATATTTTTACGGTCCGTATTTTCGTTTCGCAGCCTTTCGGTATTGCTCTCCTCTAACTTTATTATTTACATGACTCGTGTAAATATTTGTAGCGCAATTCGCGTTAATTGCTCTCAATTTCTGCTTTATACACGGACCCTTTGTACCCAATGATGCGTACTGTTCGTTTTCTGTGAATAAACCTAAGATGTTCACCGTCATAATTAAGGCCTTTGATCATTGCATTGCCACTTGACTTGACACAGCAACACAACTGCATAGTGTGTATTTTCTGTTTCAGGTAAGCTGCAAATGGTGCTCCTTCAAGCAAGTCTGCTGAATATTCGGTAAGACGCCGCTTTTTCCCTAATTTAAAATCACAAAGGACGGCAAAACGAAGCTAGCGCTCAGCAGTGAAAGCCCCATTTTGCCTTTATTCAACATTTTCGATTGTCTGGGCTAATACAAAATAAACAGTAACGAAAGCTCTTGTCACTGCTGTTTATTTGTTTCCGTTTTATTGTAGAATAAGCATGCGGGAAAATAAGCACCGGGAGGCCGGGCGATTCCGTCCAGGATTAGAGTAGAATTAATCTAGAACGCATCTCCTATTGCTGTACAGGCGGGAGGGTTTAGTCGCTAAGATTTAAATGACTACGGTATAGCAGAAGTGCTGATAGGCGCTCAAGTTTCTGCATACATGATACATTAATCGGACAAGAGATATAAGAGGTCGACCTTGAGGTTTGTGGATTTATCTTTTCTTGGGGCGTAATTAGTTTGGAAAACATCTAGAGATAGGGTTTGAATATCGCGTGCATACTTCTTGACAATATGTCGCTGCAAATACTGCATAAGGAAGAACGCGAGATGCTTGGCCTACATTTACTTAGCGACGTTAATTCTTTGGACAGTCAACGAAGCAAAATGAATCCAACGTTTTTCTTGAATATCTCGGGAACGGCGCCCTCTAGCACAAAATTTGCCGAATACGAAATTAAAGTAATTTGAGTTTCACATAAAAAATTGAATTGAACCAGTAATGTAAGTGAAATGGGAATAGACTGAATAATAAATGTATGAAGTACATGTACACATACATACTGTCAAAATTTGCGGAATAACTGTAAATAAATAGCTCAAGCGGTTTAAATCTCTCCACGGGATGATTAGACAGTTCATGATTTAAAACAGAGCACCAATGTTGTTGACAGTGGTTTCTTTCTTCATCCTGTAAAATGCAACATTGACACAAAACATTACGGTCGACGGAGCTGGTGGCGCCAATAGTACGAAACGAGCTGAACAGAAGCGATGAGGCCCCACAAAAACTTTAGTTGACCTCTATTTAAATGAAACAACTGTTGAAAACTAAATGACATTAAGGGGAATAAAGATAATATTTCTTCAAGGGATGCTGATAGCACTGCTCTACACCCTACTCTGACAAGAATAGGTGCAGATGTAGACTTTATTGTTTTACTCATTTCTTTGGCACCACCACAAAGTACAGTCAGAACTCTACTCAACAACTTTCTTTTGTTGAAACTATCGTTCTGGATTCCCTCAGCGGCTGCGATACTACCTCGTTCATTTATRACTAGACAAAATGGGTGTGGTTAAATTGTTGAMCATAACCCTTCGTTAATGTTTAAAATATTGACTTTTGGTAATTATTTMTAGTTTAGMAGCTCACTGGAATGAAATGGGTAGCCAGAATTTTCCATTTCCCACGGTTTGTATACCGCTGTGTTAAATATAATACTGATAGGGCTTTTCGTGTGAAATTTAATTTTGTATATTTCCGTTAGGGGCCGCCGTGCTCGAGATATTAACGAAAAATTTACCTATCCACCCCTTTCCCTCCTAACGCTCAGTGGAGCGGCCAGGTCAGGTCAGGTCACTATACAAAAATCAAGAACTACACGATTTATTTCCCCTGAGAGGTTTTTCTGGGCTTCATTTGCTGGACTACTAAGTGGTATATTTTTTTAACACAAAATCCACAATAATTCAAATTTTTTGTTTATAGTAATAGAATGGAGCAGTTATAAACTGAGGCACCTAGTGGACTCTATTTGGATTCTTCTTAGTTTTGTTTAAACTACAGCTACCATACTGCCTATAAAATTTAGGTCATTTCTCTAAGCTTGTTCTTTATTCTGCGCATTCACTAAGCCTCCAAAATTGTTTTTTTTTTGTGTATATGCAAGCATATCTCGTACTGCATGTATTCTTTTACGAGCTATATAAAACAAGCATTTTGTTTCAATATATGGAATACCGTCGTATTGTAGTATTGTCAAATGTCTATACCATTTACTAAATAATTAAATTCACTATTTTTTTTTGCTTGATAAGATCAGCTTTCTTGTATCTTGCAATTGCTATAGGCTAAGACATACCTTTTGTTGTAGTACCAATCGTACAAGTGTTTCAGTTTCACCAATTAATCTCATGGGTAGTTACTATATTTTTATTTATGGCTCCTTGACCTTCATTTTGATTCTGCTGCATCTGTTGATAATTGCATGGATACTATTATTACCTTAACTTTTATATTTGTTGTGGGGTATATTCATTGTGTTTTATTTCTTATAGTTTTTTTATGCAATTGGTTGTTAACCTGTTGGAGTATAAAGGTTGTTATTGCTATTATTACTTAGTAATTCGCCGCTTGAATGCATTGCTTCTTCTAGTTCTCTATGTGCGTCTGCCGTAGGCGGAAAACGAATGTACCTTCCTGACCAGCAGTGATTTATGATGTCAGACCGCGGCAGTTATAATTTTTTTCAACGAAAAGCCTCTGCCGCTGGACTTCGCCCCGGGCTACGTAACTGACTAGACGGTTTTATTTGTATTGGCAATGAAGCCATTTGAAGTGGGGCCAACTATCTGCCGTACACTTGGCACTTTCAGTGTAAATGTCCTCAGGAACTACAAAGGTATTTAAGCAGCGCACGTGTCACGTAGGCGTGTTGGCTTTTATCGCACAAGTAAACCACGGATTGAGATTGGATAGGTTTATTGGCACAATAAAATAATTTCCTGGGGACGTGCGTTCGTCGCTGGACCAGAAATGTTTCTGGGTCAGGGGCGGCGTTAGGTTGGAAGGAACGGGAAAATGTGTGTCAACTAGTTTTTGGTTTGAATGTGCATTGGGTGTCATGATTTCGATCTAGGTTATTTAGTTTAGATGGTATTTTCGAAATCCTTATTTTAGCATTGTTTCTGTTTCTTCTTAAGTTGCTTCACTAAAATAAAAACCACTGTTTTTTGATGAATTCTTTCGGGGTAGGAATTTGCAATTCTACAGGGTTTCTTCATGCGTCCAGGGCACTTGTGGAACTATTTCTCTGATGTATACTTGTCATCTGGCCATTATTGGAAGGTTAGAGTGTAAGCTTTCAGGTCTACCTCCTCATCTTTATGATTTTTAGGTCGGTTTACGTTTGTTAGGTGTTTGTGGCCAGGTGGGGTCAGCGTTAATTAGCTGTTATAATTTGTGTTAGCAAATATAATTCGGGGTGAGTGAGAGAACAGGAACACCTTGATCTCTGTTTCTTGGTTAGCCAATAAAAACTATTTATCTCTTAACTTAAAGACGCCTTTAGAGGTGTTCCATATATGGTACTCACTTAACCTGAAACGCAAAGGGTTATGCGAAGCTCTCTTAAGAATAAAAAGCCTTGAACTGAATATAGCTTTTAGCTCGGTATAATTGGTCCCACTTAACGAACGTTCAATGACTGTTGAACAACTTTGATGGCCAACTTCGGATTTAATTCGATGAGCATTGCGATAATCCATTGTTGTGAAGCGCGCGGTTTTGAGGTGTGCAGCGATCGTGGACCGTTTTATCGGGTTAATGTTTATTTAGCTAAATAACCATAACAGAAATTCATATGTGACCGTGGAAAATAACGTACAGAGCTTGAACTCGCACGAACTGACGCAACATCAAAACACATTTATTGTAAATAGTGAAAAAATTTAATCGCCCACTTGCCTGTTTTGTTTGGTTTGATAACAGATTATTGCGGGCAAATAGAAAATACTTGTACGAGATATTTTGTTTCATCATCTGCGCATTTATATTTTTGTGATTTGTAATACTTTTGCATCCTAAACAAGCGCTTTCCGGAATTAGAGGGCTCTAGCCAATAATGCTTTAAAATTTCCTTATTTATTACGAACGATTTAACCAATTTACTCCCTAGAAACAACTGAAACGCTGATGCAACTAACTTAAGATTAACTGATCACTACACTAATTCAAAAAATACCGCTATGCACAACCTGACCCAGAATTTACGTAAACTACATTGCACTACAACTTATACTAAAGGGCTTTCACCAATAGGTACTTCTTAAATTACACTACATGGGCTGGCTAGAACGACATGAACTTCCGGATAATATGAGAGCTGAAACGAACTTGTCCTTAAATTTCGTAAAATACGTTACGTTTCTCCGTTATTTTCTAGGCTAGGTTCGTCTTGCATTGTTCTGTACTGTTGTTGGTGATCTCCATTCTACTCTCATTGGCGTTTTGACGATCAATTATCAAATACCAAAAGTCAGCTCAGAGTTAGTCAAATTTCGATCTAGCTTAAATAATGGATTAAAAAAAACGTCAGTACAAGAACCCTTACTTGCAAGTTAATAAACTAATTAAAAGATTGTAACATAAATATTGCTAAAAAGAGTACTAACTTAGTAGGTTCGCTGTATACAAAATTAAAAGATAGAGCACCATTACTAAATAATACTGATGTAATTTGCAAAATTAATTGTACATCTTGCCAAGGCTCATTAAAAGTGATATCCGTTTAAAACATGATAGCTGTGCTCTTTCCGGCCATGTTAATTTAATTTAGGCAAAAAAATAATATTGGAAATGATAAATATTAACACATGTAATAACAGTATTAACAAAACACGGATATACAAAATTTGAGTGTAATTTATACTTATTTATTAAATTATAAGAAGTCAATTAAATTTTATGGTTTTGGTATAGTAATGGTTCTTTGATAAAAGAAGATGATATTTACTGAACCAGGCTATTTCGTTTTTTTTTTCATTCAAATCTTTTATTAGAAGACAACAAATTGAATAACTTATCATTTTGAAGTTGATGTCTCAAATATTGTTATTGCGAAATAAAGTCCAGTGAAAGCTTGTTTTAGAATATAAAGAGTATTCTTAAAGCTAAATAAAGGACGGTATCCCCGTTAAAACATTAAAAAATAATCTTAACGACCATTAATTATACTAAATTTTAACAGATATATATATTGTATGTAAATCTAGTTTTCCGACTAAACCTAGTGTATTTACAGTTTTTTTTAAGAGAAAGATCTCGTCGATTGCTAATAGACCAAGCTGCAAATCTTGATAAGTGTTTTTGAAAAAGTGTTTCATTGGAAAGATTGCAAATAGTTCTAAAAAATTTTAAATCATATGCGAACATGAGAACTTACAGTGATGAAATGATGTTTTAGTGTCGTATATTTAGAGTAAATACAAGAAGGAACCGAGATGTAACAATAGCCGGGTTAGATAAATAATCACTTATTTTACCCAGTGAAATCTGCCGGTTAGATACGATTCAAACACGAATGCAGAGATCCATGAACTCCTATCGAAGATCCGTATAAACAGCATATAGCTCATAACACTCTTCCAAGGAATGATTAATGTAATCCGCATATAAGAACAAATTAATGACAGTGGATGTACCATTGCAGAAACCCTGTTGGTCTTTAATAGTATTATTTTTAAAAAAGAAATAATTTTGCTTACTATCTTATCGAATACCTTGGGAATGCATGATTTTATGGAAATACGAGCCCTAATACAAAAGTGTTCGGACATCAACTGATTTTTCCTAAAAGTTTGAAAATTTCCGTAGGAGATTCAATATCATGTTTTCCATTTATAAGACACTATAATATGTATTGTTTTACATCATATTTATGACATTGTTTTGAAATAAAATAATATTATAGAAMTAAGCTAATGTTGATAACAATGCAATATTTGCTGACACATTAATGTTCGGAYAMATTAGCAAAACAAATAAATAGCAAGCCTTGGAAACAAAAGAATATCTTTCCATGTGACTTTTAACTTGACAATTAAGTCGATTAGATATCAATTGACTACAAAATGTCACGCGGTAAAGCAACTAATCGTGCAATCAGAGACTTAATTGTGAAACTGTTTCACCAAGGAAAAACGTTTCGGGATATTGCTAAGCAAATAAATGTCGCAAAGTCCACGGTGTCAGATATTGTGAAAAAGTATAGAGAAACGAGTTCAATTCAAATTTCAAGACATGGTGCTGGTCGGCCACGCAAAGTCACTTCCAGAATGCAAAGATGTGTTGTTCGGATTTGTAAAACTGATCGTCGAAATACATTAAGAGAAATAGCAGCAAAATGGAATGAACAAACAATGGAAAATGTTTCACGAGAAACGTGTCGTCGCTGGATTCATAACTCTGGTTTACATTTTTACAAGGTACATATGTTATGTTTAAGCAAAATTTCATATTGATCATTATCATTGCTTAAGGCAAAAGAAAAGCCGTTCCTCACGGAAAAACAAAAAAAGGCGATTAGCGTGGGCAAAGGACCGGGCATTGTGGACTTTCTAGATTGAAAAAGGATAATTTTTAGTGATGAATCAAAATTTGATGTTTGCGTGGGTGACCATCGATCACGTGTTATAAGAAACAAAAATGAAGCCTTCCACAAAGACTGTCTAACAAGAAAAATAAAATGTCCATCAGGTGTTATGGTATGGGGAAGCATGTCTACTAATGGTGTTGGAAAACTGCACTTCATAGACGGAACTGTAAAACAAGAAAGTGGCTGCAAGACAACAACATTTCCATCCTTAACTGGCCATCCAGCAGTCCTGATCTAAATGTAATCGAAACTATATGGCACAAGATGAAGCAGCAATTAAGAAATGATCCGCAGCGCAACATTTCTGATTTGCGCGTAAAATTGCAAAATATATGGGATTCTTTTACCGCAGAAGATTGCGAAAAGCTTGTAAAAACTATACCTGCCAGAATAAAAGCAGTTATTACGGCAAAAGGAGACGCAATCGGCTATTGACATGTATTGTCCGAACATTTATGTGTCAATAAATATTCTATTGTTATCAACATTAGTTTAGTTTTATAAATAAATATTATGTTATTTCAAAACAATGTCGTAAATATGATGTAAAACAATACATATTATTATAGCGTCCTATAAAAGAAAGACATGATATTGAATACCATATGGAAATTTTCAAACTTTTACGAAAAATCAGTTGATGTCCTAACATTTTTGTGTCGTAGGTCTATAGTTTGTTTTGTGAAAAAGAATTAGAAAGCCATGTTTCCATGGATTGGGAAATTGCCCGCTGTTCAATTAACGTCTTTAACATTATTGTATTGTTTTTCTGGCGTTTTTTCAGCTTTTGTATATAACTGATCCATGCCCTTTTTAATACACCAGCTCCCGAAAGTATGCTTGCTGCCGAAGCTTTAAATGTACAAGTGCGGCATCGTTGCGTGGGCAGCACCGAACACGTCCTACATTTGCGCTACGCCCGGGCTTACGTTTTCTAAATAAACTTTAATGGCTCGGAAAATAAACATTTAGTATGTAGGAGTTCCCAGTTCCTCAGGTAGAATTTAATGCGAACGGTTCACTTTTAACGGACGAATTATTTTATTCAAATGCCGGACGGACGAGCAGTTCGTACGTTTGCTGGTCATCTCGGAAATTCGATGTGCGCATTTTATATCTCGGTGAGGGGATAAAGAAATTGGTATATGCGGTCCGTTTATGTTCCGTTTAAAACCGAATAGCCGCGTTATGTCTGCTGGGCGTAGTTAAATTGTATTTTATGGCTCGAATTAAATACGGCGTCATACATGTTGTGTATGGCTGGTATAAGATGTGCTTTTATGGTTCGATTCGGCCTTTTGAATTACGATCCGATATCGGCCTGACCTGGGCCATTAAAAGTACCTAGTTCAAAGTTTAGTTAGTTTGTTATATCTTCAGGGAAGTTGTTACCTTCGCTTTTGGTCAACAAATAGAAACGTTACTACTATGCATTAGGCTCAATAACTAATGCATTTCGATGTTTTACAAAAGCGACAGGAACTCGAGAATTTGATTCTACCAGCTTAAATAAACTTGTTTTCACGGCAAAATGGGTTGATTCTAATGTTTTTTAGTTCTATTAAAAATTTTTACATCATATAATTACTCTAGCTTGCGCTGGACCAAACAACATCTGCTACCATCCTGCATAAGACAGAATGAAACTGATTTTTTTCATAAACATGTGTTATTTCCTGGTTACTTTGCCGGGACGTGATTGGTATATGCTGGGGGTGGACGAACCCCTACGTATTGTCTATGGCAAGTCATTTTCCTCGTACGTTTCAATTAGCTAATATCAAAAATCTAATCAGATCAAAACGGATCAAGAAATTGTGTCAGAACAGTACTTACTTATGCGTAACAGTCCAGACATTTTTACTAATTTGTTTTCATTATTTTTTATTGTTCAACCCCAACCAAATTTTAATCGTTTGTTGCCACTGCTAAATACAAGATTAAAACGAACATCCTAAAAATATTTTTCCTTCTGCGTATTGTGTTGTGTTTTAGTTTCAGTATATTTGTCCTCACAAGAGATAAGCGAAAACCTGGTACACTGCTTATATTACCATTAATTATTTAAAGAAATTGTGGGAGCCTGCCGACGAAAATTCAAGCTTTCGACAAAACTTCGACTCGTTCTCTATTTTGCTATGTTGTACTTTTATTAAGTTCAGTGTTCGCGCTCTAGTAAACTGTGTAGAAAGTGAATCAATTTTTTATTACTACAAAAGTATTGAACGGGCTTAACAAAATGTTATGCCATGGTTTTAAATATTGCCAATAAATACACTTGCGTGCATAGAAATCGGCCCACTGTAAACTTTTGACTTTAACTATATATTTTTTTAAATTATTCATCAGATCAAAAAAAGAAATGTGCTGTTTGAAAGACAATTTAATATGCTTTAATGTGAGTATAAATTTATGAAAACTTGTTTCGACTTCCTATGTTTAACATAGTGAAATTAATGCATTAAGCAAATTAAGCTTTTTTATTATTAACATAAATAGGGTTATTGACAATTTAAAACTTAACACTTAATTTTTTAATAATGGGTATGACCTCCTCTTGCCCTAATAACATCCCTCATACGATTAGGCATAGATCTAATCAAGTTTGCTATTGTTTCTTGAGCGATGTTAAACCACTCTTCTTCTACTGCAACAATAAGCTCTGGGATCGAGTTTGGGGTATGAAGTCTAGCTCGAGTTCTTCGTTTTAGCTCATCCCATAAATGTTCGATCGGATTTAGGTCAGGACTATATGCTGGCCACTTCATAACCCGAAAACCGACTTCTGCAATGTAATCTTGCCCGATTCTTGCGGTGTGCGGCCTTGCATTGTCATGCATAAAGGTAAATTCGTCTCCAATGTAGTCGACGTAAGGTACCACATGAATTGCTAAAATCTCCTCGATATATCTTGCAGCCGTTAAACCTTTTCTTCCGTGAACACGGTCGCCCCTACGAATGAGCTCAGGGTCGGTTCGTGCTCCTATAGAAATTGCACCCCAGATCATACAGGAACCACCTCCATAAGCACTCCGCTCTTCAAAACAGCAATCTGCAAATCGCTCTCTTGGTCTTCGGTACACTTTCCTTCTTCGATCGCTACCATGGAGGCATATTCTGGTCTCATCTGAGAACAGAACAGATCCCCATTGTTCCAACGTCCAATTCAGATGATCCCGTGCAAAACGCAGACGTGCTTGCCGATGACCTGGAGTAAGTTTTGGACCAATCGCAGGTGTGAGGTTATTTTCCTGCAGTCTTCGTCTTACTGTCCACTGACTAATAGCCACTCCTCGCACCYCACGGAGCTGTCGTTGCACTTGAACGGCATTAAGGTGACGATTTCTTAATGTTGTTGACACAATAAAGCGGTCMTCATGAACGGTTGTAAATCGCCTKCTGCCTGTTCCAGGTCGCCTAKGAAAGGATCCTGTCTCCTCMTAACGTGTGCACACTCTTCGAACAGCTGCGTGTGTCATATCCAATTGTCTAGCAACAGCTCGCTGACTAAGTCCATTTTCGATTAAAGCAATAACTTGGGCGGCTTTTTGTGGTGTAGTATGCATTAAACTAACACACTTAAACACTATTGAGATTATGAAAAACGAATTAATATGCAAATTTCAGTTGCAAACGCAATATTTTAATATTTGACAAATTTGTTATTTTCGTTACAATCACCACATAAACACGTTTCATTTGTTTACCGGTTGCTACGCATATAAACGATAAGCCTTCTTGATAAATTTATACTMASATTAAAGCATATTAAATTGTCTTTCAAACAGCATATATCTTTTTTTGATCTGATGAATAATTTTAAAAAAATATATAGTTAAAGTCAAAAGTTTACAGTGGGCCGATTTCTATGCACGCAAGTTTATATATCATATATAGTTTACCCACAGTGATATTTTGATCCACTGTCATGCATACCTAATTTTGAAATTAATAGGTATAATTTTAAGGAAAGTACTTACTCTGAAATCCTTGACCAATAATGTATTTCGTCAGAGCAGACCATGCTCTTAAAACTATATTTAAATATACTATGTTCATCAACCCCTAGAGGGGTGCAGCTTTAATAATCCTCGAACCAGTTTTATGGCGCCGATAAGCCTAGTTAAACAACCGGTTAACACAAACTTAACATGGGCTAAAGAGCGTTACATAATTAAATGCGAAAACCCCATCAATTAATTAATCATCACGCGCAACCATCGGTTACACATTTGTGACACGCCAGCTTAAACCGTTTACGCTCCAGGGTGTTTTAATCCTGCGGGCAACGTAGGGATAACAAATACAGAGGTTATCAACATGTCGCATATGCAGCAGACCAGATGTATTGTGCAGTGGGTGGTAACAATTGTTGAATTGCCACTGCGTTTTTGAAACCTGTCCCATGAAAAGCACACGATGCGGGTTTACCAACATGGAAAATCCGTGACACATAGATAAAAATTCTAGGCTAGTTTGCTACACGTACGAGTTTTCAAAGCGCATATGTATGTTTTTGATCTGAGTGCAGCACTGCGTGTACTGACCTAAGTATTTTTTCTAAGATTTTTATACCTGTATGTATACAACAGTTTGGCTTTGTTTAGCATCAAATACTAAGCTGTTTTGGTGCCATTTTCTATAATTTCAATTACAAGTGGCTGTATTAACTAAGTTAGTACAAGGATAGTACGTTATCGTAGTCAGTAAAACGCTGAAATGAAAAGAAAGGGCTCAGCAGACCGTAAAATATAATACAAGCAAAATCTAGTTAAAATAGAATCTTTAAGCTTTCAGTTCATAGAGTGGAACATGCTAATACCTTCTGGTGTAGGACTTTTCTATCCCCAACTAGAGAATGAGAATGGAAGAAATATTGCAGTTATGTTGGGAATGCTTCCAAAAGTGTATGCTAGATGTTTTTTTTTGTAGACGCATATTTTTTTAATGCAATGCGACATATTTTTTGTGTATCTGTATATATGTATGAGGACAAAGAATCCGTTTCAATAGTTTTTTTTTTGTGTTAAATGATTAAGGTAAGCACAGTGGAAACTGAATTTAAAAAAGGCACTGAAAAAGTTTGTCAAAGAATCAGTTCGATATTTACATTACAACCAAATTTGATTAATTAATGAAATCAATTAATATATCTGCACTGCACCAACTGCAGATAGATCTATTTCGCTATGATTATAGCTCATCAGAAGGTTCTGATTCTTTTATAAAAAATTACATTTTTGTACAAGAACTAGAGGTCGGATATGGAAGATGTCAAGAAATTAAAAAAAGCATAGGTAAATATGTTTCAAGAGTGGATCATATTATGTATGTAAAATTTTTTACACGGGAAGTAAATTCCATTGCATTGAAGGTAAACCGAAATACTTTATATCAGCTCGTTTTGTAGTCCTCTTAAAGTTTTCTCATGTGGCCACAGCTCAATTAGGTAGTCATGGCAATTGTAAATATATGGGTAACAGCAAATAATTAACAACTAACAGCACAAATGGAACAAACCACAAAAATAACGCAAACAAACGTTCTTCATGTCGCTGAACGCCTCACAAGCAAGGAAAGTTGAAATGTGATGAATGCTGAGAACTGGTCGCAATTATGCAGCGTTACTGGTTTACCCTGTATGTGTACACTAGGTACATAGGCAATAATATCAATGAAAGAATGCAAACAAATAAGAAATTATAATGATCTATCAAAAAATGTACAAGTAACTGAAAGTAGTAATTGCAACTATGCAAATTTTACCAAATCAGAGTATAACTTTTATATGCCTTCTGGATCAAATCAGGTCAGGTCAACTGAACAGAAATGAAAACTTTAATTTTGGTAAGTGACTGTAGATAAAACTTTGTATGCATTACCAAAAAACGTGATATTACTATGCTCAATCCATAACGTATCACTTTTCGTTCCTAATACATAAATAACTATTAGTAGGTTTTATCAATATGTCATTATCTAATTTGTGACTATCTCGATTAAGAAACAAATATTGTTGCTTCAATGAACATCAATTTTTTGTTTTTACCATCGAGTAAAAAAAGCCTAATTTAGTTAGTGATTTTAGATAAACGTTTTAGTTTTTAATGTGATTGCTTTATTTACAAATGAATCAATGGCAATACTTTTTAAGTTGACAGTTTATTTGCGCCTAAAACCGCGTACATACTCACCCCTTAAGTATATTACGCTCTTAGCCAAATAAGGGATGTTCTTCCCCGGATTTCAAACTATACACAGATAATACGAACATAAGAAATAGAAAATGATAATTGTATGATTTCTCAGAGAATCGCAGAAATATAGCTTTGTTGATTAAAACGTTGTATCTACCTTTTATGTTACCTTATAACCATTACAGGTTAGGCCATGTATCAAATGACTTACTTACTTAGCTTTTTTTTCAGGGTTTATGATTAATTGTTTTTTTTCGATTCTTCAGTTCAATAATATTCAGTGTAGATTGCGAATTACTATTACTTTTCACTAATGTACAAAACTTAAATTCAGTGTGAAAATTGTTAAGGTCCTCCATCGCTATTGTACCTAAATTCACTTTCATGCTTGTAAACGCATTTGGCACAATGTATGAACGCGAATTAACTGATGCTGACGATGTTTGACAACCACATCCGTAACCCACGATAGATGCGCATAAGTAAGTCTTAATGGAGCTTCTGACAGCTGTGTACATACCTATTATTAATGTCAAAGCCCAAGAAAATACACCTACGAGACGTACCGTCGATAACGGCCACAGCAATTATCATGTCGCTTCTACCTGACTATTGATTGGCGAAGAGCAATTACTTGCCAGTAATTGCTTAACTGACTTCGTCAGATGTAATAGATTACCGGTCAGAGATCAACTTCAAACCCTGCGCCGTGCCGGCGACGAAGACCAGACCGATCTTATTAAAAACAATCAACTCATGCAAATTGGACAAGGCTGTCGGCAACCGGGGATAGCAGAGAAACATTAGCGACTTCTTTTTGCCAGAGGGAACAGGCAATCACGGGCTTTTTGTGGCAGACGCAAATAGTAGCCGTGTAAATGAAGGCACATTTTCGTTTGCGATTTGAACGATACCTCTATTTTAGCTGGATTTGTTTGCGTTGATACGCGTATCGATTATTTTACTTAGTTTAGCTATTTGAAAATGTTTAGTGTGGTACTGACTGGATAATGGGATTAAAAATGAACATTTTTTCTTAAGCTGCGTTATATTTTATTTTTGAAAGCCTGTGAATCCACTGAATTAATAAATAATAGTTAGCTTTGGTGCAAGTTAAGAAAGGTTAAATATAAACAGGACATGAAGTAATAATACTTTTTGTACCAGTACAATTACAGGACATTGGTGATTCTTTACTATAACTTACTAACGATGCTTCAGTTTAAATTTATAGGCAATCCTCTTTGCTGCATTGCCCTTTAAGTAAATACACTTGACACGACAGTTGTGTACTTGCTCTAAGCCTTCAAATATTTCTTCTGCCTGCTGTGCTACGTTTCTACAGCTTCCAAGATATCTTTTTTTAGAAGAAAAAGTGCACTCTTTTAAACTGTTCTTTGGTTTGGTAAATAGATTATAATCAAATGAAAACAAGTCAGATGAATATTAAGGATGGCCTATTTAGTCGACAATTTTGAATAAACTGAAGCTGAATAGCTGATTTTGGGCCTCCCTACATTTTTTGTCCATTCAATTTTCCATTGACTTACGATCGTGAAAATATATCTAAGTTTCATCCATGGTGACTATCCTATTCAGAATCTTCCAATTCTCTAAATCAGGAACAGTTGAACGCAGAATTTCAACACCTGTTGGCTTTTGATCCGCGGTCAAGCATTTTGAAATCCATTTTGCGAAAATGTTTTATACTAGAATTGATGTGAACAGTCCGACGAAATGCCTAGAGTTTCAGCTATATACTCTTTTTTTTTAGTCCAATTCGTGTACCTGGCAAAATATCATGTCACTGCTCCGATATTTCCAGGGGTTGTCAACTCTTCCAGGCTTCTGGTCATCTTGAATGAATGAATGTCCGCACTTTGTTAGTCTGATGGCTGTCATACTCATAGTTCGAGAACGGCTCATCCAATCGGGCTCGTTGATGCCGCGTTGGAAAGTTCTTAGCCTAAAGATGATGTAAAGCTTACCAAGAATGGAACGCAAAATTCAAATTTAACCTAATTGTTTTCATACTCTTTACGCCCTTTATGTAAGTGAGCTTTAAGCTATAATTATAAATATCGATTGAAATTTGAAACGCACACATGATGTAGTAGTAAAATAGATGGCAATGCCATCTGTCAACAATGAACTGACAAGATAACAGGGACACCTAGCTGTACTACTTCCTAAAAAAAGTCCCCGCAGTCTGTCAAGTTGGCATGTAATGATTTTATTTTAATGTGAATATGTGTTTTAGCTCATACAGTTTTCTGCAAGAATAGTGTACTTTGTACACTGCTTAAAGTTTCTTGAGCAGTTTATTTTAATAATTACTAAAGCCTTTTAAGTATACTCACAATAAGTGAACAATAACGCCACATTTAGATCGCAGCAATACTTTGGCATCCCGTAACTAACTGCTTTATGTGCTAAATGAATGCTGCTCGTTACCCTGCTCACTACGTAATATAGTGCACACTAAAGCCACTTTACTCGCAGAGTACTTGCCCTTCAAGCCGTGGCCTTTTTAAGCTAATTAGTGAAACTGCAGTTTCTCAATTTTCCTATAGCACTTGCTTTGTGAACTACAGCAGCACAAGCTCAGTTGCTGGCAGGCAGTCCTGGCTGCAGCGGCCTCTCTGAGTTAGTTTCCAGATATTTCCAGGAGATTAATCAACCCCCTGACAGCACCTCTGCTTCTGCACAATTACTTTCATATTGTCCGGATAGTTCCCGGACTAAAGGTCTAAAAACTCCAGTTTCCTATCTCGAGGGGATATCGCGTTCCATTTCAGAACTGCGTCACTTTAGATTGTGTTTATTATTAGCCGGATGGTTGCTGCAAATCGAATTTTGATAATACGCTAGATATAGCCGAAACAATGGGTTCGGTTTAACGATAATTCAAAACCGCTTCGGTTGCAATGTCTTATCAGGTAGACCCGTCTCACCCTTCCTGATTTATCGCACCGAAATAGGCGTTAATGCTTCCTTTATTTATGTGCGTTTAAAAGTGAATTTTGCACTTTTCACGCTTCCCTTCCTGAGGAAGGTTTTAGCTTTCGAAAGAATTATTGTCCGAATGTTGCCAATGCTTAAGGTTCGTGAAAAAAAAAACGAATCGCACAATACCGGATCACTTTCATGGACTTGATGAAATAAATGGACACTTTCTGCATTCTGTAAGCATCGCAGATTTGTGCTTTTACTTCACGTTTCGATTTTTCCCCTGTAAGCAAAGTAAAATACATCTGTACGTCGATTTTGAGCTAAATCTATTTTTTGTCGAAAATCACAAAACAATAAGGCTAACCCCTTTGTTCTTGTTTGACCTTAAAATTTTTTCGTCTCCGATTCAGCTGAATACAAGTATACTTACTGATTTGGACCTCCTGAATTTCGGAATGGTCTCAGTTGGTCGCTAACTACACCGGTTCGCTCGGAAAGTGTCCTTATTTAGGCCGCCTGCAGTCCTAGCTCATTTTAGAGCACATTTTCGAAATCTGCAGTTCAAAATACATCTGTACGTCGATTTTGAGATAAATCAATTTTTTGTCAAAATGGCAAAACATTCAAAGCTAMCAACCCCTTTGTTCTTTTTTGACCTTAAAATTTTTTCCTCTCCGATTCAGCTGAATACAAGTATACTTACTGATTTGGACCTCCTGAATTTCGGAATAGCCTCAGTTGTTCGCTAGCTACAAGGGTTCCCTCGGAAAGTGTCCTTATTTAGGCCGCCTGCAGTCCTAGCTCATTTTAGAACACATTTTCGAAATCTGCAGTTCAAAATACATCTGTACGTCGATTTTGAGATAAATCAATTTTTTGTCAAAATCGCAAAACATCCAAGGCTAACAACCCCTTTGTTCTTTTTTGACCTTAAAATTTTTTCGTCTCCGATTCAGCTGAATACAAGTATACTTACTGATTTGGACCTCCTGAATTTCGGAATGGTCTCAGTTGGTCGCTAGCTACAACGGTTCGCTCGGAAAGTGTCCTTATTTAGGCCGCCCGCAGTCCTAGCTCATTTTAGAGCACATTTTCGAAATCTGCAGTTCTTTCAATCTAAATCAGTATTTTTACAGTTTCGATTCAACTAATTTGGATAACACTAATAAAATTATTAATGATGATTTGGACAAGCTTGTTAAGAATTCACTTAAACGCGATTTGATCGTCAATTCCGCTAAATCTAAATTTTGATTCCTGTTAAAAATAAAGACTATGTTTCTAATAATATAAGTATTCGGGTTGGCAACCAAATTTTGTCTTGTACTTAGGAGCCAAGAAAGCTTATTGGATACGAATTTACGATTCGGGGGTCACATTAAGATTTGTTGCCAAAAAGTGAACATAAATCCTAAATCCTAACGGATATGTTGGTGTTGTTATTTTAACTATCTAGATGAAGTGTGTTTAGATAAACTAACATACATGGAATTCCTGCACGCATATCTGTCTCTTATACCTTAAGGATGTCGATGGGATGTGTATGTCGATAGATGCAATTATCACTTTGTCTGTTTTTGCCCCTGCTTCACTTATAATATTTACTCATTTTGTAATGAGAAGTTGAAGAGTAGTGGCATTAGTACTCTTAAGCAGAAATAAGGTATTTCTCCTGAAGTAGTGTTTCAGTTGTGTTTAATTTCCCGTGCCAAAACTTTGAACATCATTAGTGCTGTCTTTTGGTCCATTTTATGGTAGAGGTATATAATTTAGATAATGTTACTGTTTTATTTCATATTTTGTAACAATAAAGGTGTATTTTGTTGTCATCTATATATTACGCTTCATACTGAATCTAAATACAAAGGTAATATTGCAGTGTAGCGCCTTCTATCTCTTAATTAAGCGGTTGTTAGTTCTCAAAGGAGTAGAACATTCAGCCCACCTACCCGTAAATAATGCAGTAGCATATTGCGCCGATGTAGAAATAAATAAAGCCCTACTATAAGATTCAGGCCGTGTAAGTTAGCAATGCAAACGGTTCCCCTGTTTACCTACATCTCCCAGTTTGAAAATTATCAGTTCTACAACTGTTTACATTATGTGCTTGAATATTCACTGTTGCATGCAAAATACATGTTCAACCTGTGAACAGTTTATGGGTCCCGGGCTCACACGTAGCGTATTAATGTTTCAGTTATGGCGATACTACAGTTGCTAATATTTGATCAAATATATTGCGGAACTGTGGACCGCAATAATGCCCCATGAAGTCGAGACAAAACGATCATTGGCGGCAACCCTAAATTACGTGGCCTCCAAATGAGCTTCGCATTTCACCCAAATTAAAGGAGTTATCTGCAGGCTTTTTAATGCGCCAGAGTTCGACCTAATTTCTTAAAAGCAATTAAAAGGATTTGCTTGCCTGCCGGACAAATAGTACAAGGCCGGAACAGAGTGCTGCAGCACTAATGGAAAATTGCAAGTGTGTTTACTTATCTCAGGATGTGAGCTATTATGGGGGTTTGTTAGTTAGTGTCATGTCTAAAGACATGTGTAGTTGGGATTATAGTATCCCTCGACTTTCGCTCTATTTTTAGTACGTGTATTATGGGAACTCATCTTGTGCTCCGTTTTCGGTACGCGCAGTGAATCCCAAACTACATTGCATTACTACTCGTAATACAGATCATGGTGCATTCGCTATGTAATTTAAGGCGGGGGTCTCGCTAACTTAAAAATTATTGTTGGTGAAACCCGCAAAGTTCTGAATAGGATGCTAAATGCGATTCTTTAAGAGGACGTGTACCCAAATATGCTGACGTGTCTATAATAAAACTGCACTATAACTGTCATTGGGATAGCGAATGAGGAGCGATTTATTGCTTTTACACTGTTAATCGTAACGCAAGAAAAACGGTACCACGATATGATATACACCTGCTCAAGAAAGGAACATTATGCTCAAATTGACTCGGATGAAATTTAGTTAGGCAGGCACTACCAAACCCACGGTGGCGCTAGATTTTGGAAAACGTTTTCATATTGACGATACATAGGTATTTATAAACAATTGGAACTTAATGTGTTCTGATAATCCCCAAAAAACAAATCAAAATTGCGGGGCTAATTGTAGTGGTCACAAACGTATGCAATTTATTAGTATTTATACCGCACCGTATACTACTATTATGTCTTAAAATCTGATCCAACAATTTCCGTATTCGTTTCTTAGACTTCAAATGATTCCTAAGATTTAGACTATGTAGGTATATCTGAAACAAAACGTAGCTTAAAAGTAATATATAAAAAACAACTAAACAATTAGTGCAAACAAGAAATAACACCCGTGCTTTTACGTTCTCGTTTCTCGATAATCATCACTATAACTGTAATAGATTTATTAGGTATATTGAAGTTAAAATTCTTTAAATGAAACAGTATCGTATGGCGCTGAAAATGACAAAACAAAGCCGAAAACGTTAGCATTTTTTATTAAAATAAGAGAAATAATTTAAAATGACGCGCGTCTTGCGCACCTGCCTCCATTATGTTATAATTTTATTTCAGATTTTAGATCTCACATACAACCGGTTAATAAACATTTTGAATACTGATAGGTACCAATAGAATACAAATTGATTGCATAATACGATACATATAGGTAAGCTCTGCATAGTAAAATGAATAATGGAATAAAATGTAGACATTTTTGATAATGAATAGTACAGGTTTTTGGAAGTTATTAAATAATAATAATAATAAAACACTTGTTTTTATCCTACTTCCAATTTTCATTTTTGGCAAAGCCAAATGTCAGCATTCAACCGCCAAGCGGCCTTCTTCATCTTTTAAATACGGATGTCACACCCTCAAATAATCCACTTGTAGCAATAGTAAAGTCAGAAATGTGATTTAAACAAATTCTTTTCCCACACCATGCAACTGTGTATAAATGTTTACCATATGTCAAAATGTCTTTTAATGTTTTAATTTAGTTACCTATACTTGTTAAGCCACCGAAGAAGGCCGCTTGGCGGTTGAAATATTGGCATTTGGCTTTGCCAAAAATAAAAATTGGAGGTAAGATAAAAACAAATGTTTTATTATTATGACATTCTTGATGTTGTAAATTACAAGCACGTAAATAAGATAAAAATATTACAATATAAGTAACTTAGTAATCTGTTAAAAAACAAAACTATTAATTTATTACGGTAGAGCTTCTCTAAAAAATTGTATATATGTTTGCAAACAAATTTAGTCGCTAGTACGATACGTGGTGCAGCGTATTTATCTGTTATATTCGAACCCCTAAATCTGTTTCTTTATCAGCTTTCAAACCCAGAGGTGACGATTAGGTTCTAGCTTTGCTACGCTGTTTAGAAATACACTTATCCAATAAATACCAGATGGCTGCTTAGGGGTTGTAAATATTTCGGCAAAAAGAAATTACAGCATCCATAAACAGTGGAATGGTTCATTTCTGTAAACAATCATTAGGATTTGAGCTCTAGATATAATCATAGTATTTCCATCCCTTTCTACTGCGCTGTGCAACCAATTACTACTTTTCGGCACTGCCTGTGACAAGTAAGAAACAATAACAAGCTGCACCGCCCACTCTGGGTGTGTTTCTATGGTTTGGGAGTTTTTTGAATGACAAAAACTACTAACCGTGAGATGTATTTTCCGAAACCTCTACAAATCAGTACGCGAATTCCCCCCTTAATGTTATTAGCAAAATACCATTATGATGGAAGTAGTGCGAATGTGTAAAAATCATTGTACATGTTTAAGTACACTATCGATTTTAAATATTTATTTTTCGTAATCCTAGCTTGTTATTTATATTTATTTAAACTTAATTGACAAGTTAAAAGTAACTAAACAGTCCGCCTGAAAAAAAATAACAGCCACCGGCTGTTGAGTACTACATGTTATTTAAAAGCCAGATGTAAGAATTTTGGAATAAAGAAAAATACGTTTCAAGAATAATTTGTTATTCTTCCAATATAATAGAAACATCCGTTTACTGTAACGAATGTGAAAACTGAATTTGTAATTAATCAACAAAAAATTTATCGCTGGAAGTAACGGTCGCACTTGTAGATACTGTGATTGTCGCAATAATTATTGCAATCTCTTTGTTGTCATTATATCTACCAACCAATTTGTCTTGTCTATTTACCAGAGTTTAGAAGTAAAACAGGTTATATTAAGTATGCCAAGTCTTAGAAATCGTCTGTTTTACTGTTTGGAACAAATATCTTCTATATGATTTTTGTAATCAATACTCCTGTGATAATGATATCTGGAATAATTTCTGCATTGCATTAAAAAATTATTCTGAATCGCTTATGCACGATACTGCAGTGATGTATATTTCAGTAAGCGTGTGAGGAATTTACTTCTTCAACAGAAATGAAGTAATTATGGATGCGGTCGCTTGTCGCCAAGTTTAGTCTAATGTATTCTTGTTACGTACACAGTTCAGGCATTGCATTCTGAGAGTACATGTCATCCACAATGAAGCGTTTGGTCATAGTATATTCAAGACGTTTGCTCAACTCCAACTTTTGTCATTTGACAAATATCAAGGAGGAACAATATCGTCAGGCTAGCGGAACTTTGAACAGTTTGGACAGCTTTATATTACATGAACCACGACAGTAATTGAGAATCCTCAGTAGGGATTCTGTAACACATTGTTCAGAAGAAGCTTTCGGATCTTTTAAACCTGGCGCTTGCTGTTTCATTCAGCCGTCGAGTACCCATTTTTCGACTGTTGTTAACTATAAAAAATGCGGTTATTAATATGGAACAGAATGGCTATCATAAAGTTGTTTACTCTTTGACGGTGTAATGCAGAATTGCAATTACACGTTTTATTGTACCGTAAAAGTTTTCTGTGTGACAGAACGACATACTGATATTCTTGAAATGACATCGTATCCCACCTTTAACAGGTCAAAATGGCTGCTACTGCAAATGTCTACGAACGTATATCCTGATAATAGGACACGTTTATGGAAAAATGTTTACTTATGTAGCGGACTCTATGTATTATAACAATAATTGATTGAAGCAGTTTTAAAATTTGCGAAGTAGGAGATATTGTCAGCATTTTTTCATCTTCTTTGCTTTCTGTAACAAATTTGTCTTCCACACAAAGAATATGCGTTAAAGCACTTTCCCTAAGAAGCTTTTTTATGTGCAGACAAACATCTGTTTTAGGTCATGCACTATGGAAAGATAAGCTAGCGTTCGCCTCATGTAATTTATGTTAATATCAAACGCACCAGCTAAACAGAATAATGTAAGATAAAGGACCTTTTAGCTGAATGTAAACTTCCATAAAGACAGCAATTTTGCGCCGAGCGCGGACGCTGTTTCATAAATTACTGGATTTGCTGGCTGGTAGCCCTCGCAAGTAATGTTTCAAGTTTACGCAGCTCATTCTGCATTTTCATTGAAAGACGAGACCTTATCTCACAAATTAGTCCGAGTTATTTAAAGGTGTAATTTAAATTTATACTTTCTTGATTAAATTTTAATAAACCATGACAGTTTTAGATATTAAACGTATTTTCCTAGGAAATTACACTTTGAGTTGAGCGTCTTAGTTCGTTGGGTATACCGCTGGGGAAAATGTAAAATGCATTGCAATTGCTCAGTCCTGACGGGCATTCTCATGGTTCCGTTTCTCTTTTCTTGCTGTGGAATTTATGCTATGTCGCGTACATTGTAGGTACTATTTAATTAGCTCAAATTAGCCATTTTTACTAGAATATTTAACAATCGACAGTACGGAGCTCTGGGCTAATTCCCACGTTGTTTGTTGGTCTTGACGTTTCGACACTCATTTCGGTGTCTTCCTCAAAAGTAGCTCTGGATATGTTTGCATGACGTTAAACTCAATAGTACTTGAAACATTAGCAAGTGTTACTGATTCGTTGCGCTTTACTGCATATCTACACAAATGCTATAGCATGTGCTACTTTAATTAACATATTGTTGTAACAGTATTGGTGACTGTGGTATTTACTCTTACATAGTTGGTGACATTGCACTGTTCATACCTATCTTGAAGGCTACAATGTTTTGACCATACTTAGCTCTTGATATGGGGCTTGAAAAAACGTTGATGATAATGTAGTTCAGTTATTATTAGTTAGTTTACAACATAATCACTCAGTGACAACCTACAGCGATAACTTCATCACATTTTAATGTACTTGTTTGGAAAACAGCTTCCAAGTGACGATTAAGCATAACTCTTAGCCACATGCTACTCTATACGTTCAACTATGTGTCCTCTCTTTAGCGTAGAGCGTAAAATTTCCCACTGCTGCATACGACTTTTCTCTCTACGGAAAACTGGAGCAACTTGTTGACTGTAATCTTCCGCTCCGCCCTTTCGCGGTATCTCTCTCGATGGTCCTAACGAGCAGAGCGCGCTTGATCCTCACTATGGAATTTTGATTGCGCATTTTGGCAGCTTATGGTATCTCCGCGCACGGCTAGACACAAGGCACAATTTAATTGTGCAGAAAATGTAGGCGATTCCGCAATGAAACGCCGGATTTACATACCGAGTGTCCCATAAATTCTGAGGGAGCAACTGTTGACTGACGTTATTTCGGTCGAGATGTTTTGGCTGCAATGAGCCGGAAATTATGATTCGCATGTAGGACTTGGCGCTGCGGAGGGAACTTGTTTTGGTTTGCGCTTGCATTTAAATAATTGGCACGTATGATGCCACAAAAAGAGTTTTTTCTTTACTAGTTAAGATCATCTTGTATCAAATGAGCTGAGTCTTATATAACTTCGTGTCATAAAATTGGTATGGTAATTTTAGTACTCTCGACCGTTAAGGGTAGGACAGGTAACGAATGCATGGACAAACGCATCTCTCTAATGGTTCGTCGCTGGAGCTCTTTATAAGAAGGTATCCCGTACGAGGCATGAAGCTATGGAAAGTTTTTGAAAAAAGAAAAAGAACTCTGCTGGCTAGCCATATGGGACCGTGTGGTAGACTACAACTTGGATTGCACGGTCTTCCAGCCCAAGTGCAACAATATGCACATGTCTGCGTTTAATGGTGTAAGCCCGTATTTTGCAATCATCCGCGTAAAACATATGTTTGGATTTAATGTATAGATTCAGATATGCAATATAATAAATGTGACCGAGAACTGAACCCTATGGTACACCGGAAATTATGTTTAAAGAATAGGGGCAAGCCACTGCGTACCGAAAAAGCTATGCCGTTTAGAAATGCCCTGATCCATGTAGAAGATTAAAAAACTATTAAGAAAAATGCTCTCCTTTTTTCGTATTTAATTAAACTATAGTTCCTTATTCATCAAGTTGAATAGGTATTGAAATATTCCTTTATAGCTCAATATATTGATGTCTACGTTAACATTAGCATTTCATCTATCGAAAATGATAAAGCATTTTAATTAAGGCTTTTGTCCAGTGGAGGATATTATAGATCTTAAAATAAAAAAAAATTGTGAAGGCATATTTTGGCTCAGTAGCACAAAGTATGGTTAACATGCGGTTTAGCAGCAGTTGTCTTAGGAACGATTTTTATAAGCGTTCTTTATTGGTGCTGCCCCTGGCAACTGTGCTATTAAATGTCTTAATTAAATATATTACGTGTCATAAAAATGTCTTCTTCCTCTTTGATAAAACTATGATTTTAGAAGAAAATTTAAAGATGATGGAGTTCACAAACCGTACATGTTTATAAACTAATTGCTTATTGACCGACTATATATCCTGCTATAAATTAAATTTTAACTGTTTCTTAATTGGAATTGTTTATAAGATTCTACTTAAAGAAAACGCCAAGGGGGGGGCATGGAGGGGCAGCTGCCCCCTCCCTGGAAATCAGACAAAAGAGTAAAAGTGAAAATGACGAGTCCAATATCCTCCGACATGTTCATAAGGTTTACTCTTCAATTTTGTATTACATTCTTATTCAGAGATACAAGTAAGCAAAAAATATGTCGATATGTCTTTGTTTTAGATACTTAAACTTTTAAATAAATAAAATGCGGACCGGCAAACGAAACTCTTCCATGCATTAAAACTCGAAAAAAAACAACCGTTTGGTTTTGAAATCTTAGATAATAAACGTATTAAGGACTAGAACTATTGCTCAGTTAAAATGTATTTCCAATTATATCATCTCACATTTGTGTGTTTAAAGATTCAAAGTACTAGTCAAAAACTCAAAGAGCAAAATAAGAAGTAAACAGGTTAGCATGACAAAAAAATCTGTTTGTGATAAAATAGAATGTTATAATAACAAGATTACGAGTAAATATGAGTTCACACAAGTTGTGTCTCACAGGTTTAAAGTCAATTAAAGCCAGTTAAGAGTTTAACATATAACTGCATATTTTCTTTTATTTTTACTGTAATACGTTTTAGAATAAAACATGGGTACTTTATAAAGTCTCAAATCCCACAAAAATAATATCCAAATAATTCACATCAAAATCATAACTATTTAAATACAACTATAACCACAGATATTTTAAGTAAGTTTATTTATTTATTTATTTATTTATTTAGTTTGTATTGATCGGTACAACAGGACGGGCCCAAAAACATACCAACCCTATAATTAAATTATATAATTAATACTAGCATATAGCTAATTATAATAATTAAATATTAAATAAAATTTACGAATCACCCAAGAATAAGTTAAAAAATGAAAGAGAAGAGCAGCATGCATAATGGAAACCTAAGCTGATTAGCATTAAAATGTAGAATAAAAATATTGGTAAACTTTCTTTCGGAACTTAAGATGACTATCAGAAAAAATATYTAAATCAAGTATCTGCGAAAGTTCATTGTAAATAGTTTTAATTCTATGTGACGGTGAATATAAATAATAGTTTGTGTTTAATTTGTCGATTTGAAATAAATTCACATGGCGGGTTGGGTATGAGGGAACTATAAGTTTAATACTTTCAACAATGTCACAGGAGTCGAATTTGTTATTAATGATTTTGAATAAGAACATGATATCATTAACTTTCCTAACACTCTCAAGCTGCAGTATATTTAATTTGCAATAAATAAGACGCCGTTCAACAATTGAGGGGAAGTATTTTTTATTAACATACCTTACGAATTTTTTTGAACATTTTCTATTTGTTCTATGTAAGTATTATAGCATGGATTCCAAACTACCGAACAGTAGTTCAGCAAACTGACCACATAAGCAATATAAAGGTTTCGTATTGTGTTTGGATTTTTAAACGCCTGGCAACTCCGACAAAGGAAACCCAACATTCTGTTAGCTTTCATTGTAATACTGTTAATGTGTTGGTCAAAAAGTAATTTGGAGTCACGCACTTGTTTTACAGATTGCAGGACACCGCCTGATAAGGAAAATACTGTAGGTATTACAATATTGTTTCTAGTAAAGGTAATATGATGGCACTTTTTAAGGTTTAAATGTAAATTGTTATCGCTGCAATATTGTGATAGTTTATTTAAGTCTTTTTGTAATTTTGTTATATCATCCTGACAAGTAATGCTGTGATAGATTTTTAAATCATCGGCATACATTATATATTTTGAGAACTGAAAGCATTTAGAGATATCATTGATGTATATATTGAACAATAAAGGCCCCAGATGTGATCCCTGCGGCACACCAGATGTTACCAATGTAGCTTTGGATGTGGTATAACCCAGCGAAACTATTTGACTTCGACCTCGAATGTAAGACTCGAACCAGTCCAAGAGGTGGCCGTGCACCCCGATACCAGCAAGCTTTTTTAATAAAATACAATGGTCAACCCTGTCGAAAGCTTTGCTGAAATCGGTATACACGGAATCAACTTGCCATCCTTCATTTAAATTTTGTAACAGATATTCAACATAAAGGAAAAGATTTGTTTCAGCTGATCTGTTAGCAATAAAACCGTGTTGTTCGAGGTTTAACATAGATTTTATATCGAAAAATAAGTAGTCATATATTATACTCTCGAACAGTTTTCCAAAAATACATAGTTTAGAGATTGGTCTATAATTKTCAACAAGATGGGTATTTCCAGATTTAAAAACAGATGTTATAAATGCAGTTTTCCAAGTAGAAGGAAAACAGCCCTCTTTTAATGATTTATTAAATATTATATGTAGTGGTTTGATCAGAGAGCTTTTACAGTTAATGACAAAACTTGCAGGTATTCCGTCCGGGCCTGCTCCTTTATTTGTAAGTTTATCTAGCTTCTTTTGAATATTATGAGAAATATTATATTGATCAAGGCAAGGTATTGAGTTATTTGTATCAATTGCATTTAAGTCAGTGTTAGACGGTAACTCGAAAACAGAAGAAAAATAATTGGCAAATGTGTCACAATTGTCTTGCAAATTGTATGCCTCGTGACCGTTATATTCGATGTTATTTGGTAAGGCGGTAGAATGTTTTTTGTTCCGAATAAATTGCCAAATATATTTTGAATTAGATTGAATGTTAATTTCAACAGATTGTATATATTTTCGGTAATCAACATCAATCAGAAATTTTGAACGGCCTCTTAACAATTTGAAGGTCAAATAATCCATGTTATTAAGATATTTTTTCCAGCGAGTGTGGAACATTCTTTTTTCACGAATTACTTTAATTGTGGCATAAGAATACCAGAATGGGAATTTTTGATTATATTTGGTGCGCCGCGAAACATGTGAATTGATCGCATTATTAATGATTGAATAAAATTTACGTACGCTAGCTTCCGTGTTGGTATTAAGTAATTCAATATCCCAATTTATATTACCAAGTACATTATTGACAGCATCATACTCTGCACGACGAAAATTAAATGCATTTAGTTTCATACTATTTCCGTGAAAACAATGAGTTACATCAATATTAAATTCAATGGTAGTATGATGTTTATCTTCTGGTACCAAACGAGATTGACTGATACTTAAATCTTTAATTTTAAAATTATTATTAAAAACTAAATCTAGAGTGTTACCCGATATGTTAACATTACCATTGTATATACCATTGTATATTGTAAGTTTATAGCAACTTCTGTTTATTTTCATAGCTTTAAGTATATTTCAGTTAAAATTAAACTTCATAAAATTTTTTTGGTCTAGATAAGTCTTCTTTTAGAAATTTTCTGCCATATCATTTTATTATTGTTGTTATTTAATCTTGTACTTATCTAAAGTATGACTTTTTAGTATTTCATTCCTTATCATTCTGTTTTCATTATAAGAATTTGCATTCTAAAGGAAATACTGCAGCTTTTGGGAGGGGATTATTAATTGTATTTATATAAGTATTCAGTATAAAAACTCTTGTTCAAAATTTATTGTTAAGTGAAATGTGGTTTGCAAATTTATCATAACTTTACAGGATGGCTTAGAAGACAAAGATTAGATATTAGCTAAGTAAATCCATCCAATCTCCGAAACCTCCAAAGTTTTATAAGGTGTTGTAGAGTGCTAAATCAAATAACCCCCGTATCGAAGTATCGTTTGTCCGCATAAAATATATCGCTGATTTAGACATTATCTTATTAATTGTGAAAGCAGTTTTCCCCTCCCTGGTTGTTTTCCCTGCCCCCTCTAGCTTGTGAGCTGGCGACGCCCTTGAAAGGTGTTACTTAATTATGTTTTGAAATATTGCATTCGCATACGTATGGCTTTACTTGTGCACTATCGAAGTATTCCGGCATTTATCGCCCATGTAACAGCCACAGCACACACAATCTGTAAGCCCAGAATCAATATCGCCTGACTGTCAAGCTCCCACGACACCGTTCGTGCCATTTATGACGAGAAACATTGCAAATGAAAGCAATTAATAAGATAGGTGAATAACAACGAACACGCCGTGGGACCTATCGATCTGAATACGCACGTCATTTCCGAATGATAAATGAATGGGCCGTGTAACGTGCAAGTATCGATGCATGTTGCAGTTCAACTTGTAACACAAATCCCTCGGAATAACTTGGAGGCAGATAAGCTCCGATAGCGACATTTTAATTGTGGGAAATTTATTAGTTTGAACAACGCACGATGCTATCACGAAAATCCGTGCAAGCTCCCGGTTGCCGCGGGCGAGAAGCGGCACGTCGGGCCGAAGTTTTTATTAAACAAAAATGAAAAAAGCTGCAGCTTGTCGGCGGGCCGGGCCGTGCGTGTTTCAGGTGCCCTCCGTGCCAAGCTTTTAATACACTCCACGTGACAGCCTCTTTATTTGTTGTTAAATATATGATTCCCCATCTGACACCCCCTCGGTGCTATTCTTTTATTAGAAGCGGAAGACAGTTGAAAAAGTTATTGCGCCATTTTGTCGGGGTGAGCCCATCTCTGAAAAAGGTAACTCATTATACGAGGGGAGGAAAGCAAGGGAGAACATAACATATGAATATGCGACTGGCTTACGACGGTAACATATTGCGCGAAAGGAGAGATGGTGCCACGATAAAAACAGCCTTTGATAAATAAACACTCAGCATGAGATATACCACCAATATCCGAAATCAATGATGGTGTTATTCGTTCTGTTGTGCGAAGAACTGCTGTTTTCGTTCCCGGGTTAGAAATGCCCTGCGGCGTCCTCCTTAAACTAAAGGTCCTATCTGCACATTTAATGTTTTGAGATAAATGTTGTTGTTTTGCTTTGTAGGTTTTCTAATACTTACTCTATAATATAATAACAGAAGTAAATTTCAATGAAAACAAGAACTATCTTGATTCTCATAATTAATTACATATAGGACAATGTGACTATGGAATACAATGCTACAAACCCATGAAGAGCAATCAGAATCAAAAAATATAATAAAATAATAATATAAATTTATTTGTGGTAGCGGTCAACATAATACTTTACATTCAGATGGATTACATATTACACTAAGGCAAATAGTAGGCGCTACTACAAAAGGGACTAAGAAGGCAGGAAACCTGATTTCTAATCTTAGTCCAGAAAAAAAACAATCTAATTACAGAATACCCAAAGTACTGGTCTCTCCGACCGCGCTATTAGAAAAGGAGTAAACTATTTATAGACGGGACATAATTACAAGGATGTTGCATAGGTAGGGTGGACATTTGAAAAAAATAATTGAAAAGTATAAGCACGCCGCGTGTAACTCACGTCTATGGGCCACGTTCAGCCATCCTGTAGAAATCAACTTGTGATCCGTGAAAATTTTCGAATTCCGTAAATAAATCTCAAACAAGATTTTTGCAAACGCTCAATGCGATTTACATCTGCCCTGGTTTAGCATGGGCCATACAAGACATCGCAATAGTTCATATGACATAAGACCGTTGCATCCGTTAGCTTTATTTTTAAGTTAAAGGGTAAGATATGGCGATAAGGATATAGCTTTTTCAAGCTAATGTATGCAACATTCAGTTTTTTAGTAATTAAATTACTAAAACGTAGTTCCGTGTCTATATCCACACCCAAACTTTTCGTTACTTTAGAGCACTGCAAAATACTATTACCAACTTTAATTTTTAATAACACTTCTGCTAGTTCTTTGTTTTTAACGAATACCCGTACAGAGCTCTTTAAATCGTTCAAACTAAGTTGATGTTGCAAAAAAGTTTGTTGCAATTGCTAAATTACTAAAGGGAAACGAAAAACGGACCTGGGTGTCATCAGCATATACATACGAAGTACCGTACTGAACACAAGACAACAAGTTACATGTATTTATACAGAATAAAATAGGTCCAAGCACAAATTCCTGAGGCACCCCAGACGTAATAACTCCATCTTCAGATGCAGCGGAATCCGTCACAGTATATTGTTTACGGTTAGTAAAATAACATTCAATAAGATTCACTGAATTCTGCGAAAATCCGACATACCCCAGAATTGAAAACAATAATTTATGATTAATTTTGTCGAAAGCCTTGGAAAAGTCCGAATGATATCATAAATCAAATCAAGAAGTGCAGTAAAAAAACTATATCTTTGTCGAAATCCTGATTGTCTGAGATGAATGAAAACTTTGTTTAGTGCAAAGATGAATGGAGTACATTGATAATTTATAATTTTGTAATCGTCCAAATTAGCATTTTCTGAAAACAGACTGACGGAACGTCTTTTAAATACACACACTGCGTTATTTTTTAACTTGTATTTTGAGGTGTAATCAATAAAATAGTTTTAAAGTCATGTTGATTATGTTTGTTCGCTTTTGAACTATTTGTCTCTTTTACGTATGCAATCTTGGATGACGTAATCCTAAAAAGCTCAATTGAGTTTCAAGCAAGAAAATGTACTAATGACCTGTCTACATTTCCCAAGATGGATTGAATTAGCAGCAGCAGCTAAGTAGGTGCTGTAAAGTTAAAATCTATGGACTTTAGACGTGGATTTATGAAGGTTACGTGCTTCAAGTGTATTAGTGATACTGCTAATTTAGCTTCAAACCTTAATATGTCAAGTTTTTGCCCTGCCGAACCTAGCAACTTAACAGTTTTGAACCTTAGGATCTTGATGTTATTATCCAAAATTGTGTAAGCAGCAAGTCCTTAAAAATTACATTTGCAGAAGTAAGGTGCATGTTACCTATTTTTTTACCTCTAAAAACAAAAAATTATCAATGCAAGCAGATTTATTGTAATAATGGCCACATCATTTTATATGCTTGTATACAATAACACATTCAAGAAGCGCATGCAAAGCAGTTACCTGCAAAGGTAAAATGAAAGTATAATACGTTGCTTGAGTTGCTATGCCGAGTATGAATAAACACAGCAGGGGGTGTGTTTAAGCTCTGTTGAACTGGTTAAGTTCTCTTATTGAATATGCCTATGTAGTTTGGGCTCCATATTATCAACAAAAAATTACTAAAGTTAGGGTCTTCATTGTCGTTTTATTCGTTTTGGGCTTATGGGGTACTTTGAAGAGAGCTTTAAAATTAAGGTATATTGAGAAGTGAAAGTTATTTACTGCCTGAATTGACTTTTTATGATCATGTATGATATTTTTTTAATGAGTTTTACAGGCATATGAAGAAATGAAAAAGTATTGCCAGCCTTGACCGAGATTTGAACTCGGGCCTTTTGAACACTAGTCAAACGCTCTACCCACTGAGCTACCAAKGCCCTATTCAGAAKCGAGGYCAAAGCGGCATATATTCATCAAAGTTATGTAATGCTGCTGAACGCCATCCAGCGCATTTACAGTTGAATCACTCGTCGCAGTGAATTGCGCTCCGAAGCTCGCAAATAACGAGCGACGAGTGATTCAACTGTAAATGCGCTGGATGCCGTTCAGCAGCATTACATAACTTTCATAAATATATGCCGCTTTGACCTCGATTCTGAATAGGGCCTTGGTAGCTAAGTGGGTAGAGCGTTTGACTAGTGTTCAAAAGGCCCGAGTTCACATCTCGGTCAAGGCTGGCAATACTTTTTCATTTCTTCATATGCCTGTAAAACCCATTAAAAAATATCATACATATATATATTGAGAAGCTTTAACTTACTATTGGTTATTATGACTACACTAGTCACATTACTTCACCCTTTTATAAACTATTATTACTTGCGCTACGATTCCCTAATTTTTTATGACTTTGTTAATTTCCTGACTAGCGTGATTTAAATACTAAAAATTACTAAAAACCCATTTTTATTTTAATTGCCTTTGAAGTAGAACGCGTTTAGATGACTATCGGAGTACAATGTTCAGCAGGTCTGTAGTTACTTGCTTTTATACAGCTACTTTAGATAACATCTACGTCTAACCTCTGTCTGCAAATCGTTGACGAAGCCTTTACAATTAACATACTTCCTTTAACTTCCCTTTTTAACAAGCTTTTACATAATTCAATTGATTGTTGTTCTTAAGTCTTTGTACCATTTTAAAAACATGATATTACAGTAGCTGCAAAGTGGTATATATTAACAGCGATTGTTGTGCATGCACATAACCATATATCATTTGAAGTACAGCAGTTCATTAAAAACATAATTTCAACCCCATCGAAAACAATTTTTATACAAATGGGATTTGCGCGCGTTGCGCAGTTTTGCAGCTTCTCGCTAATCCATGCAGTTGCAGTATCATGTAGCCAATAATTGAGTATTTTACGTTCGCTGTATTTATTTTCGAGCAATAATTGTCAATTTGCTTGATTAAATTATACAGCAAATATAGGTTTTATGCCGTTTGGGGCGTTAATTATGAATGAGGGCCTGGCCATACATGCGAATGTGAAAGGAACTGCTTCCCCATAGGACCATAAATAACGTTCAGAGCACGACAGGTTGAATGTGGATAATTTAGCTTTAATTCGTCCAGCAGGGACTGTGAAGAATTTGCGGAATTCCAAAGCGCTGGCTGGAGACGAATCGATAGTTTTTGTTGTGCTGCTTTATTTTTACGTGTACTCATGAAGCGCCTCTGGTTTTGCCATTTTCTTTCATCGCATACCTGCACCAGACGCCGCATAGAATTCCACTTATGACTGTGTCACCCAAGCATGTAATTAAAACTTGTGTGCCATTATAAATGACGAAAATTCGTTTTTGGTTTAATTTTCTCAAAAAATGAACGAAAGCTTTATATGTATACAACATGTTTCACGAATGATAATGACCCTGACGAAATTAAAAATGCAACCCAAAACGCATTTGCAGAGGTAACATTGATAATTGTTTTTATTTTTGAAAAATGTTTATTCAATAACATTAATGTAATAAATGTTCAAAATGTCGCCCTCCGCTGTTTTCACAAGCTTGAATTCGTGCCCAAAACGATCTTTTAACATGCATTAACATTTCTGGAGTGATGGATCTACATGCATCACGTATTTTATTTTCTAAATGTTCTACACTTTCAATCGGTGTTTGGTATACTTACTCTGTTACCATTCCCCATAGAAAAAAATCCAAAGGAGTAAAGTCCGGGCCTCCCAGTGGACAAGGATTAATTGAACCTCTTCCTATCCATCGGTTAGGCAAAACCAATTCAAGATGATTTCACACTATTCTATGATAATGCGCAGGTGCCCCATCTTATTGGAACCATAGATCTTGTCTTACTTGTAAATTTACATTTTGCAGAAGTACCGGTAAAATGTTTCTTAAAAAATTTAGATAAGTATTGCCGTTTAAACTATCGCGAAAATAAGGCCCAT
Organism: Rhyzopertha dominica; assembly: GCA_025024175.1. Classification (NCBI taxonomy): domain Eukaryota; kingdom Metazoa; phylum Arthropoda; class Insecta; order Coleoptera; family Bostrichidae; genus Rhyzopertha; species Rhyzopertha dominica. The sequence continues at coordinate 3,143,602 of QCXZ01000001.1, read as the reverse complement.
CAATTTGATTCCCCAATATTCCGCACCAGACATTCGTCGAGTAGATAGTTTCAAAATGTCCTTCTCGAATCCAATGTGGATTTTCATAATAATGCATGTTATGTTTGTTAACTCCACCATTATTAGAAAATCTTGCTTCATCTGAGAAACAAATGTCATAAAATCTCACATTCAAATTTTGGTGTCTCCGAAAAAGTCTTGAGATGTCCACATACACACTAAGCGCAAATAACATTGAAAATATTTTGGAAGTTATTAAATAATAATAATAAAACACTTGTTTTTATCCTACTTCCAATTTGAAATGCCGGCATTTGGCTTTGCCAAAAATAAAAATTGGAAGTAGGATAAAAACAAGTGTTTTATTATTATTATTGAAAAAGATATTACGTAGGTGCAAAAATGAAATGGTTGTGAAAACATTAGTACAAAATCCTTCAATGCCTACTAAACTATGGCAATTTTTGTACATAACATCTCAGAATTCCGTCGCTAATCCTCCTTAGCCGCGAACTAAATTACTATATTTATATCTGTGATAACTGCAAACCAATATGAACATATGTGATAAGTTTGATACTTGTGTTACATTCTTATAGTACATATACATATTTTTTTACTTGCTAAACGTTAATAAACAGTCGCCTAACTATAAGTACAAGGGGCGCAAAACTGTTATAGTATATGTATGCAATAATTGTGGTTTTTATGAGCAGAATCCGTCATCGCCGCTGAAACATCCGTGCAATTTCAATTTCGCCATTACAACCTACATGAATCACATCGAGCCCTGCGCAATTGGATGCGTATATGCTGAAAGCATTTTTACACTATTCCAACTTGTATTTGCAAAGCCATTTGTCATGGGTGCAGTGTGCTTTACACGTACTTTTTCATTTAAAATGGATTTTGCCCATACGCAACATGACAGCTGAAATTTAACACGCAGAGGACGCAGTTTTATTGCGACATATCTCATMCACCCCAGAGTGCAATGTTTTTCGTGCAATGATTTTGTGCTTGGACGTTGGGAATAACGTTGTAACTAGATCAGAACGACACACGTAGTACATAACTGGGTTCGTGAATAAGTAAATATCTGGCTGTCCCTCCAGGCGCAACGAGGATTTTTTTAAATTTTTCTCTTGCTCCGCTAGAAATGGGTGTCACGTAAACAAGAATAACTGTCTTCGTATGAACAAATTTTCAAGATAAAAAAAGCTTCCTTGTTGAAATAAACCTGTTCTTAAAGGAGCTTTAATTTTTTTCTAGAAATTATGTATACATGTAGCATTACACTTTCGGCTCTTTAGAGTACTAAAAATTCATATTTGCGAGGTATACAGGATGTTTTACGAATGATAATGACCCTGACGAAATTAAAAATGCAACCCAAAATACATTTGCAGAGGTAACATTGATAATTGTTCATCGCCTTAAAAATGTAAAACGTAGAGAGCTGTATAAATTCGTAAATTTTGACATAAACTTCAATCATCTGCTTTAAGTAAATTCGGTATTGTAAAACATATTTTATTTTTGAAAAATGTTTATCCAATAACATTAATGTAATAAATGCTCAAAATGTCGCCCTCCGCTGTTTTCACAAGCTTGAATTCGTGCCCAAAACGATCTTTTGACATGCATTAACATTTCTGGAGTGATGGATCTACATGCATCACGTATTTTATTTTCTAAATGTTCTACACTTTCAACTGGTGTTTGGTATACTTGCTGTTGTACCATTGTTTCTTAAAAAATTTAGTATTGGCGTTTAAACTGTTTAAACTATCGCGAAAAAGATAAGGCCCAATAATTTGATTCCCCAATATTCCGCACCAGACATTCGTCGAGTAGATGCAAATGTTGTCATAAAATCTCACATTCAAATTTTGGTATTCCCGACAAAAGTTACAAAAAGCCAGTATTTTAGGATAATCTGTCTCCTTTAAGGCCTGAACTAATTGCAAGTGATACAAATGAAATTGATTTCCTTTAATTATTCGGTGTACTGAAGACAGACTAATACCGGTTGCTCTTGAGACTACCCCTTGACTAATGTGAGGATTTTCATCAATCATTTCCAGTACTCTAATTTCATTGTCAGGGCTTGTTGCTATTCTTTCTCTTGACTTTTTTAGTGGTGGCCAATTTGTCCTTAAAGTTAATTCAAGTCTCTTGAAAATTGTATCGGCATGAGCTCTTCTATTTGGAAAACATTGTCTGTATAAACGGGCAGCAGCGGAAGCATTTTTCTAGCATTCACCATAAATCAAAATCATATCTGTTTTTTCATCATTTGAATGCATTTTGACTTTTAATAAATACAGTGACAGAAACTATAGCGCATAGCCATCATGGATTCCCAATTTATTTTTAAAATAATACCATTATGTAAAATAACCCCATTGGCTATGATAATGTATTTTGGGTTGCATTTTAAATTTCGTCAGGGTCATCATTCGTGAAACATCCTGTATATAGACAGTGAATCCTTTCGTTGGAGACTGATTCGTTTAGCCAACCGACATTACCATTCTCGTGTTCTGTGATGCAGATTGAAGCTATTTGCCACTCCTTCCAGGGATTACATTTAGCTGAAAAAGTTTAGCTTGTCGGGGTTCATTTTCATTTGTCACGCTTGAGAAAGATATTTAAATCTCCCATTCACTTAATCCACCCTTATTTGACTTTGTGAAATGGTCCCCAGCACACTGAACAGGAGCAGCTTAAAAGTCAAAGACAAAAAAGCGTTTTGGGAAATTCATTGGAACACATTTACACTGAAACATAAAAAGTAAAAATTTCAAGGTAATCCATTAATTTAGGACGGGAACGGTGATGAAACTTAATTTTTGTTTCCTTATACATATCGTATATAATCTTCTTTATTTCTGTACCCAAACATTCATTAAATTTCGTGAGCTGTTTTTTGTGCTTTGTTATAATCCCTTGTAACTTTAACCGGATTTGATCAAACCTTGGTACACATTCATTACAACTTCTTGAGCGTCTGATGGCAGTTCTTCTGCAGGGTCAGCTTCTTCTTCTGCATTTTCCCATAGACGAAGTATGATGAAGAAAGAAATACACTTCGAATTAGCACAGAAATATCATGAGCACAACTCTTACGTAAGACGATCGATTGTCAACTAGATAAAATTTGTTTCTAATTGCTCTACCTGCTACCTGCTATCCATTTTATTTAGAAAAGGGTTACGATAATCGGTATTAAAGTATTACGTTATTAAGTCTACCGTCTCAATTTTAGAAACAAGGGATTATTTTGCAGTGACGGCCAAACTTGGGTATGGGCGTATGCCCATTCATTTAATTCAGGTCAAGCGTTTTCTTATTATAAATTCTGGGCAAATCGTGATAAACAATTATCTGTACAGGTAAGAAGGCAAACGTGTCCACGCGAACGTTATGCAAATTCATTTCTAAAGTTGCTCTAAATGGTGGCACATTTTCTACTTCTAAATAGGATGATCATTGTCAATAGGGCACTGAAACGGTTTGCGGGGAAAGAGAAGTAGTATAAAAGTCACGGCACGAAATAAACAAAGAAAGTACATTATAGTGTGTTTGTAAATTAGTCTAGGAAACGTATTTTCAGTTTCCAAAAAACTTGTCAACGTGAAAACAACTTTAGTTTTGGAACTACTCAAATAACTGATTTTTTGGTTAGCTAGTACGAAATAACTTTGATTTTTGTCATTTTTATTCGTGTTATAATATGTGAGTATTACACAACCACTTCTCTTTAAGCGTCTCATTGTATTCTGATTAAACTAGCACTAACAGTGTGCTCAGTTAGTTTAATTTAGTCGCGCGTATAATGAAAATGATAATAAATCTCCTAATGGACCTGAAATAACCGAACAAGTTTGAAGCTCATCTGCACATTAAAACTGAAACTGGTAATCTGAATTCCTGCACCAACAGATACGTATTGTACAAGCTCGAGAATAATCGAGGGTATTGTTCACGTGCGTTCTGTGTGGTTGTAACTCGCCGATATTGGGATAATACCTTACACCCACCCTTTCTCCTGCATGGCTTTCCATCGAAATAGTTTTCGGACAAAACATCTCCGGCCATTAATAGTCCAGTAGGCTTGTTACGCGCGGTCCATTTAAATCTTCTCTTTGTTCTCCCGCTATGCCCTAATAAAGCGGGATATAAACGCATCGCCTCGGTAATCCGGCTACACCATTCGGCCTAATCTGCATTATAAACTTTCATTTATGATCTTTGATAAGTGGCTTTATTTCCTGTTTGCGTTAAAGGTGCTTTCTTCATTTCCAGATATGCGGAAATGAGAAAGACAAGGGCAAGCTGACTGGCACCGAGAAGAGGAAAGCTGATGACGGGGAACCTAACAAGGACCTTAAAAAGGTAAGGTTTGTAGCTTCTAGTTTCCTGGATTTGACATTCTCATTTGTTACACCGGAAACTTAATGCAGATCTATTGTCATGCTCGCGAAGCGAAGATTATGTTGATTGCAGTATTTACTCTCACAGCGGGGGCTCACTATGAATGTACGTACATGTGGGCTGTGGCATTATAAATGTCTTGCCTATGTACTAGCACAAAGCGCAGCTTTCTAAGGTCTCGATATGTATGCTTACGTAGTAACCATTTTCAAGATATTTAACGTTTATGCCCTTGAAAGCACAACATATCTTAAAACAACAGATTCTTTTTCCCTAATATTTACAACAGCTAGATCTAATATTAAACCTTGTGGCTTAAGAATTGTAATTGCAAAAGCTAATTGCGATGGGAATTGTTTTATTTATTTATTTATTTGGATACATTACCAAATAGTCGAAGCCCATTACAGGTGAGGGAAATAGCAATAATAATAAGATATTACACATAAGGAGGGCATACACAATTCTCGATTTCACGAACACTACAGGAGAAAATGTCAAGTAAATCACAGACAGAATTATAGTTACTGCACATAACGTATACAGGAGAAAACTTAAGTAAATTTGTATGAGCGTAAGGTAAATAAAAACAATCGATATTACGACTAGCTGGTCGCGGAGCTCTGAAGTACAATTGCATAAGTAAAGATGTACAATTTACCTGCCCAGATATTATTTTATATAGAAATATAATTGAATGAAGCTTTCTACGAGCAAATAAACTGTGCATTTCTAATTTTTCAACAATAGATCGTTAGGGTAACCTACAGCTGGATAAACACCATTAGAAATAAAAAACAAGAATTTAAGAAAACGTCTTTGAACACTTTCTAAATTATCGATGTAGGTGTCATATCCTGGAGCCCATACGACGGAGCAATACTCTAATTTTGAGCGTACATACGCAAAATACAAAAGCTTCAGCGCAGCAACATCCGTAAATTTTTTACATGTCTAATAATGAAGTGTAGCATTCTATATGAGCGCGCAATACAGTCAGTCACATGGGGGACAAAACTCAAGTTCCTGTCAAAGATAACTCCAAGGTCTTTTATGGTATCGCGTCGGGATAGCTTGTTCTCGCCTATAATCTAGTCGAAAATAATTGAATTATGGACCCTGTAATATGAACATGCAAAACATTTTTGTATATTCAGCGGTAACTTATTGACCAGACACCAATTTTCAATACTTTCGAGATCGTTTTGAAGATTATGTGCATCATTAAGGGACTGAAGGAAGGCAAACAGCTTTAAATCGTCGGCATACAGTAAACTATGACATTTAAGTCCTATCGAAATATCATTGACATMTATGATGAAACGCAAAGGCCCCAAAACGGARCCCTGAGGGACACCTGAGGTAACATAGAAAGCAGGAGACACATGTCCGCGGTACCCGACGTACTGCCGCCTAAACTAAAACTGCAAAAGTGACGGAGACAATCCAGTTGTAGACAATTTACATATGAGTGTAGTATGATCGAGACGGTCAAAAAGCAAAAATCCGTATAGATTGCATCGACCTGCATCCCACAATCAAGACGCTCAGATATGAAATTTGAAATACACGCTAAATTTGTAGTAGTCGATCTACCAGAAGTAAAACCATGTTGACAGTCTGACAGCAGCGGTCGTACGTGATATTCCAAGTGTCTATGCAACGCAATTTCGAAGACCCTGGCAAAATTTGACATAATTGCTATTGGGCGACAGTTATCAACTAATGTCTTATCCCCTTTTTTTTTAAACCGGACAAGGTCTTGTTACTTTCCATGTGTTAGGAAAAGTACTAGTGTTTAAGCACAAGTTAAATAAGATGCATAAAGGCACGACAAATGCAGTCGCACAATCACGAGCGATAAACTAAGGAATACCATCTGGGCCTTTGGTAAACTTACACTTGAGTTTTTGTATTGCCAAAACAACTTCATCTTGGGTAAGTGATGTCAAACTCAAAACGTTTGAGAAATGAGCATTATCTGCAACATTATAACTTGTAGTATTTGAAAGGTCAGGAGTTGCAAACTTAGATTGAAAGTATGAGGCAAGGAGTTAACAATTTGCTCTGGAGATGATAGATGTGACTCATTATATACTTATATACTTCTCCATTATTTCGTTATGGGTGGTATTAGCAATCGCTAATGTCATAAGTTAAATGAGAAACATTTTCAAATCGAACCGTTTTCATTCGTGGCATTTGATTAGGAGGACTATAATTGTCCTCATAAAGTATATCTACGACATGACCTAAAGTTCCACTGGCCAATCAATTGTAACCATTACTAATTCGATCAAGTATATTTCGAAAATTTTCCTTCTAGAAGAGATTCACTTACTTCAGTTTGGTCACTATAAAGTGCTCTATTATTCACAGATGACAACTAATTAATATCTCCAGTCTTGCCTCGAAGAAAAAGCTCTACGTAAATGTAGATTAATTTTCATAAGTAGGTATAAATTTACACCAACACATTTATTCATCATTCACGCGAATGTAAACTRAGATCTTTGAATGTTTTACTTATTCCCAATAAAAGTTAATTGTCAAACCATTAACACGTACAGCAGCATCACCAGTTGACGCAAGCAATAGATAAGATGATAGTCGCAATGAGTGTGATCTTTCCAAAACCAGCTTTTGATAGGCTGGACGTTCTCGTAACCTCGGAGGTAACTAAGTGGTTTTTTAAATTTATTAATCACTTCTTGCTGTTCATCAGAAAAACATCTAATTTGGCAAATAATTTTGATTACTGACGATAGGATTTATAATTCAATAAATTTTTATAAAAAAAATTCAATAGTTAGCGCTTGAAAAGTAAATTCCAGCTCATGAAGTCCTAGATCAACATTTGTGAAAAAAAAGGAAAAAAAGCTCGGCCTGATTTTGCACCAAGGTTTACAACGATTGTAAAAAAATCACTTTTGTGGAATATTTTGTAGATACGAAGTTTACATTTAGAAAAAACTTAGTTCATTTCACAGTTTACGCCTCAAAAATTGTTGCGCATACCACGCCATATGTGAGTTCGCTGACCACTGTTTAGGGTGTAAATTCAAACGACTATCGTATAGTTATCCAACAGGATGAAATCCATAAATTATGAGCTACATATACGATAACTTGCTATTACTAACTAGTGACGCCATGGATCCATTCAATCTTGATTTCACGCACAAGCAGGTAATTCAAATGATGACAAAAAAAAACAAATATTTTATACGGACTACTATCTTATGCCAATTCCATTAGTTTGAAAGGGTGACCAATTCGCACAACTAAAGAAAATACAGTTACTTCCAATTGGATATTTATTTCATATCTTTTTGTATTAAAGTAATACCTTTTATGTTACCTCCTCCGTTATCTCCGAAATTGGGAAGTTTACCTCATTTTCAGTTCAGTCAATAACAATCTCTGCAATGGGAAGAGTCATGATATTATTATAGAAATAGTAATTACTTATTTTATACAATCCACTTTTGTGATGGTTCCCTTTATCCTGAAAAATCAAAGCTGTATTTTATTTCATGTTTCCCAACATTGCTAGTCCTGCTTCTTTATATCTTCCGTTTATGGTATCAGATAACCCTATTTTAATATTGCGTATTAACCAAAACAACAATAAATAATACACTGAAACCTAATGAGCGTCAGTCTGTCTAAAATAGCTTTAATATACTTCAGCTGATCCAAGTAAAAGTGTTTTGCAACCCTATAACTAACTTAATCGCTACTGCCACACTGTACTGTGAATTCTTGATTTGATAATTTTTATTACAGTTATTATTTCTGGAGCTCCAGTAATACGCGGTCTGTTAGCAAGCCAGTTCAAATCTTCCCCATTCGTTACTTCACTTGGACACTCCCTTACCTACATTCAATTAGTTATCTTTCAGTTGCACCGCAAGTAAAAGCTTTGATGTCAATTTAATCAATCTCTTAGGGCTATATTTACCCGTTTTGCAAAGTGAGATGCTTTCTGCAGACGGACTTGAAATGGAAACGTTACGTTTCATCTTGTGTTGCCTCAAAATTGTTTTAAATTTGTCTCGAGCCTGCATTCCTGATTCAGCGACCGCCTTAATTAAATTTGAAGCTTTCAGGCCCTTTGACCATATCGGTTACCACAATGCCTACTCGTATTTGCGTATATATGGAAATATCTTCTTTGATGTATTGGTCCCGTGGCTCGCTCCGGCGGTAAATATTTACGTTCAAACCGCATATTTTCATTGATAAATTTATCTCGCCCTCTCTTTGATGTAGATGTGCTCATTTTCATTAGCTCAATGGCTAAAGGATACGACGCTATCAACGAAAGCTTTTTCGGGACAATTTTAAGCTGGGTTGAGAAGATATTAGTGACGCAGAAGAGATGTATATATATAGGACCTTGATTAGATTGTCTTAGTTATTTAACGAAAATTTTTTTTTAATTTTGGACATTTGTATTTACTTGCTGAAGGAACGGAGTATCAATATGCTTGCAAATTTATTATACTGAACGAGTTTCTTTCTATTTGTAATCTGCTTTGGAGTCTTTCTTTTTTAGGTTCAAAATTATAGATTGTATAATTTCAGCTGAATACTGTGACGCGGATTGAAATGTAGTAAATCAAAAATGCTATCGTACTAACTGCGCCCGTCACTTGTTGTTTAATGTTCCTCTAATTTGTGTATCCTCATTATCATTTTCAAAATTTTGGTCTGTTACAATAATTTTTTGAAATATTTCCAAATAACATTTTCAACTTTCCCCGTATTGTTAGAGTTGTCTTCTTTGCATTTTCCATCGTTTAATCACGTCGACATTTCCAGTGGAATACCTTCGCAACGTAAATATTTCTAATGTTTCGATTTAGTATTCTGAACTTCCCCCGTATTGCGAGAATTCTCTTCAAAGTATTTTTCCTTTCGCATCTGCATTTCCAGTGGAATATGCTTCTTGTGGACCACTTTTTACCGCGCCGTCGACAAAAACCGCGAGAGATTAATGCGAATCAGTGTGGTTTCCACGAGCCGTTAGATTCGTATTTGGTAGCATTTGAAACAGGTGTGTTGTGAAAATTCGCTGATCGGTCTATGAACATATTGTGCAACGTTCATCCAAAAGTTTTGGGATTATCCGACCAACGAATTCTATTTGGACGCTAGAAGCTATTGGTTGTTTCGTATGAGCTTCGTCCAAGCCGCTTTTGCGGGATCTAAATCACAACGCCACACGTTTCGCTCGATATTGCTTCTTGTAAGAACCCTCTTCAGAGGTGAATGCTATAATCGATTCTTTTTGGCTTTGTTGTAAGACTAATTTGTAACTATAGGGTTCCTTTCACGTTTTTGATTGTGATCGATTGTTCGAACTGCTTTTGTGAACGATTGCTTTCCTTGACTGGTTCCTGGATTCTTTGGAGGCCGCTGATCATACCACGTTTTCCCGAATATTCTATCGAACACGCCAGGGATTCTGGCGGTTATCTTACCAGAACCGAACCAGCTCAGTCCCGAATCGAGGGGTTTTCAACGTCCCCTAGGATTCAACCCACTGCTTGCGTAACAGATAAGTCGACACTAGTTTCTAGTTCAAATTGACGGTTTTATGCGGTTTTACCGAGATTTTATAGCTTAATCTTTCCAACATTTAGATCATAAGTTAACTTACTCCAGGTCAACGACATTCAATCATTGTTTATTAAGAATTCGTTTGATAAGGTACAGTAATTGCAATTTTAATTAATATTACATATTGTTTAAGTGTAAAATACATATACAATTTAATATTATATAACGTTTAAATCAGACTTAACTTAATTCGTCAGTTATACATCTCACTTGTTCACTTGTTTTTTTTTTTATTTCTGAAAGAACAATTTGTAAAGGGAAGAACTTGTAAACGTACGTGTGCACACTAACGGTATTCCATCGCTATCCCTGAAACAAAAGAAAAGGTACATTTATAAAAAATTGTGTTCATATTATCGCGAACGCATACTTACCTTATTAATCCAATAAGCTTTAATTTTTTTAAGGATACTTACCTTGTTATTTTATAGCGTATATTTGATTTAATAATCCTTTTGCATTTTAATATATTAAATTCATTTCTAATTTTGTATTCGCACTTCAGACAATAAATCTTGTGTTGCTTTTGGGTGGAACCGTACGCTTTTGTTATATTCGTCTCTTGCAGTTGCGGTTGGATCACTTGGGGTGGTGTTTTGGGAATTTTAGCGATGTTTGTTGGTAAATTAGCGACACTTAGGCAGTTCAGCTCTTCTAGTGATTGAAGTTCCGCTCAACTTTCTTGGTTTTGTTATTTATAGATATTTTGGAGGTAAATAGACCAAGTGGCGCTCACATTTCTAACGGAATAATTTGGTTAATTTCTTGATAACCCCGACCCGTCTCCACAGAGCTAGAGAGGCACTCGATTACCTCCAAATATTCGCGCGGAATCCTTAACCTGGGATCAATTGCGAGAGCTTTTGTTTATTGTTGTTTCGTGAACGTCACGTTAAAGGTCCACTTCACTTGGTCAGTATTATTTATTTGTAAATCAGTGAAAAGGTAGCCCAAGTAGCCGATACTTTTTAACTGATTAATAATTGAAAGTGCACAATTTTTTTATTTTCGAAAGCAGCAATACACTTTTAAATTATCTTGCTACGGAACTGTAGTAATCATGACCAAACATGTAATTTGATTAAAATTCACAGATGAGTTGGCGTTGTTTCCTCCTGTTCACAAATGAATACATGTACATATTTCTTGAACTTTCGCGAAACATCAGCGTTGTAAATACTTCACTTGTTATCGGCTATATGTATGTACATTTTGATGAGCTTTACGTTATCTTATAAATTCAAATCCTTGTGGTGAGAGAAATTCGTCTACATCAGAATGTACCCTCAAAGGGTAACAGACCCGTTCCCGTTTTATGGTTCGTTTATTGATATTTTACACCGCAGGATCGTAACGGCGGCACTTTGTATTCTTTTATTAAGCGTAATAAAAACTATATTCATTATACCTAATGGCGTCATAGACATACTTCTTAATTTGTCTACCTTTTTATGCCCCTGCGTTATTTATATGCTGTAATCAACGTAAATATCTTACTACTTCATCCCGAGTCCATACATCCAAAAAAGGACGCCGTAAAAATGGGAGCTATGAAAGCTCCCAACTTTACGAGGTTTATATTCACGCCTATTACAGCCCGAATTGGTTTTTCACGTCAGAGATCACCTTGTCATGCGTGACTAGGTCCATCGCGTGTTCCTGGCGAAAACCTCCGATCGAGAAACTTTCTGTTACTCATTCACTTTATTACTGGTTTCGTAATAAAAATTGCAATTGTGTCGGGGGCAATTTGACTTTGATATTTATGGAATTCAGATTAGAAGTTTAATGTATGAAATCGCCGGGTTTTATTGTCACGTCATTTGTCCCGCACTTTGCGAGCGTCGGTGGAGGTCGTAAAATGCATAAAAATATGGTAATTTTTACAAGATAAGTGGAGTAACCGTAACTAAAACAGGAAGTAGCAGGGGATTTTAAGGGCCAAACGCGCGACTTGCATACTAAACAGGAAAGCTGAGATGGCCGATTTTATTATCAAACGCCTAAGAAGAACGAGAGCGGGTTTTGGATGGTCTTAGTAGGTGGGATTTTCGGTTTAAATACTTGATTCGTTTATAAGTCCTCACTGAAGACATTTTATAACGATTCATTAAGTATTGAAGGTTCCAAAAGAACAAGCAATACTTTTTCTTTACACATATTGGCTAGTTATCCCAATAATCATCTCTTATCCAGCGAATTTCACTCTGAAGCTCGAAAATACTGAGCGACGAGCGATCCAGCTACAAATACGCGCTCAGCAGCATTACATTGTAATAAACTTTGATAAATATATGCCGCTTTGACCCCTGATGGGGCTTTGATAGTGCAGTGGCTAGCACGTTTGACTAGCAGTCAAAAGGTTCCGGGTTCGATTCCCGCTCAAAGCTTGAAATACTTTTTATTGTATAGACCCACCTCGTATGAGGTTAATATTCCATTAATCTTGAGAATTATGTTATTTGACATAACTTGAAGTTTTATCTTTTGATGATTGTTAAGATGAAATCAAGTTACACCTGGATAAGAGCACGAGCGCCAGGCTTCATAATCTCGATGTCTCTTGAAAGGTTTTGTTCAAGTACAGAAAGGTCTTTACTTTGCAAAGCCAATGCTACGTCATCTGCATACACAAATTTTCTTGATTCAGTTACTGGAAGGTCCCTCACTTATGTAAAGGTTGAAAAGAATAGGCGAAAGAACCGATCCTTGTGGAAGACCATTATTCAAAATCCTGAATTTGCTGATTTCCTTTTCCGAAACACTCTAACTTGACGTCGGGGCAGCATTCGTTGTATATCCATCTTTCCACACAGCATCATAAGCCGCCGATAAGTCTATGAACACTACTCCAATTTTCAATCGTTTCTGGAAACCAGCTTCAGCATATGTTGCTAAAGCCAAGACTTGGTGACAGCAGCTTCTATTCGTCCTAAAACCTGCTTGTTCTTTCGGAAGTGAATCTTCAATAATAACAATAGTCAACTCTCTTAATGTTTTACTATCATCATCTAATCATCTAAGAAGACGGTATTAGAGCTTTCTAAATCAGACTTTTTTATTTATTTAACTTTCAAAAAATATGAAAAGTATTGAAAATTTTTCAGTACGATGCCTCAAGAGTGCATATTGATATAAAAGAAATGATTGTTTAACAAGCTCTTCAATTTTATTACATGTTGAAGAAAGGAGATTTAGTTAAGGTTTTTGCTACAGATTCTTTGAAACGTTATATATACTCATAGATAATAGTAATTATTTCTAGTATCTATTTGTTAATTTATGTGCCAATCCTATTTTGCTGCTTATTTTTCGCTTTCCATTATAGTATAGTTATAATGGAACAGCTTAAATTCGTTGCCCTCCCTTTTCTGAACTACTGAAATGGATCGAAATGTGAATTGTAAATTTTAATATTCGTCTTGACTGAATAACACGAAGTATTAATTTAATCGTTAGTCTCACTCATCTCAATTTTCAATCAATTACCCTAAATCTCGCTAACGTCAACTGTTCAGGTATAATTATACTCCATGTCAAAAACCGATTGGAGTTCCCTCTGATTAGGCGAACAACGTGGCCTTCCTCATCTGCCGAGGAAAGCGAGGGGGCTAACTGGAAATCCTTGTTCCTGCCTTCGAGCACAATTAAAACTTCTTTTGACAAGAGGCGTTTAAAAAGCACCAGCGCGCATCAAATTCCCAGCGAACATTTTACACCAAGACGGAAGTGCGGATGTTTCTTATCTGCCGTCCAATTTTCTGCAACCGGAGCGGGCATTTGGTGTGACAGTTGACAAGAAGGAACGAAGTGGAAAATAAAGTCGATTTACCTTTGCTTTTTAAATTAAAGTGGTTTGCTTCCATCTCGAATTACTCCGAGATAATCTTTTACAAGCCGTATTTAAAGCAATTTTCTGAGAAGACCTAATGTCTTTCTCTAATGGAAAGGAGGTGTTCTTATCTCGGCGATTAATTTTGTCATTATGTTATTTGTTGTCAGCTGCGGTTCAGAATGAACTAGTGATATTTTACACCTTATTGTCAGTATTTATTTCAGACCTATTAGCTGTTAAAGACCAATATTCTTCTGAGGGTGATTACAAATCTGGGTCTTGCAAAAAATTTCGGGATAAGAACCATATACTATGGCTAAGTAAGAGCAAAAACTCCAGGTGTCTCCATGTTCCTCGTGACTGGTGATAATTTTCATTCACTTTGTTATTTGCAATCGCAATGCCTTAGTTAGCTGAACATGATCGCATCGAAATTTTGATGATGATTGGTTATGGAGATAGAAGGCGAAGTTATTAAAACATTGCATCGTTTTGACGAAACTGGCAGTGTTAAAAGGTTTCTACGAGTGAGGAAAGTAGCTTGAATGTCCTTTTAGATGTGCAAGAGAATCCCAAGTGTTCCATACAACAGCGTGCTCTCACTCACCATATTAGCAGAAGACCTGTTCAGAAAATTTTGAAAAAAGAGAAGTTTCATCCATACAAAATCACTTATTACAAATACTGAGCGAAGATGATTTCGATCGTAGGATAGAATTTTACGAAACTGCTATGAACATGATAGATCAAGATAGAAACATTTTAAATTGGATTATGTTTTCTGATTAAGCGACATTTTGCCTCAATGGTAATGTGAATAGACATATTTGCAGCTATTAGTCGGACACAAATCCACATTGGATGGAACAAGTCCACACACAACACCCTCAGAAAGTCAATGTCTGGTGTGGTATTATCGGTGAGCACATTATTGGGCCTTATTTCATCGATGGAAGTCTGATTGCGGTCAAGTATTTACAGCTTTTGTGCGAATACATTAACCAGAACTTATTCCTAATCGTGAAAATGCTGCGCGTGCTTCTGAACAGATATGGTTTCAGCAAGATGGTGCAAGGCCCCATTTTTCAGTCAACGTTAGCGGATATTTGGATGCGATATTTCCAGACAGATGGATTGATAGGCGCGGAGCGATAGGATACCCAGCACATTCCCCTGATCTGACGCCGCTTGATCTTTTCGTGTGGGGTTATCTGAAAAATCGTATTTGTACTGATTGGCCACATAATGCAGTAGATTTAAAAGGACGAACTTTTATTCAAGGCTGCATTACTGCCAGGAAGTAAATGGGGAACATTTTGAACATCTTCTGTAATGTAAATCTGAAAAAATACTACATATTTTACGGAATTATGTTTTTCTTTTTTACTTTTAGGGTAGCCAATTCGCTATAAATTGATCAAACTAGACAAAAATTATCACCAGTCAAGAAAAAATTGTAATACCTGGCTTTTTGTCCATTTTAGCGATAAAGAAAATAGTTTTCATTCTTTTCGTTCCCCGTCAGGCCCAATTATTGTATTTACACTTTTTTCAACTCAGAAGCAATAAACTGTACAATTGTGATGCATTTGACCTCCTTCCCATTAAAAAATGCGATTTGCTCACATATCTCGGAAACGAGAACTGACAAGTAGTTGAAAAATGTATTTTTGCAACTTTACTGAAAGTCGACCCCTCAGTTCTGTCCTGAAAAGGACGGATGAAATATTCACGTGCGCCTTAAAATTCGACATGAGACCGAAATGAAATAAAGCCGCACGCCATTTGCTGAAAACGCTTTTTTATTTTATTTTACACGCCTATTCGGCGGACGAGAGAAGTAACATGCACGGACTGCCAACGCTGCAATAACGATACCGCCCCTAATGTACTCTTTTTTTCCACGTTTCCGCGGAATCGCATATACAGACCGCACATAATGGCGAGCTGTTTCGCTGCAGGTGACGGCGCCAGAGGGCGCTGTTCTCGGCAACAGTTGTTGACACTGATTCTTTCAGAGTAATATCGTGATTGATGACTGTTGGTGCGATATATCACTGTCTACGTAATCGTGGTTGTTCTTGGCCTGACGCAAGTTGTTGGCCGTTACATCAAGACGTTTTCGAATAAATGTCGCTCTGGTAACCTACGGTTCATGTCGGTAGAAGAACGGCTATACGTAGACATCTTGCCGTCAACATTTTTCATTCGGCTTGATGAACGTCCTTCTGCTCGTAAATAAATGCAGGACAAAGGAACTTGTATAAATTTTGTGGTGTCTATTCACCCAGCCTTACAAACTATATGCTGCCAAAGCTTGCCTTTGTTTACCGTTGCTAACTGGTTTATGTCGTCTAAACAAATCGCAAAATTTATTCCGAAATTTTTATGTACTATCATTACTCATTTGCATAGTAAATAAGGGTTAAATTAGAAAAATATTCCTTTACAGGAAGACTGAAATTCTAAAATTTTATTGGACATTACAATTTTATTGCTCAAATCATCCTCTTTACAACACTCTGCTGCTGCACGGATCTCCAATAATCTGCAGTTAACATTTGACAGAGAAAGTATTTTTTACCAAACCATTTTGCAAGTAATCGATTAGCTCAGGTATTCAGTATATATCGTATATTCAAAGACTGAAATGGTAAAATCTGGTACTCTTCTAACCGATATACATCCAAGATAATATTTTGTCGGATAGATCGCTGTCACTTGAAAACACTGACAAAAAATTAATAGTCTGACGTTTCGATTACACCTGTAATCTTTGTCAAAGACGAAGAACCTCAAAATTTGCCTGACACAAGTCCAAACAAAATTTTGACGCTGAAAGGATTCAGCCTCGGATATACATCCAACATCATCAATGTTCTCAGTGCTTATCTCTCCCAATTCTTCTCGACTCATATCGAAAATCAGAATAGCTTACAATAAATAATAAGTTGACTTCTATATACTTTATATCTAACGAATTTGGTATGGCACCACTTTGGTAAATTGCCTCAAGTCAATATCTTCCTTAATATTTAACTGTCAAAATTTCTTTTTCCCATTCGAAATCGTTAGAAATTATTATTGAGGGCATGGAATACAATAACGCAATAAATTTTATTGCAACGTTTCGAAACTATGTTTGTTTCTTCTTCAGGCCTAAAGGGAATGCAGTACATTAGCAATAGTGTCATTAACATTAAATAAAAATATCGAGGAAGCCTGTCCATCGCTGCGCACCACAAGCACTTTAAATTATGTATAATTTATGAGTACACCTAATGATTTAATGACATCGAAAGGTTCATATGTGTTTGAGGAGGAATTGATTTTTTTTATCAAGAAATATCCCACAGATACATCAAGGTCAAATCGTTTTTGGGAACATACATACTGGTCACAAGAGAGTCCACAGTGACTTAGAGAAACACACTTTCAAACTACCTAGACCATCAGTTTATGGTGCGGAATTATTGATGGTAACATTATTGGTCCGAAAATGCTAGCGTCGCAACGCTGATCTTCCACCGCAAAAAGTTTTGAGATCTCATGTAAAACAAAGTCAGTTATTGTAGTTACTACCTATGGAAGCTCCTATCCAGAAACTTTAGAATATTTTTTATTTTATTATTTATCTTCTAATATTTATAGTGACCTTATCAGTATTAGTTGAGGTAAAATGGTTAAATCATATGATGTCTAATAAACAAAAATTGCACGTTACTTTGCAGTCACGCAAAATATTAGTATATCACCTGATTTTTCTCACTATAATTAGATTTTGAACTGACGTGAACAACCTTATTGACATATGGCGGATTGAAATTTATATATATTATTATGTTTTGTTGGTATATTTTGATAAATACTTATACCGCTTAGGCTACTTATTCAGTAAATATTATCTGGACTATCAGTTCAAACAAATTAAAAATTTAATCGGAAAAAAACCTTTAACTCTATGGAGCATGTATATAATATATATAATATAATATCATGTATTATTATACTCGGCCATTAAGAAATTGTTACATATGACATTGCATTCCTGTTGTGATTGTCACAATATGTATTTAATTTTTTGTTGCTACTGGAACTGTGGAAGCCACAGCATCGCATTTTTGCTTAAGAGTATTTGTATCGATATGTTTAAACGGTTTTATCATAAATAACACACAATAGAAAAAAGCAATTTAGATTATTATCACAGTTAGTTAACCGTGTGTGGACCCGTATTCAAATTCTTCCGTGTCCTCACTGGCACTGCCATGAATCAAACATCGATTGCTGTAACCAATTCGTAATGTTTAGTGTGCGTCGTTGCCAGTCAGCAGTTTCGTCTGTTGATTTCCCTAATTGAGTCCAATTAACTGCTACCTAACTACTGTAAACATACCTTTCTGGTGCTCCTTTTATCTATTCTGTAGTGCTGCAAGTTGCGTGGTATTTCCAAAATTCAATACAAACAAGTCTGTAGACTCTAATTTTAGAAAGGTATAGATCTGTCGGAAATATATAATTTAAACCTAAAGGGGTAGCAAAAGGCGACTCTTCTTAATTACGTAACAGAATTTAAATGCTTAGTTAATCACCAGCTATAATTATTGATACATTGGCGTTTCTTTGTAATGCCATTAGTGAGTTATGAAAATTTGGGGCGCATTCTCGTTCGCACTCATTTGCAAGTGAAAAATTCTTAAAAATCGTGTCGGCGGAGGCCGTATTTTTATTTAATTAAAATTCAGGAGCTCTTATATTGCAGCGTTTCAGTCGTTAAGAAGATTATTCTTAATTCCGGCAACTTTTCTAGTCGGCCGCCGATGAATTCTGCGCCAGAACAACAAATTCCCGTCCTTGTTAAGAGGAATTACGACAATTAGCTACCCGTTTTTAATTGTGCGCGTTAGAAATTTCTGTAATTATTGGAGATTTTTTTGTGCACGCAGCGCCCCTGTAACGGCGAGGCGTCCACAAATTAAACTACAAAATTCCGCCGCCGGATAATTCCGGTGTTTTTCATTATGTGAACCATTTTAAACGCTTCCCGGGGATGTCTTGTACTTTATTGGGGCAATTATTTGCCCGACGAGAAGCCCCTTCCGTGACTGGAAAGCGTTCGTAGAAAAAAAGGGAAATTGAGTAAGTTTTGAAATCTCATATAAAGCAGGTCAGTGCGACTTTAATAACGGAAAGTTTATTATATGCCGCCGCAATTTGAGGCACGTTATTTTAGGACGTTACGGCTCCGTAGGAACTTTTAGGTTGAGATCGTTTTATTTTTACAGTTGACGCTTAACGATACTAACGATGGTTAAACACGCAACCACAGATTGCTAGACATTGAAGTGCGATGCATAAACCAAAATTATGGTCTAACTTAACTATTAAACTATTTAATACTCGAACGAATGCTATCCCGACGTCAATTCAGAGTGTTTTTGAGAGATAAAAATAGCAAAATCAGGATTTTGAATGATGGTCTTCCACAAGGATCGGTTCTGTCGCCTATTCTTTTCAACCTTTACATAAGTTATCTTCCAGTAACTCAATCGAGAAAACCTTTCAAGGGACATCGAGATTATGAATTGCTATTTTAAAATCTGGCGCTTGTGCCCTAATCCATTGAAGACAGAAGTAACTTGCTTTCATATCAACAATCACCAAAAGAGGAAACAGCTTCAAGTTATGTCAAATAACATAATTTTTAAACATAACTTCTCACCAAAATACATCGGAGTGACCTTAGATACATCTCTAAGTACAAGAAACATCTAGAAAACGTCAGGACAAAATTACAGACTAGAAATAACATTCTGCATAAGCTTGCTGGTACAAGTTGGGGTGCAAATGCCAATGTACTCCGTACTTCTGCAACTGCCTTGCTTTATAGCACTGCTGAGTACTGCTGTCCTGTTTGGAAAAACAGTCATCACACAGCTCAAAATCGACGAACAGATGTATTTAGTGCTGCAGATTTCAAAAATGTGCTCTAAAATGAGCTAGGACTGCGGGCGGCCTAAATAAGGACCCTTTCCGAACGAACCGCTGTAGCTAGCGACCAACTGAGGCCATTCCGAAATTCAGGAGGTCCAAATCAGTAAGTATACCTATATTCAGCTGAATCGAAGGGGTTAGCCTTGGATGTTTTGTGATTTTTGACAAAAAAAAGATTTAGCTCCAAATCGACGTACAGATGTATTTTGAACTGCAGAATTCAAAAATGTGCTCTAAAATGAGCTAGGACTGCGGGCGGCCTAAATAAGGACATACCTATCTAGAGTGCAGTGGGCAGTATTTGAAAAAATTAAATCGATAATTTTCTTGTAATTGTTAGTAATATTGTTGCTTTAGCTGAGACTGCATAATGATTTAAAATTAGTTAGCGAGCTGATAGCTCTATCGGAAGTATTAGTACTGAAGCATGGAGTATTAAAATCTGAATAAAATATAAATAACAAACACATATAAAATAAAGATATTGGTGTAAATTAGCGAATACTTTCGTTTACGAGTTACAACTAGATCGATACAATTCATATAATTGAACGCACATTATCTTAAGAAAAGAATTCAACAGGACATTTGCACTCAGTGTACTTTTGACACGTGTTTGGGCTCTAGAAATAGTTATATACCTATATATGTAGTCGCTGTCCGGTTCCTTCCCGTTAGAATGACAGTTTCCCAGCTATAAATCTTTCGGCCGCACTTCCGTATAAGAAATAACTTGTCATCCAGGATAGATCTCAAAATCAATGTTTTCAAGGCTGAAGTGGAGTGGGTCCATTAGTTTTCATTACTTCCAAGTGAAAGATTGCACTTCAAACGTCTCAAGCTGTTCTGCGGCAAAAAGAAACTATAAACAGAATGTAATCAGAGATAATGAAAAAAGTCTGATCAGGTGGATGCCGTGACCAGGATTCGAACCTGGGTTACTACGGCCACAACGTAGGGTCCTAACCACTAGACGATCACGGCCGACTCTGATCTTACGAAGTGTTAAAAACGCAAAACATTTTAAATCACTTAATCTATTTTAACACGCTCTAGTAAGCTGGATTTAAAGAGCTCGATAGCATGGAACAAATTTTAATTGGAGCGGTTAAGGCCCATGATTGTGGCGGATAAAAATCGATGCAACTTATTAACTAAATGAGGTTTTGGAGAGCGCAGGCAATATACTTAACAGTTCTTTGTGTTGTGGCTTTGGTTGCTTCCTTTGATTTTTTTTCATTAAACGCGCAATTTAGTGAGCTGGGTTGGAAATGAAATTAAATTCTTGTAGATATTGGTCTGCTAAAGGGCTCTTTTTCTGGAACGTACATTTCGCGCTTAGGGGCTGTCTGAACAACAAATAATTATTAATGGGAATTATAATAGTTAGATCGAGTAAGCTATAGCACATTTAAACTCTTGAAATCGTCAATTTGTACTGAATCTAAACATTAACATTCAATATTGTGGCATTTGCAGTGTACGACACGTTAAAATAATTGTAATAATTGCCAGTCCTTGTTATACAGATTGGCAAAATTTTGTGCTAACTATTTAAAACCTAACGTAGGAAAAACCAGTAGTTTCATCAAAAATTCTTCAGATTTCTTGTACATTATAAAAGGGTTAAATATTTCAAAAGGTGATATTTTAGTTAGATTTGAGGTGGTTTCTTTATTTACGAAAGTATCCATACGTATAAAACGATAGATATCATCACATACAAGCTTAATAGAGATCCCTTAAGGATGACGCGATAGCCACATTATCTGAATACTGTTTAAAATCAGTTTATTTTTTATGGAACGGGAACTATCTTTAATAACCTTGGACCATTCGAATTCGTTACACATTTGTACCAAATGTTCAAAATTAAATTATTTAGAAATTTTGGAAATATACAAAATTATGAATGACCAAAATTTTACCATTTTTAATGATTTTAGTTGCCCCATATTAAAATGTTTATTCGATTATTCAAATCACTGTGTTGCCAACACGTAGACTACTTTTTGTTTAAAGTTTCGTTTGTTTCCATTTTGACAATGCCAGTTCTTTGTGTGAAATATATTATTGTAAGTAAATGGTACTGACGATGGTACGTTCTAGCTAAAACCACCTTACCTATTATTAAAAGAAAGGTGGATAAACTTTGAGTAGTTCAATATACAAAAAGAATATCATTAATATCCGATCCATATTATATAAAAGAGGAGAGTGGCGTTTTACAGTATCAAGCTTTTGCAAGGTCTCGTTTTCTTTATAGAATTTGCTTGCCATCTAAAGCCATTTTTTGCGTTTGGAAACAGATTAAACGCTTTAAGGAGGTATTTAGAGTAACCATACTATATTTGTATCAAAGTCCGGATCCTCTCAAGGAAATTCTCTCAATTCCTAATTCTTTTTTACAGTTGTGATACGCTATTCACTGATAACATAGTGCTTTTTGTTCTTCTGTTAGATACCTCCAAAATAGATGGTCACATGAGATGGATAAATATATTTCTGCAGCGCTTTGGCCTGTAGCAGGTCCGTCGTAAAAACAGTTGTAAGTTTATCGACTTTATGTTATTTTTTTATAGTCGTAATGGGTATGGAACTGTAGCTTTCTTTTATTACATTATTACGCATCTGCCGTTAACAGTTTTTTCGATAATGTAAGCCTGAAGGAAGTAGCTACCTACAATGAAGCAAAAAATCATGTAAGTGCAATTCAAACATCATCGTCCTCGCCAAAAAAAGGTAGATGGCTTGGAATTCGGATTTTTATTAATTTTTAGCTATAAGGTTGGTGAAGGACTACCGGAGAAAATACTTTGTTTTTAAATCATGTGTCCATATTAGGTCATTCTCTGATACGTAACAGAATTTCACTTTCATCTATTCAGAGATGACGGTTTTACCAGCTGGGCAGTGAAGCGCAAAAATTAGATCTCGACTTGTTTAAAATTTTACACTTCTTAAAATGTCTTCACGTCCTCAACAGCCGTGATCGTCTAGTGGTTAGGACCCTACGTTGTGGCCGTAGTAACCCAGGTTCGAATCCTGGTCACGGCAATGTGTAAAAAACATTGTCACGGGAGGACGAATTTTTTTCTTCGTAGTTTAAGACTGAGTGGTATTTATTTTTCTAAACCAACCTGCGTTAATATTTATTTAAAAATTCTCATTGCTCATTTCGTAAAAGAAAATGTACTAATGGATTTCAGAAGTAACATGTGGAGTGTTTTACTTTTCATCGTAATCTCCTAAGAAAAGAACACCTATACAGGGTGTCAGTTAAATGATGTCATTAATTTTAGGTGGCCATTCCTGAGCGAATTTTATGAAGAAAACCTTTAATAAACGTATGTCCTAACTTGTTTCGTTTTCGACTTACAGGGTGTCAAAGTTTTGCTTTTTTTTTTGTTTTTTTGTAAATACTTTCCGATCTAATAACCATATCTCGATGAAATTGGGTATATGGAGGTTTTTCGGGGCGAGCTATTCAAAAATGTTATCGAATTTGTGAAAACTCGTAGAGGGCGCCAGCTGCACTAATATCATGGTGTCAAATCGGTCATAACTTTTTAGCGCGCTATGTTTCGACAAGCAGCACTCTTGCAACTTATTCCCCTGGCAATTCTAAGCAAAAAAGGTACTCTTGGTCGAAAGCTCTCGGAGCAACCGTTTTTAAAATAATGGCGATTAAAAGTTTCAATAAATATCATCAAAAAGATTATCGATAATTCAATAACGTAATTTAATTAACAATTATTTAAGAGAATCACAAAAAAAATTAAAAACGAAACAGAAAATTTTTAAATTAAATGTTCAAAGTGGGAACCCGCACTTGCTATGCAAGCATGAAGCCTTCTCCTCATCGATTGCCGCACACGTTCCAAAATTCCTGGAGTGTTTCGTACAAAATTAACGTTAATTAAAATTCTATTTCGCAAGTCCTCCTCATCCACCACTGGCGTTGCATAAACAAGGGATTTGAGATGACCCCAAAAGAAATAATCCAGTGGATTAAGATCGGGCGATCTTGGTGGGCAAAGTTG
Organism: Rhyzopertha dominica; assembly: GCA_025024175.1. Lineage (NCBI taxonomy): Eukaryota > Metazoa > Arthropoda > Insecta > Coleoptera > Bostrichidae > Rhyzopertha > Rhyzopertha dominica. Next base: position 3,119,662 of record QCXZ01000001.1, on the reverse strand, counting down.
AGGTCCTCCACGGCCAATCCACTGTTGACCAAAAGTTGCATTAAGGTGTTCACGGACGGTAAGACTAAAGTGAGCAGGTGCCCCATCGTGCATAAACCACATATTTTGCCTCGTTTGCAGTGGGATATTTTCTAGCAATTGAGGCAATGTTTCTTCTAGGAACTGTCTGTATGTCTCACCGTTTAGTCGCAGAGGGAGAAAATGTGGCCCTATGATATAATCACCAATAATTCCCGCCCTAACGTTCACTGAAAATTGTTGTTGAAATCCTCGTTCTACAACAGCATGGGGATTCTCATGACTCCAAAAATGATTGTTGTGGAAGTTAATAATAGCTTCCCGTGAAAAATTTGCTTCATCAGTAAATAAAACTAATGACGTGAAGTTGGGATTGTTTCCAAGGTGTTGGAGATACCACTGACAAAAGCCCAGTCGTGTAGGAAAATCTCTTGGCAGCAATGCCTGTACTCTTTGCACATGGTAGGGATACAATAAATCTGCATGCAACACCGATTGAATACTGTGGCGACAGACATTAAACTGTAACGCTAATTTTCGAGTACTTGTTGAAGGATTATTTTCAACTTCTCGAAGAATTGCTTCCTCCAACTCTGGCGTCATTAGGACTCTAGGTCTCCCAGGACGTTCATCGTGTTTATTTAGTGATCCAGTATTACACAATCTAGCATGCAATCTTACAAAAGTTCTTTCTGATGGAACGGCTCTGTTAGGATAACGTGCTTGATAAATTCTTCTGGCTTCTGCAGCGTTTCCATCCGCAAGTCCATAAACAAAATGCATATCAGCTTGTTCAACAAAATTCATTTTACTAAATTTGCTAAGATAAACTACTTCAAACAAAATTGAAAGCGTAACTGGCGTCTGAAAACGTCAAACTGACCCATCATGGCCAGCCATGATTCTGTTGATTAGTAAAATGAATAGGTCTTCTCATGAGTTCATAACAACTTTTAATCGCCATTATTTTAAAAACGGTTGCTCCGAGAGCTTTCGACAAAGAGTATCTTTTTTGCTTAGAATTGCCAGGGGAATAGGTTGCAAGAGTGTTGCTTGTCGAAACATAGCGCGCTAAAAAGTTATGACCGATTTGACACCATGATATTAGTGCAGCTGGCGCCCTCTACGAGTTTTCACAAATTCGATAACATTTTKGAATAGCTCGCCCCGAAAAACCTCCATATATCGAATTTCATCGAGATATGGTTATTAGATCGGAAAGTATTTACAAAAAACAAAAAAAAAAGCAAAACTTTGACACCCTGTAAGTCGAAAACGAAACAAGTTAGGACATACGTTTATTAAAGGTTTTCTTCATAAAATTCGCTCAAGAATGGCCACCTAAAATTAATGACATCATTTAACTGACACCCTGTATATAAACAAAGCTGTTGTTGACAATAGCGCTTTCTTGATTAAACAGCTTTTCTCCACATAAATGTACATTATTATAATTATACAAACCGCCCGATTGACTAGGGTGGATTATTTATTTCAACGTACATTATCTACTTTAGGTCGGGAAACATACGCGACATGACAACTTTTTTAAATAAGCAGTAATGGTCCTGAAAATTCAATAATTTTGCTCAAACGTTCACTGGAAATTGCTGACCCAACAAGACGTTCTGTAATCTGCAGAATTGCCGTTCACACTGCACAAAGTGCCGTCTATTAAATTTCGCATTCTGAACATGCCCGCCGTAATCCTGCAATGTGAATTTCGACGAAGCAGTAAAAAGGACTGGAGGAATTTTGACAGGACTTAAGCTAGTTCCTCTAATTGAGCTAACAAGCGTCCACGCTGGGTCCAACCGGACAGGCGTCATTATCGGACGCCCCGCTGTTCTACATCCGCTGGACCGCGACGCCTGCGACCATTTGGGGTTGTTGGCTTTTCCATCGGGGCGCCGACCAGTGGCAGATAAGAGATTCAAATAAAATACCCAAAACATACTGGTCTGGTTAGATGAACTTCGAAATATCAGAAGCCGAAGCATGTTAAATATCCACTACGTAATTCATCTCTCTCCTAATGTCGTTATGTTTTTTTTCTTTTGGAGGACGTAGTCTAATTATATTGTTCGCTGCTCTTTATCAAAGCTTTGACACTTGCTTGCAATTCAGTACAAATATTGGATCCTATTATGTGCAGTTACCTGTATTGCACTTATATTCATCGATGAATGTTAGTAGATGTGACAGATTCGAAGCTGGGTTATCACGGTGCATGTTTTTTTTATATTAAACAAAACAAACAGATTTTTAATTTAATCATGTTTAAATCGTTTTAAACATGCTTTTTTTAATTTAGTTGAAAACATGTTTAAAACGTTTTAAACACTGTTTTAAACGTAAACTCTCATGCAAATTTACTATACATAATAATGAAAATAAATACGAGCAGATGGCGCGGAGCGTAGCAGTTGTCTAAAAATCCCTAGATGACTACCATTATCAGTTGTCATTTGTCGTTTTTGCTTACGCAATAATTTTAGTTATTATGAGTCGGTTTCTCTTTTCTATTTTAAACTAGAATCAACATTGTTCTTAAAATCTAGACCAATCACATATCCCAATTTAAGGTTACTGGGTTGATTTTAGCCAATATCAACTTTAACAAAGAGCATAGAAACCGACATTGTCTGTTTAAAAGTTTAAAGTTCAACAGTTACAATGGCGTAGTAGGAACGATGCAGTGTGGAATAAATTTGACAAAATTAAGGTGCAAAATGGTAGAATGCGAGCTCAATGCAAGAAGTGCAAAAAGATATGGTTACACTAGTAAAAAAGTAAAAATGCTGTTTTTTTTTATTCTTTGTTTATTGTTTTTTATATTCCCAAGTTCTGATAACTATTTGTTTTTTTGTACTAAAGATATAATTATCTATTAAGTGTTGAATGAACGTCTTATTTGTTGTTTTGTAATATTGGACCAGAAATACAAATTTTTTTGTTATGTTAAGATTAAGACTTTTAAACAATGTAAACTGGTCCATTTTTCTCATAAGTGGATATAAGAGTAATGTTTACTTCCACAATAAATCTCCCTGAAGTCTATCAAATCTACTATATTTAATGAATAGGCAAAGCGCTTTCAGCTATAATTAGCCATCATCAGTCCCTCATTGTGTAAAAAAGAATACAAAAGTATTTATAAACCTGACGTTGTCAAAATCGAAACAAGCGATCTTGACTTCAAACAAAAAAGTAGCCTGCATGCCAAAAGCACAAACATGAAATCAATGATCAAATAAAGAATTTAGAAAAGGTCAACTAAAATTACAAAAATCGTTCAAAATTGTAAAATTACCATTTTGTTCGCAATAAAGACAAAATAACAGTTTAAATCATTCGGCAGTTTATAGTTTTTCTTGCAACGATTGTAATTCTGTTTATATTGGTCAAAGCGGAAGATCTTTTTCAATTAGAGGCAATGAACACTTGAAACAATATGAAAAATACTGATATAGTTAATATAAATTCTTCATTAGCAAATCATTTGTTGTCATCTAAACACACAGCCTCTTTAAATAATTTAAATTCTTTACATGTTTGTAATAAATCCTCAAAATTAAATTCTCTAGAAATTCTTGAAATATACAAAATTATAGATAACGGTAATTTTGCAATTTTGAATGATTTTTTGTAATATCAGTTGTCCTATTCTAAATTCTTTATTTTATCCTTTATTTCATGTTTGTGCTTTTGGCATGCAGGCTACTTTTTTGTTTGAGGTCAACACTGCTTATTTCGATATTGACAATGTCAGTTTTATAAATTCTTTAGTATTCGCTTTTACACAATGAGGCACTGATGATGGCTAATTATAGCTGAAAGCGCTTTGCCTATTCATTAAGTATAAAAAATGTTAAAGTTAAATTAAAACTGTTGTATCAATAAAAAGTTTGAAAAAACATTTACGTATTTTCTAACTGGGTCTGGCTTTGTATTCAATTCATTTTTAATGCAAATGTGGGGTGACATTATGTAGATATGTAATTGCTAATAATCTTGTCTATCTATTTGTGGAATATAAACGAGCTTAATAGTAATAAATAATGAATCACACGCAATAGTCATCAAAAAACACTGTTTAAAACATTAACAAAAAAACAAAAAACTTTGTTTTAAACAGAAGCGTTGTTTTAAACATGTTTAAAACATTCTGTTTTAAACATTTTGTTTTAATCATGCCAACCCTGTCACGGTGACAACGTAAGGTCCGACTATCGAGAACTTGAAAATTACCACAACTTTCTACACAGAGAATGTTACAATAAGTTGACCAATTTTACGATCCAACGACCTGCCCATACTTATAATAGCAGCCAATTCAATACAAGTTGCACACGAGGAAGAGCAAAATTTCAAGCAGCTCATTGTAATATTTAAGCGTAACACCATAAAATATAAAATTACTTATTGTAGTGTTAGACAAATTAGGTGAATAAGCAATGTGTAAAAGAGGACGCTCGAGCAAGGAAGCACACTTCCAAATTTTATATGTGGTGTACTAATTTGATCACCGCACCATTAGACACGTTTACTTAATTATTCATAAATTCCATTATATCAAAAATGTGGTGTAATTCTATGAGCGCCGGTTCGGTTTTTAAATATTTTGTGGACTGTATTTGGGATTCTATTTTTAATTGAATGGCAATGACTTACCCCGATGATTATTCAGTTGGTGCCAGAGGTTTTCTTCCTTAGGAAATCTCAGACTGAAGGAGGGGGGACGAAGGGATTGAAGAAACCCTATGGAATCCTCTTCGCCGTCAGATTTTATTTCTGAATTCGCTGACGAAAAACTATCGGAGGCACGACAACTGGAAGAGCCACTCTTTTCACGGGCGGTAAAATTGTGACTAGTTTATTGTTTAGTAAATGAAGTAGTAATAGGAAAAAAGGCAGTCAGGGCTACAAATGACAGCTTAAGGTTCGCAATGAAGTCTTTCAGCACCGAATAAACATATTTACTAGGAAAACATGCTTCTATTGAGTAAAAGTACCGGATTAACTAGCTCCGGAGCTTTCGTTTTACATCTATTATTCTGATGACGCAGAAACCACATCAATAAGTAAAACGATGTATCAGACAACTATCATGCGAGGTCCCAAGAGAACACAACAACGAAGGGTTGGAAATGAACGTCTGTAACAATACAATAAAAGCTTTAGCCAAGAATGGGAATCGCAGCGTAAAGGAGATTGAAGGCGAGCAGCCAATAAATATCTAAAGGTTTGTAATAATATAAAAATAGATGGAACACATGAGTTATTATGTTCTTAGGCGGCAGCAAAGATTCAGCAGATGCTATACTTATTATATTCCGTGTATGCTATAATATATATTAACACAATTAGGTAAAATTTGTGCCGCAATAACAAGTAATTGTGTAAACACCTTCACTCTCTAAATGTACTTTATGTTTAGTAGAATTTAAAATTTCATCTAAATTAATATACGTACTATCAACAACTAAAATATCATGTTTTCTAAGTATCCTCTTTTTCCGAAAGGCCTTGTACACACGGCAAACTTACCTTTAATTTACTTGATTTGGATTAGGACTTTTATTAAAAACTGACCAAATATTCTTATTGTAGGCTTTTTGCTAATACTGTCTCGTTTATCGAACCCATTTAATATATGAGTGCCTTCGCTTGAGCTAAATATTAAATACATGTTTCATTGTATAGTAATGCAACTCTTACCGTTTTTACAACCCTGCAAAACTATTTACCTTTCATTTACAGGCACAGTTGGAACGGCATGCGACCCCTCATAAATCAAACCCTCTCTTTGTGATTTTGCGAATTTCCAGTGCCGGCTTTAAGCCGTTTTAAAACTCGTTTTTTGTTTGTGTAGTGTATATTATTCTAAGTAGTTTTTAATCATTCGGTTAATAATAGGTTTTACATCGATCGTTTTTATTTACGTCTCAAAATGAATTGTTGTAGTTTTAGATGAGTAGCAACATTATTTTGCATAAGCAAAGTATATCTAGTTATAATGAAATTTGTAATCTAACTAGACAACATGCACATCTGAGCATTTTTTAATATACAAAGAAAAATCTCGCATTCCTAAATATTTTTATTTTGATTTTTAACATTCCTGTAATATTTATATCCTATGAATATGTTGAATGCTGCCCTAGCCGAAAATTATAAACAATACATTCTAATAAGATAATATTTTGTCGGATAGATCGCTGTCTCTTGAAAACACTGACAAAAAGTTAATAGTCTGACGTTTCGATTACACCTGTAATCTTTGTCAAAGACGAAGAACCTCAAAATTTGCCTGGCACAAGTTCAAACAAAAGTCGTGGGTGTCGTACCACGTTTCATCCAAATATACGATATTACGATTTTCTTGGCGGTACCTTCTGATTTCGTTTATATAATCCCATCTCATTCTTTTTAGACGGGTTGATTCCATTATGGACAAACGTTGGTTTAATGTACTATAATTAAAACCGATGCTCCTCAAGTATTTTCTGAACCACTCTTCGCAATAACTTGTCATATCCTAATTCCAAAAGTTTTAATTTTAGACTTGCCGTAGTTGGAACTTTACTTTCCTTATACATTTGGTAAATCATTTTTTTAATTTCTATCCCAAGCTCTTTTGATATATTTAGAAATTTATCCGAATTGCGTGATTTTCTTGAATTGCCTTTATTTTCAATAATATTTCTCACAGTCGTGTAGGGGACACCAACCATTTCACTTGTCACAACGGAGCACTACACTCTTTTTTTTATCAAAAAATTGTATACATTTTTTTATCATTTCTTTGGCATCTTGAGTACGATAAGGACGATTCCTCTTGTTTTCTTCAATTTGCACTTCCATGTCAGCGTCAGCAACTTCATTCTGAGCGGTACTTGGAGCAGCTTTTTCCCAAGGACGGAACATTTTTCGCTTCTCTTGTCTCGCGCACAGAAATACTAAGACTGTATGCCAGTTTTTGTTTTACCGGTAGTGAACTTTAAATAATCCGGCCCTGCTTAACCATCTTCCGAAAATCGGACCTAAATTTAGGGTAAATTTTATTGCAGGTTTGTAATAACGGCAAGAGAGTTGCATTACTATACTATTGGTTTAAGCATTAAGGAGTCACGAAAACACTATTCTTTGAATGCGATAAATAATTCTTGCTTGTAAAGATATAAAAATATGCAACACTGTCAAATATGCCTAATAAAGAAGTATTTATACATGAAAGCCTCAAATGATTTATATCCCTTTACTTGTACCTATTTTATCCATAACACAGTTGTGGTCGAATGCCTATTTTATGATGTGTTCTATCTGCACGGTCCCTATTTGTAAATTGAGTATGAATCCCTGGGGCGTCTATAAAACACAACATCAATCCAGACGCACCAGCAGCATTAAAAATTGAAAGCAAAAAATCCTTGCCGACCTGACGCCTGCGATAATAGTTTTTTTTTCCTAGAAGCCAGCAGTTATTTTTGGCAGCTCCTAAGGAAATTACAGCAGGCCTCCCAAATTAATTTATAACCGATTACACTTCCGCAGACCCAGCAGCCATTTGTCCTAATTTGTGGAAAGTAATTGCCACATCAATATCCGCATTGCGTTACTTTTGTAGGCCCTAAATTGCAGCGAATGCACGTCACGTATTTCATGCTGTAAATAATAATTTCAGCTTAGGTGCATTACGTTACCGTGCATGAATAGGATTACCTCGTTATTAAGTAATATGCAATCAAAACTGGGGCTGTCTCCATACCACCCCAGAGAACTATGGGAGATATGTGCCTCTTAAACACTGAAATTTAATAGCGTTGAAGAATTAGAATCGCATGCGTCCGAAGTGATAAATTGCGTTGAAAATTAAAAAAAAAGGGAAACCGAGTAAGCGCACGGAGTACACATTAAGTCTGGGGGTTTCAACTTAATAAATCTTTCGTTATTGTTTTTGTTTGGTTAACAAAGGCGACCGAAGTAAAAAAGAAGTACCATAAATTATCCAGTACGTCCTACATTGCATTTGTAGAAATACGACAGGGCCAGCCGGTTGCCAATATTGCTACAACAGAAAAGAAATAAGCAGTACAGAATCCGTGCGTAATAACAACAATGTAATTTTAATTTGATGTGTTTCCACTATAATTAGAGTGCGGCATAGCCTTAGTTTACATGAATATATTTTGCACACTGTGTTGAATTCAACGAATGAAACTTTGAGGGTTGGGTGTCACCTTGCAACTTTCGTCTAATTTTCATAGTTTCTTTTTAATATTGTTAACTGTTGAAGGCATATCAGTAACAACATTACTGATGGTAACATAGGAATCGAAAGCGCCTTCTTATGTTTACAGGGATATTCTCCAGGAATCCTGGCAACTCACGCAATTATTTATATACTAAATGCAGGTACGGTAGATCGGATAGTGTGCTTATACCATTAATGGATTGACTTCCACAGCTAACTATGGTTACTGTGACCTATAACATGATGATCGTTTCCATGGACACAGAACAGAAAATGGTCACCATGTTTTACGAACGTTCGATTGACTTTAACTTGGAAAAGGCATCAAGGCATCTGCAAATACCAAACTCATGAGTAAACTTTCCAAGAAATCCCAACCTTCAAGTAAATGTTGATGGCGATGGCCGATGTAGACGAAGACTGGACAAAAAACGAAGAGGATGAAGGCCAACAGCAGCAATGAAATTGCTAATAGTCTTCAGTAGGGTACGGATGAGATGCCCAATAACACAATGCTAAGTTGTAAAAGATTAGTCCTCCCGTGACAATGTTTTCACACATTGCCGCGACCAGGATTCGAACCTGGGTTACTACGGCCACAACGTAGGGTCCTAACCACTAGACGATCGCGGCTGTCAAGGACTTGAATAGCGTYTTAAGAGGTGTGAAATTTCAAACAAGTCGAGATCTCATTTTTGTGCTTCACTGACCAACTGTACTATCGTTACCATTCCATACAGGAAAGTGAAATTCCGTTGTGMATCGCAGAATAGAAGMGAGATACAGCGGCTAAACGAAGTATGAGCTTAGATTATCGGGATTACAATTAGTACTGTACAAGGGAATTTGGGAGAACCGCAAGCACGTCGGCAAGCCTAATTCGCGAGGCTGCAGGAATTATCTTTCTCAAATTAATTTATGGCTTTGGACCGCGTCTTGTTTGATGTGCGTAAACCAGGTCCCGATATGCGGTTTAGTGGAATGCGCTAATACATAATGGATTTACATGTAATGTAAAATGAAATGAGACGGAACCTACAAAGTCATAAGTTCATCCAGAACTTATATTTGACTCTTGCATATGACCTTCTCGAATAAGTCGTTGTCAAATGGTTGCCAAGCTTAATTGATGCCATGTGCGTTTCTAAGCTGTAACTGCAATATTCTTGTTGTTACGAATCGTTGTTTTAGGGCGGATATAGCTTTAAAAGATTATCTTGGTCAGGATGAGTCATAACACGATTTCTGCTTAGTTCAGCTCTTCTACCTTTTCCTATAAAGATTGTTCAACCAACTACTGTTATATGGAATCACATCATTATTTGTCATTTATTCGGTGATAACACTAACTTTTGTACCAAATTTCTAAATTCACATTACATTTTAACAATTAATACAAAAAAAAACTAAAAATCCATCCGAACTCACGTTTATGAAGGTCAATTTATTTAACATAGGTTTTAGGAATCCAGTAAAAGCATTATCAGCACGAGTTAAAACACGGTGTGTTGTTAAAAATGCAATTAAATATATTTCTGTATATTGAAATGAAGCTTAGTTTGGTTAAAATATTAAGTAGTTGGTTTATTTTTGAGAGCAATGCACTTGGGATCTAAGAAGGTTGGCTTGACGCATAATGCTGATGCATTTGTCATTCTGTTTAATAATGTTAGTTATCCATCGAGTCTCTTTCCCTGGGGAATAAAAATTACTACAATTGTATCTTTAGCACCTATATATATGAACCCCCAGTTTAAATTTCTAAAGCTTCTGCTGTGTGAAGTTGAAACTGTATTAAAAGCGCTTCGGTTAATGCATAAGTCTTTGGTATCTGTTAATGCTGAGTCAGAAATCGTGCTCCTATTAGTAGAACTTTTAAGGTGATATTTTTGTTCCTTTGGTACTTCGTATGATATCATTATACATTATTGTGGATCACGGATCTTTATTCTCCCAAATAAAATGTATCAACTCATTTTTTGTTAAACGCGAGAACGATGCAACTGAATGCGCCTAACCCAACTTCATTAACTACTTAAGTAGCTATATCTTATAAACATTTGTTATTTTTATTTATGTTCACTTATACTCTACAGGACGTGTACCCCCTAGACCGAAAGCTGGGTTCGCCCATGTACAAAGTGAAGTTATTTATTGCAATTATATATAATTTTATATAGACATACCGCTTATGATTTTCACCAGAGCTTCCTAAAACTAGTTGAACTACAGATGAAAATCGGTGCAGGCCAAAACATAAATTGCACCCCTATCAGACGCAGTCGAGTCGCTGTGCAAATAGTCCCATGAGCTATGGACCACCCCTTGATAGAGCCAGAGCATAAACTAGAAGGGTTCGGACATTTTCATGCTTCATAAACCGCATTTTTAGGTTGAGSGTAGTGGAGCGACACGCGGAACGCCGAACGGCCTTTTTGCCATTCGCTCCACGTATACTGTATCGCGATCACATATCAAGATTAATCTGACCGCCCTCGCTTCAACTGCAGCAAATAATTTCCAGTCTCCGTCCTGCTTCCGACTTTCATTGCAACCGGGGCATAAGTTGCCGCATAGTGTTAAGTAAATAGCAATATAGCGCCGGACATCAAGGGTGCTTTTGCTATAACGCGGCGTTTCTGTCATCAGAACCCCACTCATAGGAACAGGGATGGAATTGGTGTTATTGATACCGCTGTTATAGTTTACTTTGGTGTAAGGGCGTCCATCCGAAAGGAATGGCAGTAATTCTGAGGGACGTGATTATTTCATTTCCTACTTCGTTTCCGTTCGGACTATAATTTTATATTTCTTCGCTTGCTTACATTCGCCCACTGCTGTATAGAAACACTCGAAGTGTGTTACGAGTAGCTCGCATTAAGCCATCAGTTCACCAAGTGAAATTTTTTTGAACGTCGATAACTCGTGATTGAAGTTACCAATTGACACGGGGTTTTTTACTGTTTGATTCCCATTTTCTTGTTGACATTTCCAATAAATATCATGGAGATTGTTTCAGTATGACAAGTTATGGTAACATGTTTCAATGCATATCAAAATCTAACCGTGCAAAAAAAAACCGGACACTTTAACAAATTTATAGTAAAACATAAAATTTATTTAAAGAACCACAAAATTAACATTTATCTGACACAACTATGGATTAATATTTAGTCGCAAAATTCTTTACGGCAATCACAGCAGCACAACGGGACGGCACGGAGTCGACCTAACTGATGATTTTCTTGAGGAGATTTTCTTCTATTCCGCCTCCAGCGCTGCCATCAAGTCGTCCGCCTTCTTAAATTTTCAGATGCGGACGCGCTTTTCAAGCTCTTCCTACAAGTGCTCGATCGGATTGAGGTCCGGCGACTGTGCTTTGGTGGCGTGCGGAAGCATAAACTCTTCCAATATCTTCCGATATTGGTTGGCGTTCATCTTTCCGTCCACACGTCACAGCGGACCGACCAAGGCTGAAGCAGCCTGAAAGATACACTATAGCATAGTTCACACTCAGAAATTTTTAGGAAAGATTACCATCGGATCATTACGTTTCACCGTGCTTGATAGTGGAGACTTTATAACGGTGGTCGAAGCGTTTTCCGACCGGCCGGCGCACGTACCGAATGCCGTCCGAAGATACCAAATTAAATTTACTCACATCCGACCACAAGATTTTCGACCACCTTTATCAAGTCCCCACTATCAAGCACGGTGGTAGGAACGTAATGATTTGGTGTAATCTTGCCTAGAAATTTCTGAAAATGTGTACTATGCTATAGTGTAATTTTCAGGCCGCTTCAGCTATGACTTGGTCGGTCTACTGAAACGTGTGGAAGGAAGATGAACGCCAACCAATATTGTTTGATATGCTTCCGCACGCCATCGAGAAAATATGCAGTGCCCAGCACAGTCGCCGGACCTCAATCCGATTGAGCATTTATGGGAAGAGCCAGAAAGGCTTTCAGTAGAAAATAGCAAAATTGACTTTGAAATTTATAGAAAACTAACGCAGTCAGAGGTTATAAATCCGGCTTCCTCAAAGCAATCATTACAGATTAAGCATTCCGTGTTTTATAGTGTAATAAATATACTAATAAATATACCGAAGAAGAATTGACAACACTTAAACAAATAGCCTTTAGCAATGGATATGACACAAAAATTGTGGACCAAATACTTAAAAAGCAATATAAAGTTAGAATACAACAACGATGTACAATGCTAACAACAGGTTTTGCTGACTATTGCATAAAAAATAACCATTACTTGGATGAAAACGACGTTAAAATTTTACATTGCGAAAGGAAAGGTAAAAAATTAACCTTTTAGAACTTTTTGAAATTAAAAAAGCTCGGCAGAGAAAAGATTTGGCAAATACGCAAATACAAATTCCCATGTCCAAGTACGCCTTTGATATTGCCAAATTATAAAGTCGACCTTCAAAACCCAGGCGATAAAATTTTACAACTGTAATTTACAACCCCTGTAAGAAGAGGGGAGGTAAACAAAATTCTGCACATCTGAGTTTAGTATAACGCTATTATCTCTTTGACAATGACCGTATGGTCGAAACGATCGTCAGAGTTATCTGATGAATCAAGTGAGACAAAGCACATACGTTCAATCAGCTTGTTTCACAATGAATGCACCTTTGAATCCTTTCAACATATTATTAATTTGCCTTTGAGATCGGATTGTTTTATAGGCTGGGTTTTGATTCGATTCAAGAAATGTAATTCCAGAGTATACAATATCATGATTAAAAATAGGGCAATCATGGACTCCAGCCGCAGCAATTTGAGACGGGCAAGACACTACAATATGGTCAATAACACTATGGCTATTGTGAGTAACCCTCGTTGGTTCACTGATTAGGCAAATTGATATTCAAGTCACTTACACTAACTATGTCTCATAAAATGGCAGTAAGCTTAGAAAGAAGGTTTCCATCTCACTCACAAGTTTCATTACAGTAGATTGGGAAATAAATGTACAATGTAAAGGTAGATATCTGCTGTTTCATTTCCATTGATGATGTGTCACTCAATAATACCAGCTCACACATTTCTGAATATGCTGTGTATGCTGTTCCGTCGTCTTTTGGAGCTTTTCACTGGTTCAGTAGCAGTAGCCATGTCTGTTTACAAATATGTACATTCAAGCAAAAGTGGCTTCGTTAGAAAATAAAAATGTTGTGAGTAGAATTTGAATTATCTCCATCATCATCTCAGAAAAATACATTCTTCTGTCAGGATCGTCTTTAGTTTGGTCGTGGTGAAAATGTACTTTGTGGAGTTTGTTTTGTATTTGTTATTTTTTAATATTCGAACAACCCACGATTGCCAAATACTGTTTCCAAAGCAAGTGGCGTAGTTAAGTTAAAAATCATTGAATACAGCTTGCCTTAGACAGTAAATATGTCTGGAGGAAGTCTTAAAAATCAGAGTACTCGCTCGAAGAAATTGTGGCCGACCAGTTCGTTACAAGGTTGAAATAACACTGTTTGAACAGCTTGAGTAATTGTTATACATATTTTATTATACATTTTAATCAAATTACCTCTTTTTAAGGCATCTTTAATCTACCACCCTTTCTAGCTTACTTTTCCGGCTTAAAATTAGGTCCCTTGTTGTGAGCTATTTTTTTTCAATTTTAACTTGGCGTAACAAACTCGAGCTGACGAATTCAATGCAGTAGACGTAAAAGCAGCATGATATATATGCTACTATATTAAATATGTGCATTTGTGACATATCTGCATTATGTGGACTACGAATAGCGTATTCGGTCCCTGTTGCATCGCTTTAAGTAAATATCAATATAACGTGGGACATATTCATATGAGCCTAGCGTTTACCCTATGGCTTTCCCCCAGGAGCTATATTCCTCAAAGCATTCAACTTTTTTTTGTAATGCTCAACCGAGCGCATGTCATTTATTGTTTGCTTGCCAACAGTAGTATTCTGTAGGCGGCAGAAAAACCGATGTATACTCACGACTTTACAATTTTGTATTTATTCTAGCCCCCAGGGCGGCAGTGGAATGTATTTACTTTAAAATGCTGACGAGTAGGAGCAGAGTTTTTGTTCACTTTTGTGTATTTGTTGTGAGAGTTATTTCATTGTTGCTCGGTGTAAAAATTAAAAGCGCGACATCTACCGCAGATCGACATTTCACTTAACCTCTCCAGTTAGTGTACCGTCATAAAGTTTAGGCCCTACGATTTGTGCATTAATAATCCTGCATCACACATGAATTTTGTAGAATTCTCGCTTTTTGAGCAACTGTTAACCATACTAAAAAATTCAAGTCTCTTGGAAGCAAGCGGTGGTGTGATAAATTCTATAAGGGTGCAGTTTATTTTCTAGAATTCTCCGTATTGATCAGGGGCGCCAACTCCATGGGTGCTCGGGTGCTCCAGCACCCACGAGAAGTAAATTGTGGGTGCGGAGCACCCACGACCAAATAGGCTTCAACACATGTACCATAAATTCAAACTGACTTATCACAGATATAAAAAAGAACTCTTTGTCAAATTTATCAAATTAGAGCGTCTACAGTGCTGTCTGATGATTCAAGCCCACCCAGCCTTGTTTTAGAATTTCTTGTGAAAGCAAGTACGTGGAAATGTTGTCCAGTTTTTTAATATCTGATTTTTTTATTTATTATATTGGAATTTTGATCTATGTGAACCATTTCAAGTATTAATCTCTTGTTTGTATTACTTTCTTTATCCTAAATTTTCACATTATCCCACTTAATATGATGTCCATGTATTCAGTAAGTGAGCATCTATCCCTTTGTTTAGTTAWATCACTTTTGTAGAYGGCCAATCTACTAACCATCCATTGTGATACCTGTCCTATGTGTACTTGCSTTCACAATCCTCACATTCCAAAMATATATTATAGAACATTTGCATRATATTTTGCAGGTATTTTTGATTWTAGTGTTGCGAGTATGGTTGAGCYATGCTTCTTGTTCTCAATTGTAWTTTTTATGTTTTCATTTTTTAAACGTTCTGAATAATTTTRTTGTCAATCCAGTAATGTTTGGTAGGGATACATACATTCTATGATCTACTGTTTGTAGGTTTTTGTCAACCATAGGATCATGATTTACCCTCTGCCCTACGTCACTCTGCATACTACCGTTAGCTGTGTTTGCGTTACATGAAGTGTTGATAAGTCAGTAGCAGAATAGACGATTTTATTTATCAACGCTCTCGGGTATGAATTGTGTATTAGTAAATTTTCTAATTTTTTAATTTTTTTTCAATAAATTATGAATATTTTATTTTAATAATTCTATATTTCATCTGTTTTACGAAGTTTATTTTAACTTGTATCGAATGATTTGAGCCGTAGTTTATATACCTCCCCGATGAGGTTGGTTTCCGTTACCAATACAGTATTATTTTATAATTTTTTAGTATATCTTTGGTTTCAAAAAAGAGTACTGCACATTCTACTTCTCGTTCTGTAGTGAATTGAACACAGTTTCTTTCATAAAAAAGTTTGTCGATGACTAATGCTGGTACCAACAAAGGCACTAGAACAAATCTAGCATTTTTGTACTTATTTTTTTCCTCTTACCTATTGAGCTCTATTGGACGGATTCATAGATACTATTTTCACGATTATGTTAGCATGAGCACCCACGAGGTTTTCTAAAAGCTGGCGCTCCTGGTATTGATTAAAATTTCACTTTCTATCTCCATCAGTTGGCCAATAGAAGTATGAGGATCTATAAGAACGCAGACAAAGCACAATGTTCTTCGTCTTGTGCAGTTCAAAAGCATTTCCCTTTTTACGAAGCATCCACCTTTCCTTAATTTGGATTGATGTGACCTTTACTTGATGAAAATCGTCCATAATTAACGGTATAAAAACACTAAATATTTGTAGATTCTATAATACATTCATGCATTCTAACGAAGTGTGAGTGAAACGTGTCATAATGTAATCAAATAAATTAGTGAAAATCTACCAATATTTAGTGCTTTTGTACTGTTAACCTTCACTTAAGTTTTTGGTTAATTTTGTGTCTTTTCTCAACATCTTACATAGCCAACAGCTTTGTTTTCAAAAGTTTTCCAGCCTACTAGATTTTGTAATTCTAAAAAGTACATTTTTACACAGATGTATTCATAAGAAGCAAAAAATATAGCATGCCATTTGAAAAAGTTTAATATCAATATTACTCCAAAATTATTGCTCATAATTACCTGTCTATCACTTTATAATGTTGCTCCTGAGAAAGAAAGGGTTAGCTAGATTGTACAGTTAATAATAATTTTTTTTATTAATCTATTCTCGGAATGTTTACTTACTATACAAGTGCAAACATTGAAGCAAATTGTACCTAGAAGATTATAATATCTTTAAAATATTCTTTCTTCTATAAATTATTGTAATCAAATTTAGAGACATTGTTGCCCAAGATATAAAGGACATTGTCATTTTCTGTGAATTCGAAGAAAACCCACTAGAATAGCAAGTTTGTGCCAGAATTCTTTTATATCTTGTATGTTTCATGTGTAATATATCGTTTGATAATTTTATGCCTGTTTTAGTAAGATACATCATTGTCTCAATAGTTTTAGACTGGCTAACGACTTAATAACTAAACCGCGTTTGCTGAGTAGCTTATCATGCAGCTACCGAAGCGTAGAAATTAGAGCGTACAACAAATTTTAAATCCTCAACAGGCGTGTTCGTCTAGTGGTTAGGACCCTACGTTGTGACCGTAGTAACCCAGCTTCGAATCCTGGTCACGGCAATGTGTGAAACCATTTTTACGGAGGGGATTACTTTTTCTTACGTAGCTTGACCTAGTGATCATTTAACAGCTGACCTGTTGATCATTGTTTACGCAGAAGCATTAATTTTAGTGAACTACTTCGCATTGGGGATGGTTTCTGGACAATTAGCCATTGACGTGATATACCCTCATCAGATAAATACACAATTCCCATGTCGAACCGTTCACATAAAAATAAGCCTTCGGGAAACGTGGGGGCTAACTTTATGGGCGCCCCAAATGCTGGAAAAAATCGGTCCAATCTAATAAAGATATCTGGCTTTTTCGAAATAAATTTATACAGCCAATCGACCAGGACATTCATCCAGCGAAAAAACCGTACTCGGAAATTGAACACGTGTAGTTCAGATCCATGATAGTGATTCGAGGAATATATAGCTATTCCATCATCAATCTATTCAATTGAAAACGCAAGACTTGGTGGATACATTGCAAACAAAATATGTTGCACAATTAGGCCATAATTTTAATTTGTTTTTTTCTACCTAATAACTTTTAAAATACCTACTGCTTCCCCGCAGATTAACTATGCACTTTGATATTGAGTATCCGTATTTAGAGTAGACTTTTAACATATATATTAGCAAAGCAAATTCGATGCTCGCCATGAGAGCTGTTAAAAATAATTTCAGCGGAAAGGTATTACACTAACGATTACTAAGTACACCACTGAAGATAAATTCATTATTTTGTAAACTATTAGACACCATCAAAATACCTAACTTTGCTTTAATCTATAACTCCCTTTTCTATTTCTTACTGTTTTAGAGATTCAAATGGGGAACACCCTGTCTATACCTAGGTTTTTGCAGGCAGGTAATTATATTTCAGAAAAAGTACTGGCAGCTATGACCGGCAATTGAGTGGTAGCACATTAGACTAGCAATTAAAATGTCTAGGGTTCAGTCACGCTCAAAGTTGGAAAAATCCAGCCAAATCTTTTTATAACCATCATTAAGCATGCAGGCAATAAATAACTTTGTTATAACACTGCATTACTGAAAACAACTGCATTTACAGGAAGCTCTTCTTATATTCGTGGAATAAGTACTTGTCATATTCGTAGAAATTTTCATTCTTCGCCTGTAATTCATTTGACAGTTGCACTAGAAGATCGACAAATACTAGGAACATCGAACAACTGGTTGTCATTGTTCGCCCGATTTATCACCCAAAGACTTCTTATTTCGATCATGGCGAGAATACAGTATAGTGTATCTAATGCCCGTGACGTCCCTTGACCTTAGTATTATACGAACGTCATTGTTGATTGTTGGGGTTCTATCCGTTTTGAGTCGAAATTCTGTTGGCAGATGGTGCAATGCCAATATGTGCAATGTCATAGTGCATCAGTAGTAGAAGGATAAAAGGATTTGTTGTTTTCCACAATTTCCAATTCCATAGTCTCTAACGTAATAAGTAAATAAATAAATAAATAGAGCGTGTGTTAGGTCATCAGTGCTGTTATTGATGGTAAAGCGCAAGAATTACAAAAAGGGTATTTAAAAAATAGCAATGTTAGAAAATTACAATTTACATTTTGTGCAGGTACTAGGAATTAAATTAAAATTGACTACCTAAGCTGGGTAAGTGCCATCCACCTCAGGTTACAGCAAATAGTAAATAGTAAAGTTACCATTTTTCATTTCAAATTCGCCCATTTCATAAATTTTGCAAAATTTCTTCATATAGGAATTTAAAGCATTCTAAATACAGCTGCAGGTTTGACTTTGCTATTCTGTAGTAGCTTCTGCAGCTCCATCAAGCTGCTGATCCTTGTTTCCAAAACCCTCCGCGTCAGTAATTTCAGAACCGCAGTAAAACAAATCGTCAGCTTGCTTTTTTAGGCTAATTTCATTCTGCCGTTATCCTCCAGTGGTTCCTACCGCGGAGCTCGGTGCCAGTTTGGAATGGAAACTAGACGCCGTTTCGGCATTGTTATCCCAGGAAAAAACCTCTTAAACTCGGAAATCTATTCCGTTTCCCGCAGAACTTTTCTTTCAGCCGCTGCAGTGGGTTTAAGTGCAACCCAGGCGTATCACATGTCAGGAGATAGGTGCCTCTGTTGAAAGACCTCGGGCTTTCGATCTTGTTCGGGTTATCCTGTTTTCGAGTAAGCCCGTCCCACGATCGAAGAGTGCATTATTCAGGTCGTTGCTTTCTAAGTACTGCCTGAATGTTTTCGCATCAGACATTCCGGTATCTATTGTTGAAATAGCGCCCGCCGATATTCAAATGTGCAGTCGAGCGGGGCACATAGAACTAAACAAATAGAGCCGCCCAGCAAACGTGGCTTTTATATATTTGAGGACGGGAAATACATTTTTCAACTGCATCGTATTTGAGATAATCCCAACGAGCCCAATTTAAATGGGGATTTTTCATGGAGAGCGCCGTGAAAGAGGCGAATGTAAATCACATTAAATTAAACACGTCCGCTTTATGCACTTTATTGGATTTTGCATGATGCCGGCTTGTTTTACCAATATTGCATAAGACCAGTATTTTAGAGAAGTTAGATCGACTTTCTGCTACATACTTATATATACTAGGTGTTAGAAGGTTGCGGAGGTATGAAGATTTCTTTTTTCTAACAGAATAAAAAATAAAGTTACCTACATAAAATTTTTATATTTCTCGCATCCCATCCAGATATTGGACAAAAAGTTTGTTAGTGAAGCGGTTTTACATTTACCGATTTTTTAACAAGATCGCTGTCTCTTGAAAACACTGATAAAAAATTATATGTCTGACGTTTCGATTACACCTGTAATCTTTGTCAAAGACGAAAAACCTCAAAATTCCACTATCCCTATTAACATTATTAGTATTTCTACAAATTTCTATAGCTTCTTTTATTAAACCTTTGTAATAGTATTTTTCTCTATATAAAATTTTTGTTTTATCAAAGTCAATCATGTGTTAGGCAAATATGAGTGTTCAGCAGCTACGGAATATTTATCTATCTGTTGCAGCCTAGTACCGCGTATGTGTTCTTTCAAATGCGTACCTACTTTTCTTTTAGTTTGACCTACGTAACACTTGCCGCAAGAACACGTAATTTTGTAAACCCCTTCACTCTCTAAATGTACTTTGTCTATTAAAATTTAAAATTTTACTACACAAACAACTAAAATATCGTGTTTTCTAAGCATCCTCTTTAATTTTTCCGTAAGGCCTTGCACATAAGGCAAACTCAACTTCAATTTACTTTGTCCCGGCTGAGAATTTACTTGATTTGGATGAGCACTTTTATTAAAAACTGACCAAATATTCTTATTGCTATAACCATTTCTCACTAGCGCTGATTTAAGATGAGATATTTCTTTCTAATTCCATAGTAAATATTATGTCGGGATTTTGACTGTTCAAATGATTTAGAAACTTACCCAACTCTTCTATTCCGTAGGGCAAAATAACAAAAGTGTCATCTACGTACCTATACCAACATTTTGGCTTGAACTGAAAACTGTTTATCGCTACCTGTTCAAAATTTTCCATAAACAAATTGGCGACTTCAGGACTTAGAGGTGAACCCATTGCACAACCTGATTTTTTTTCATAAAAATTATCGTTCCATAAGAAATAAGTAGATTTTAAACAATGTTCAGATAATCTAGCTATCGTGTCACCTAGGGGATCGCTATTAAGCTTGGATTTGATGACATCTATTGTTTCAGGGATGGGTACTTTCGTAAATAAAGAAACCACGTCAAAACTAACTAAAATGTCACCTTCTGAGATACTTAAACCTTTTATAATATCAATAAAGTCTGAAGATTTTTTGATGAAACTACCGGTTTTTCCTACATAAGGTTTTAAATAGTTAGCACAGAATCTTGCTAATTTGTAACAAGGACTGCCAATCGTATTGATAAACTATAGAATTTAGGTACCTTGCAATCGAAAACAGTTAAAAGAGACTTTTCTTTATTCGAAAGATTTGAATTTTTGATAAGATCATTCTCAAACGGAACAAATCGACAACATGTATTTTGCACTAACTGAATGCGACGTTACATTCCTAAAGTTAATCAAGGAAAATAGGCAACCAAGCCATAGTTCAGCAAAGGTAATACAAGAGTTTGTACAAGTTATTTACGAATCTTAAAGGTAATTAAACTGACGTTGGTGTATAACATCTTAAGTGCAAAATAACATTTTTAGGAGTAATGAAACGTGAGTAAAATAGAAGATTCTCGTCGAAAACGAAACCCAGGTTCCTAGCCTCCCTGCATATTTCGATTGGATGGCCGTCGATATTAAGACGCAATTGTGACTTGACTAAATGTGACATCCTAGAAGGCGCAAAGCATATAACCTTGCACTTACCAGCATTAAGTTTGAGGTTGTGGCTCTTACTGTATTTAGGTCTTCGGCGAGTCTCACGCTTGCACTAGCTATATCCTGTAATTTAAAGGAACGTACAGCTGCGTATCATTTGCATATCCAACAATATTTGAAAACTGAACTATAGCGAAAATATCAGATGTATAGATTAAATAAAGAAGAGGACCCAAAACTAATCCATCAAGCACACCACTAGTGATAGGCACTCCAGCCGAAAGAAGGTCGTTGACTCTAACCGTTTGGAAGCGATTTGTAAAATAAGACTCGAAAAATCCACGCGCAATTGCTACAAGTCCACGATAATTTAGCACACATTAACGCATGATCAATTGTATCAAAGGCTTTTGAGAAATCAAGCATAACCAAAGCAGTGCAATTGCCTTTATCACGCTCTCTTACTTCAGTAAAATGAAGGAAGGACTTTGGTCCTTCTGAAAACCAGATTGAAGGGACGAAATAATATTGTTCTCTAGTGCATAAGTGTACAGTTGACTATGAACACCTTTCTCAAATATTTTCACGAATGTAGGTACTAAACTTATTGGCCTGAGGTCGCTGTAATTAACAAGATTGCTAGTTTTTGGGATCGGAATCACAATTGAGGTTTTCCATGGTTGTGGAAAGTAACCACTTCCTAAACAACAGTTCACAAGATGAGTAATACGGAGAGCAAGCCTTGGCAAACCAAAATGAATCATCTTTACTAAAATGCCGTCAGCCCCAGGAGCAGAAAACCTGAGTTTAGATATTATGTTCAAAATGGTATCGACATCGGGAAGGGCAAAATAGAAAGCAACATTTCCTTTATACTTGTTTGAAGCGTAATAGGCAGTAGCTTCGGGCTGATTATTGGAATTTGAAAATATGGAACTAAAATAACAATTTTTGTCATTTGGATTTAGAAGATGCGTAGGAATCTCTATCCAACGATTGCTTTGGATTCCCAGATGCTTCACAGCTTTCCAAAGCCGCTCAGGATCGCGAGATTGATCGGACATAGATATATAAATTTGTTTCTCACGCATAATCGCAGAAACCGTCATGTTACTTAGAGTGCGGTAGTAGTTCCAGTACTGTGGATCTCTAGTTGCCTTAAACTTCGAAAGCGCCCTATTGCGCTCATGCATCATTAGCTTAATATTATAAGTCAACCATGGGGCATACGGTTTTGTGATACGCAAAGGAACGAAGGAAGCATAGAGATCAAAGAGTTTTATAATATCTCCTGTCAAAAAATCTAATTTGCTCTCGATATCACGGATGTAGTAAATGGAATCCCAGTCAATACAATCAAGATCTCTCCAAAATTAATTATACTCAAATTGCTTGTAATTTCAGTAATTGATAGTTCTAGGTGGCAACATTGTGATTTCGTGTTTTAGTGTGCAAAAAACCAAAGAATGATCTGAGAATAAATCGGCATTACATACCCCTGCGGACGTTACGTGTTGGCTCAGAAATCAGTTGCTCAAAACTACTACTACTACTACGACGATGATCAACATTAAAATCGCCTAAAAATAATATATATAATATATAGTCATAATGAGGAAGTATAGCCGAAATTAGTTTATCAAAACAATCAATTAGTAGATTCATATTAAAGCGTGGAGCAACGTAAAGAACACAGATCAGTATTAAAAATGGGCCAAGCCTTACTTCCAAAAAAAAAGGGTTTATATGCTTGCTGCAGTAACTAATGCATTTATCCTTTTAGTATAGTGAAGTCACTTCTCACGTAAAAAAAAAAACTCTACCGCCTCGTCCTTCTCTATCATTGCGAACTAGGTTATAATTCAGTTTTACAAACATGTCAGAAAACAACTAAGTTTCGCCCAAGCACATTATGTCAAATTTCTGCGCAAGTACAACTTGCTTAAAATTATCAAAACCTGTGGACAGAGATCGCACGTTCAAGCGGCCTATCTTAATATAATTATGTGTTAAATTAACCATAATTAATTCTTGATTTGTGCTGACTTAATATAATTTGACGAACATTACAAGTGGCATCATTTGAAGAATGAGCAGTAGAAAAATTACATTTACGTTTTTGGTTATAACTAATACAATCACAACAAGTAAATGTGTCGGCATTTGCAACTACTTTGTCATTTTCCTTTATTTTGTTGGCCATTGCACATCTAAAATTTGTTCGTACGTAACAGCAGCAATTTGAGATTTGCACACTAAGTAGACAATTTATCAGTAACAAGTAAGTCCTGCAGGCAGGACTGCAACCTATGCAAAACATTACCTTTAAAATTTAGTTTGTACTGATGGTAGGCCACTTGGACCTTCTGTCAATAAAGTTATTAGTAATACAGGGACACAAACTGAACATGCGTACATTATATTCGAACCTCGATTTGATGTAGATCACCCGAAGCTGGTCTCCTACGTCATATTCTTTACAGGGTTTTGGTTAATGGCAGGTCAGGGGCTTACCCTTCCCGCTAAGGCACAAACGTGCGCTCAGACTCCTTCGAACCCCTGGCCTGCGGCAACTGTATAAAGTTTTTGATTGTTTCACTATTGGCAGTGAGACGCCTCTCTGTGGAGATGTTATGCCCTTTTCGTGCGACCTAATTCACCGAGGACCCCTGGAGCGAAGCTATCGACATCCATTTCTTTTGTTTCTGGATCGCAGATATGCTATTTCTTGTAGAATTTCCGATTTCAATGGAGCTTCTCAAAGCATCCGTTGATGTATTTTTAGATCGATCTCTTGGGGGTGTGAAGTTTACGGCTTTTGTTGCAGGCAGCTTGTGAGAATAAGAAAATATGCGAGGCGCTTTTGAGGGGGGTTGAGAAAAGTTTTTAAATATGGTTCGATTTTTATATTAACGTGCTTGTAGGTTTCCATTTTCGCAGAAAGGGAACACCACTTCCTGAAAGTATAGCTTTCGTAAATGATCCCACGCCGCTGTTTTGTTTTAATTTAGTACGGCATGAGACTTCTCTAATATATCAGTGGGATGTGGTAATGAAAAACGTGACTGTGAAACCAGAGCTGGAGCGATAAGTTCACAGGTGTATTTTAATTTAGACCATTATTCGCGTGACATTAATTGTTATTTTTCAAAATTAGCCCAATATATTTTCTCGAGCTCCCTTTTCAGTTAAGGTTCGGGTTTATGGATAATTTAGAAAACAAATTCGCAAGCATCCCCTTTGTGTTCGTACAGATAGACGTAGACGACATAATTGTATGTTTTACAGGCAGTGATAGACAATTAAAAAGTTTTGCTGAATTTACAGATTTTACTTTATCCGAATATTTTACGACAAAAATAGAAAATAATAACGCTCTTAACTTTCTTGATCTTCCTATAACTAAGWTTATAAACACAATTGTTCGATTTATTTCGTWATAKTTCATTTCATCCCTATAAACACAAGCTAGCACCGTTTAATAGTATGGTCCACAGATTATTGAACGTCACTATGTCAAAAGACAACTTTACCAAAGAATTGAATATTATTAAACAAATAGCTGTCAATAATAACTACCAACCAGATATAATTGACAACATAATTTATAAAAAACAAAAATTCCAAATTTTAAAAGAAGCTTGCCCTGGCAGTAATCATAAATACAACAGCATAACGTATATTCATAGTATGACGCATAAGTTAATGAAAATATACCGATATTTAGCGCTTTTATACCGTTAATTAAGGTTCAGGTTATTTGTAAAAACCCGCTGATTTGTATGTGTTTGTCCAACGCGGTAAAATAAGCTGAATGGACAATCCATTTCTGTAATTTACACATCATGTTCCACACATTATCATACCTAAACATTTTCAGTATCTACCCTTAATGTAATTCAGAATGGGGCATTCTGTGTGCATAATTAGCGTTAAAATGTATCTCTTTTGTTTGGAGAACAAAAAGGGTAAAAATTCCTATTCAGATATATTTTCTCCACCGTATATTTAGATTCGTTTCGAATGGACCATTTTGTTCCTTACTCAAAACACCCTTTTGTTGAAAACGGGCGTTTAACAAAGAAGGGATCGCATTCCTTGATGGGTGCAGAAACGCAGACACGTTGTATTGTCCGTAATGAGATTCGCTTGATGAAGTTACAATGGAACGAAAACATATTCGAAGTTTCCGAAGCATGATTGTCTGATTTTAAGAGAAGCATTACATACAATACTACCTATATTCTCTAACTAGATACGTAAATGCGTAATTTAAATATTTGTACATATGCAATTAAAAAACCTATATGAAGAACATAATATGGTGTTTATTGTGACACATGTACCTACAGGAACAAAAATATGCAACAGAAATGCGTGGGCAAAAAAGGGTACAGTTCAAAGCATGTCGTTTTGAAAACCCATTTTGCTGCTCCCATTAGGCCCAAAAAAAGGACCAAAAATTAAATACAGGGTTAATATTATAAATATAATACTACAGATTTATAGTTAGTGCGCAATAAACAGTGATTATAAAAATTTCTGATGTCTGAGGGCAGCCTGAACAAAAAGAGATCGAAAGTGCAATACGGAGACAATATACAGGGTTTTTATAATTGATTCATGCATCCAGGACGCTTATGGAAATTATTGATTAAATCAGTTTACCGCCTGTCAGGAATGTGAACACAACATTTGCTTTGACACATACTTGTCATCTGTCGATTGTTGAATTGTTTGATATATTTTTATGTATTATTTATTGTAATTTGTTTTAATTTGCTTTGTATATATATGGCTTTATAGAGCCATTAATTTCTCTATTATTAAGGTCCTAACAAACCTTGGTTCCTTCGCTACTACAGGCAAAGCAGCAAAATATTTGCTTAAAGCCGCTGATACCATCCAAACTTTTATTAACACAAAGTATCTAGCCACCTAAATAAGCATTTGTTGTAGTAATTCTAGAAGGCACACCTTCAAGTAATTAAGGCTAATGCTAAGTACTGTGTATTTTATCCTCTTCTAAAACAAGTTGTTTTGTTTCAGGTATGTGCGCAATATACTACATGCAGTAAGTACATACAACTACCTTTTGTTACGCTTTTCTTGCGTTTTGATTCTCACTAGTATAGCATTGAATAATACTGATAAAACAGGTGAGAACGCTTCGAACGATATTCCTTACCCTTTATTACAAAAGCGTCTTGTAATGTTTCCCGCTTATATGTGTCTGAATCAAGATCTAAATATACCAAAAGGCACTCTGAAATTGCATTTTCGATTTTACATGAATTCGAATGGTTTCAAATTTAATCCGAACATCAATTCGTCTGATCGCTTACGATCAGGTTTTGAGATAAATTTGCGAGCAAGGTACGGAAAGCCTGTAGGAAAGTTTACTCGGTCGCTAAACTTCTGTTCAGAAAGTTTAACAATAATAAGGATATTTGAGGTAACCAGCTTCCCCAGAATATGTAAATCAGCACAAATAATCTAGTGCCTGTGAGGTATTATCGTATCGGAAGTTTCGGGGAGAAAATCCAAATAAAATTAAACTTTGGGCCCGTAATCCTCCTTCAGAATAAGCAGTTCCAGTATCTGTAATCTTCTTGGAAAGAAAAATACGCGGGGATTTTCCAATTCTAGCTGTCTCTTTCCCTGTTCTCGAAACGCTTAGAGTTTCTTGACATAAATGTAAAAATTGTTTTAGATAGTTTATTAAGCGCGAATAATGAGTCCTATAGGCTATTGTGTTTGCAGAACCAGAGCGCAATTGTAAAGAAAATGGAAGCTGGCGATGTTCTTCTGTCGAATAAATTAGTTCTCAGCGTTATACGGCTCCCACTTGACCGGTTTTTACGACTACGCATTTCTTATCAAGTCGCGAATTACCCGGGGTTTATATTCGCATTAAAATCATTACATTTCTATCCCCATTTCAATACCGCAGTAATGTAAAGGTGAATAGCTACTGTAAAAGTAAAGGAGATGATCGAGTTCGCTTCCTAAATAGAAGTACTAACGGTGGGCAGATAGTAGTGCTGTATTTGGCTACATAATATGAATGGCATTTCATACAGATCGCTATTTGAAGCAAGTGTAGAAGAAACCTGAAGTATTAAAGAATTATATTATCTTTGCGAGAGCGAGAAGTCCACTTTATTAAACAAAAGTGAGCGAAAATAATAAAAGTAATAATCATGAATATTATGAATATTATCTTGAGTTTTCATGATTATACTTGTCACTATAAATGCACCATACCCTAAGATTATTAACAATTTCAATAGCAATCAAATTGAGTCAAATTTACCCAGTTTTCCTCGTTTCTTTGCCCTTTAGGGGGTCGGTCAGAATAAGGAAAATTGCAATTAATGGTTAATTAACGTTACAATACTTTGCTGGTATTTTGTAACTGTCGTTTTTACCTTGTCTTGCTGTTATCGCCTTGAATTTCTACTTATTGGGTCTCTTAAAAGATGCCAATAATTGTCCATCTTTAGCACTAAAATTATTGAATCTAGTTTGAAAATATATAAAAATGCTCTTAAACGGCAAAGAATTTATTTGTGACGTTATGTGGTTATTTCGATTGTAAATTTGCCACTCTACCATCTTCTTCACTTTGGACGATTAGCTTTGGAACACTCTGTATATTTACATTCCTTGAACCACATTTTATATGCTCGTATATGCTCGAACTGGGTTACCAACTGTGGGCATTTCTAATTTCCCATACATTTAGCTGGTTAATTATGTATGTACACCTAAGAATTGTCTTATTTACAAAACTGTAAATACAGTAAAATTTATTTATAGGCAAGTGTATTTCACAATTTTCACCCAGAACTCATATTTCACCTTTGCAAATGACCTTCTGTAATAAGTCGTTGTCAAATGGTTTCCAAGGTTAATCGATGCCATGTGCGTTTTGAAGCTGTAACTGCAACATTCTTGTTGTTACGAATCGTTGTCTTAGGGCGGATATATCTTTAAAAGACTGTCTTGGTCAGGATGAGTTATAACACGATTTCTGCCTAGTTCAGCTCTTCTACCTTTTCCTATAAAAATTGTTCCACTACTGTTATATGGAATCACATCAGAATTTGTCATATATTCGGTTATAACTCTAACTTATCTACCAAATTTCTAAATTCAGATTACATTTTAACAACAAAACAAAAAACAATATAAACTCACGTTTATGAAAGTCAATTTATTTAATATAAGTTTTAGGAATGCAGTAAAAGCATTATCAGCACGAATTAAAATGTGTTGTTAAAAATGCAATTAAATATATTTCAGTTTATTTAAATGAAGCTTAACTTGGTTAAAATATTAAGTAGTCGGTTTATTTTTGAGAACAATGCACTGGCGATCTAAAAAGGTTGGCTTGACGCATAATGCTGAGGCATCTGTCATTCTGAGTTTTAGTCATGTTAGTTATCCATCGAGTCTCTTTCCCTGGGGAGCAAAAATTACTACAATTGTATCTTTAGCACCTATACGTATGAATTCCCAGCTTAAATTTCTAAAGCTTCTGGTGTGAGAAGTTGAAAGTGTATTCAAAGCGCATGATATGTGTTAATTCTGAATCAGAAATCGTGCTCCTATTAGTAGAACTTTTAAGGCGAAATTTATGTTCCTTTGGTACTTCGTATGATGTCATTATGCTTTATGTGGATCCCGGACCTTTATTCTCCCAAATAAAATGTGTAAACTCATTTTTTGTTAAACGCGAGAGCGATGCAACTGAATGCGCCTCACCTAACTGAGGTTATCAATAACGGAATTAGTAATAAAGGGGCATTGTATGATCAGTGTACATAGGAAACATATAAATAATTTGGGTCTTTATTTCACAGAAAATGTTTTAAGTCGCCTTGTAGAAAATCCACGAAGATTATTCATGGAATAAATACTTCATTAATTACTTAAGTACCTATATCTTATAAACATTTATTATTTCTATTTATGTTGAATTATACTCCACAGTCACATCACACATCATTGGTTAGTTCAAAATGATGAGGATTTCTTTTGTATGTGCTCGTTCTACTATACTAGCATTGCTTAATAACGTTTAATATATCTGGTCAGTCTAACCCCTTAGCTCTCATAACACACAAACAAATGTTTACAAAAGCCGTACGAAGTTTGAATCGACATCCTAAACAAATTAACTTCGGCGTCTATAATATTTTGCCGCCTTTAACCAAAGATGGACTGGGCGCGCCTAAATATTAAAGCTTATTAGTACTCCTTAAATTGTGCACAATACAACTTAAAGGGGGAAAATTAAAATAAAAGTGTTTTTGCAACTTGTAATCGCGTCCCATGTAGTTTCATATCAAAGTTTAATTGTCCCGTATTATTTACATAGATGCACCAACCCAAAGCTCTAGTAAAGTCTGCATAAAACCTGAATAAATCTTGCAAGGGATGACTGCGTGATTAATATTAGCGGGGAAGGAACTCCTGTATCATAATAGGACGCCATTTATTAGTGTAATACATGATCCATTGTTCCAACAAACTCCTGCTTACGCCTCTGCAGCCATTTGATGCTAATTGAAAATGATTTACATTTTTAATTCGGAGTCTCTTTAATCTCTAGCAAACTTTTTCGTAATTCTTCTATGAAAATTATACAGATTATTATTTAGTAGCGATTGTTATTCATATTGCTACTAAATTTTTTAATTTTTATTATCAAACGTGTAATCTAAAAGCAAAAGTGTGCAAGGTCCATTTTCATCAGAGAGTTTTGTGTTTTGACATTCCTATTTTTATGTTCATTGATTATATATTTAAGTCACATTTCAGGAATCTTTTTTAAGAAGTCTTGTATCTATAATACGTTGCAGATATAAAGAAATGTATCTTATGCTTCTGTTTTGTTTTATTGCAGAACAGGTCATACCTAGCGGCTTAAATAAATGCAAAAACAATAAATATATAAGAACTTTGTACACATATACATTTATACTCGCCAAATTTTGAAATGAACAGAAACAGTGTCTACACAATTGCAGTTTGTTTGCATACATCGTTACTGCTGCACAGAGAATAGATTTATGCAAAGTCGTAAAAGGAAGTAACAATCTGTGATATTAGAATACTACAGGATTCTTCATTGTTGTGTTAGTTGTTTATAAATTAAGGAACAAGGATCAGTCATTTTCATAAATAAAAATTTGTCAGTTTCAAAGAATACTATTAGTATTTCATACGTTCTAGCGCATTCCAGAACATCGAGCCTTTTTCGAGTATCTACCTATGAGGATCCGAAAATTTACTATTTCAGTGTAACGAAAGTAATTTGTAATTGTAATTTGTTGTATAACTGCAGCAAATTTTAAACCGAATGTTATATCAGTTTGATTCGGTAATTAGGTGTATGAAAACAGCTAGTAGCTACCTGGTCGGTCCAAATTTTACTCAAAATTGCCTACATGAGTTAATTTGTTGGTCATTGGTTTGAAGATTACGCTCTTAGTAATTTAGTTATCTGCACTTTTGTTAACGAGTGAATCTAACACTATCAATGGCATCATACACTCTTTTTCTAGATATAGTAGCGCAGGTAGTTAACATCGTTTGCAGAATTTCACTAGTGCTATAATAGTTTTAACTGACTAGATAACCAAAGTTAGAGCTTACATCTTCTCATATCCCTCTGATTTGGCTTCGCTTATAGAGAAGGGTGGAAAAATTATTTTAGTTTAGTTATCAACTCATAAAGCAACAGGTTCTGCACTGAAAAAGTCAAAAGAGCGTCAGGGGGAATGTTCAAAGGAATGCCCCAACACACAGCCCTACGAGTTTCAAAAGCTCTTTTTCTTAACTCATGGCTAACCATTTTTTATGGGTGCATATGAAGATCTCTGTACAGGATTCCAGTGTTTAAGTGCTGAACCCTTTGGAAACTGCTGAATGGACTCTCACGTTCGTCACABTTCCCGCTCTAAAGTATGATACCCAAACTTAAATAGTTTTTATATGTGGACTAGTTTAAACGAAAAACGAATTGCTAGCCGAGTAGTAATCTTTAATCAAAAAGAGGAAAATGGCACGTATACCGCTATCGACCGATGCCCCAATACCGCCTTATCCACACCATAACTCACACAGCGCCATCTTCCCCAAGAGACCCTTAGCTCCATCACATTCACTTAAATTTTTTCTGGAAAGGGATGTTTTAGCTTACTGAAGCATTTATTTCATCAACCCCTTCGTTAGGCATAAAGTTATTCCAAACACTACCCCAGGTGTTGCACTTTAAATTGAAACAACGCCCCAACCGCCGTCAGGTGCTCTGCAATCTAGTCACCATTATAAAAAGTTGCGATAAGCTGGCCAGGCTCTGTGTGTATCCTCGCAACGACCAATCCACTTCCAGGTTCGGGATGCGTCCATAAACTGGAATGTACTTAGGGTATGCTTGCTTTATTTGGTAGGTAGTTTTATGTCTGGCATAAAACCGGAATCCCGTCCCGTGCTTCCAGGTTGGCGAATGTGTCACAGATGTAAATAACTAGGTTTATTCTGCCACACTTTCTTCAGAACTGCATCTATCCAGACACCCGATGGGGGTAAATTCGGCGTTTAATCGACCATAGCACGGAGCACTCGGAAGGTTTTACATTTGTTCAGCTGTTGATAGTCATAAATATGATCGGCTAGTAACTTTTCCGCTGCATAATATAAAAAGTTTCTCTGTTTATTGCATGGGTATCCAGCAAGAATGTAGCAAGTTGTTGATGCATACAAGTTGCAACGATGCGGAGGAACGGACCTGGTGAATTTTAATTCGGCGTTTTAACATATTTTATTATGAAAGAAACGTTTACCGAGGTTGTAGGGGGATTTTTATCTGACTATACATGCAAATTATGAGTATTGTTGATACCGTCATGGGTATACGTTGCTTCTTGGGTAAACAGTGTACCTGGCTGCAACAAGATTACTATTATTTAGCCACTGACTGGTGCTGTATTTTCTGAAACTGGTGTGGATATAAACCTTGCTGGTAGAATGTGTTCATCACCTATTCTTTTTTATATTTGCAATACTTAATTGATAGATTCTGAGCCATATAAAATTAATTGATTCTAATGTTTGTGGAAATTTTAAATTTTCCAATTCAAAAGCTCAATTCCAACTATTACCACAGCAAGGCACGATCTATAAACCGATGATAATCTATATGCTATTACAGTATTACAATTCATATGACTCTGAATTAGACACAAACATGTTTTTTACACTCAAATTTTAGCGAACTGTTGTCCTGATTCTGGTCTAAAAGCCGTCGTTGGTTGTAACCGCTTCCTAACGTTTCGCTAGGACGAGTGGCGAGCTTCTTCAGGGGTCCTTCCATCTTCGGTACTGGATATAGACATACACTCGTGCTAGCGAAACGTTAGGAAGCAATTCCAACCGACGACAATCTTTAGATCCGAATCAGGACAACAGTTCATCACCTGGCCGCGAAAGCCTCAACCAATTCGCCAAATAATTTTATTATTGGTGTTTTCGCCAAGTAAGTGGTTTTGTACATAATAGCCTGACTTGTCTTGTCATCTAATGCTCTATCAGTTCTCTGTTCTCTAATTTCTATTAGGTTTAATTAATGCTTTGGATTCTTCTTAATTTAACTCTCTGACTTTGAATGTGCAAAACGTTTAGTAAACGCAAAAGATAACAAATACAGACAATTGCTTCAATTGAAGTACTAGTATTTAAATAAATACAGTTTCCCAAAACTAACAACTAGGTAAAAAGTTCTTTAGATCAACTATTGTATGACATACTATTATTATTGCCACCTGTTCGCCAGTACTTACTAAGAGATATGTTGTTCCATTAATCCTCTATTCTCAATAAATATAAGGATACTATCAAATGGTGCTTGTTCTATCTCCCAAGGTTCAGAAATGGTACGCCAAACAAATGCTGTATGGTAGGGAGTTTCATCCACCTCCATCCAATTCCGATATGAACTGTAGCTTGTGACGAACGCGGTCATTGTATTCCATCCAGCAAAGCAGATGTTCCTTTCTTAGCGTTTTGCTGGTAGATTTGCTCTTTCATTGCCGTTGATCGCTTAGTTTATATAAACCTTCTTCAAAGTAACTTGCTTGTAAGCTCCCAAAACATAAAGTGCATGTATCATTCATTTACTACCTTGGAGCGTATAGTTTTGCTTTCCAAGGTTCTTAGTGCCGCTTGACTATCGGTCATGGTTCGGAACGGGTTTTACCTGATCTTCTGCTTCATTTTATTTTCTTTTTTAATGCTATAATAACTTTCTCCTCAGTTTTCTGTCGCTAATAATCATTTTGCGGCAATTGAATAAACCTGTGTAATGCTAGTGCGATAGTATTACACAAATATCTTTTGAATGCTTGTTTACTACTTTAAAGCAACTATTGACTGATGAGAGAATACTCCATACTGATTTGGATGGGTACCCTCTCAATTGTTTAGATTACATTTCCAATAAGTAACATTTATCGTGATATTGAATTTTTTGTTACAGCCTTTTGACGTGTAAACAGCGTAAAATAAATAAATCTGATGTCTAGCCCAATGTTTACAGCTAGTGTTATATCCGTTTGCAAAGAACGCTATTTTCAGTGTAGTGCTTTTCCAGCTGTAGAGTAATAAATTGATGGAACGAATTGTTTGGACATGTGTTGTCATCGATTGAACAAAAACTGAATTAATGAACGGCTACCGTAATTACTTTAGCACAATAACGGTATTAATTATTGTCAGTATTTGTCCAATGTCGACTTATCCATCGTGGCGCTCTTACTTATATAAAACTCACCATTAAAACAAAACTTCTATTGGACGTGAAGAAGCTATAACAAAAAAATTTTTATTGGTCATCAGCAAGATTCGCTGCAGTACAAAACTCTTGGTACCAGGTGACACGTTCCAAAGCCGCGGGCTTCGTTTATTCATCCACTATAATTGAATTAAATTTTGTTAGATCAAAGGCTAATTTAATTAGTTGTCGCTTATCATTTGAAAAATGTTTTAGCACATTATCGCCACGGCTCGTGGCATCATGCTAATGAAGCCAACAGGCGCGTTACGTTTTTTAGAAAAAATGCCCTGTAAATCGAACGGAGCAATTTAATAAGCTTGCGATGAATATTTTCGTTATCTTTGTCCAGTACATATTCAAAGCAATTTTGAATTAATCTTTCAAAGAATATCCTCTTAGTGTAGGAGTTTTGAGCGAAACAACCTCCGACGCTTTGGCATTCGCCAAGAAATAAGCAAGCCAGATTAACCTTTTACTTTTCACAAACAAAGCGGAATTCGAGTATTTCTTTTTATCCCTGCAAAACTCATTCGGACATTTACAGAAAGAATTCAGATGAAGCCAAATTAATAACATTCATTCGGTAATATTTATTTAGGTGGCTACTTTTTAAATTCGTTTCTCATTAACATGTAACATCCTGACAAAATAATGAACATTACTAGCAAAGTATGCTGGAACGTTATGACCCAAAATGCTAATAAGTACGCCGTTCTGTTGCAGTATCCCCTCGCACTGGCTAGTTCTGGATCGTAGTTAGGCTGATACTCCGAATATACCCAGTACGAACCTAAAAATAAAATTAACCTATCAATTTGCAATACCATAATTGACTTATTTCCAATTTTTTTGATACATGCCTTATTAACTGGGAATCATGCTAGAGTTTTTATTTTTGACAGTAACTCACTGTATAAGTCCATCTCTTTTTCAAAACAAAATAGACAAAAATACCTATTACAAAACTTCTGTAGGAATTAGTACTGTCAAGATTTGGAATCCTTGTATTCGATATTCGAATATGGAACAAACCAAATATATCCGTTTATTCGATACGAGTATTCATTTTATTCGAAAACTAAATAAAAGTATTCAACGTATTTCTAAATAAAACAAATACGAATATTCGTAATGAATATTATTTGGGGCAATTTTGAACGAACATTCGCTCTGCGCTATTCGAATAACGAATATATTCAATACGAATAGGCAGCTCTAGTAAAAATAAACTTTTCACAATTTGTATAGTATAAAGCGTAACGTAAATGCTAAATGTTCCTCGTCGAACAGACAGTAGAAAATGCTAACACATTGATTATAAGAACATCAATAATCTGTTCTCACTGTGGAAGTTAATAACATCGACATTCATTTGATAGCACTGGAGAAAAGTACTGAAAGTAACTACTTCCTAAAGCGCTTACAAAGTAACCAGTTTAGTTTGCTTAAGATTCATATGATGAGTTGAAGAAGCAGTCGCAGACAACGTACTGTTTTTAAACGCTTTAGTGATTACATCACGAAGTCTATATTCCTTGCCAAAGAAAGGACCTCCTGAAGTTGCCTCAAAATTCAAAAGAATTAAACCGGACTGCGTAAGTCTTCAGGGAAGAAAATCCAGTTTCTAAATCTTTGTAATTCTCTCTGATAACAATATTTTACAAAATCGGTGGCAGAATTTAGTTAAAACTAGTTTTTCTACCTCTTGCAACAGCAACAATGGCGCAGCAATCATTCCTAAGATATAATTATATTATAGCCAAAAAGCGCGAGAAAAGAGAAGTACCAAGTAGGTAATTTAAGAGAATACAGTTTAGATTTTAATAGGTGTGCAAGAAATTGCACATTAGCGATATTTTATTTTATAAATATAGAACAAGCTAGATACAGTGAGATGGTAAGCATTTAATTCATATGTTATACAAACCTGTTAGATCACAAAGGTTGCTGTGTTGAATTTTGAACTTATAAATAGAGAAAAAATTTAAGTTTTTACCAAAATCTAGCCATTACGAAACACTAACCTTTGAAGAAACTTGAAACTCCGTGGAGAACTAAGGTTCGATTTCTGACAAGAACCCAAATAGAATATTTTGCACTCATGAGTATTAAGAGTACAAAGAAGTTGAAGAAAGTTCATTTTATGGTTCTAAATTAAAACTAGCTTAGGTGCTCATGATACATCTAGCTTTATTTAGTAGCAGCGCAATACTTTTTGAAAATCTACATTTAGTTTATGAGTTACGGCCACACAGAGTTATTAACTTAATGTTTAACGCGGGCAATGGCAATTTAGTATGAAGCAGTTCAACGGTATGAAGCAGTAACCTGTTGTACATGACTTTTAACCTTACAACGAAATCGCATAGGGACTTTTATTTTAAAATTGTCCTGATTTTAGTAAGAAAATGACCGAAGTAGCTCTTAGTTTGGTGGCGTAGGTACATTATTTATGCTGGTGCTAATGTGTAGTTATGGGAAGGCAGTTAGTTCGTTACATGGATCTGACAAATTTATATGGATGGAGCAGTGTGTATACGCGACCCTATGCGTATGCATGGCCAACACAAAACCACGTGACAGGTGGCAAAAGTATAGAGGTGAGCTGTTAATAACAATCTGCTATTTTGGAACTGTAACTCATAGCAGTTCGAACAGCTACGAATTCTTGAAATAGCAGCTTTTTTGCTTCACCGTATTCTTGGTATTTAATATCTTATTGTAATAAAATGTACAAAAATATATTATTAATTGATTTAACTAAATATAAGTACTTATTTATATGTTCAAGTTTATTAAGTTGTATACTAATATCACTTATTCATCGAATGCAATGCTGTATCACTGGCAGATATCGCTCATCGTCACAATATTCGAGCACTATACCGTTTATTCCAACGTCAAACAACAATACGCTGGTACAGCCAAAACAATTCCTATTGTGTGCTATTACATTTCTTCCTCCAGCTATCAAATGTCAAATAAAAGATCATCTAATTCCGCCGTTATGCTATAAGCAAGTATCCCCTGCTGACGCTTCTAACTTCTGTTCTCTCGTTTAGCACAAGTACTATTATGGTTATGGATGCTGTTGCTAATTTGCTAGCAGGCCAATACCAATACTTGTGTGCGATGTGCCACATGATAAACGATAACAGTTTAACACTAACGGATTATCGCACAAGGCCATGCTAGCCCGCTAGCAGTCAGAAAACTGTGTGTTTTAAATATAGGAGTAACAATTAGCAACTGTTACGCGCAAATAGCAGTATGGTCCCATCTCTACAACAGACAGCTTGCAGCGATTTATCATGTAGAGGTGTGTCGTTTGTGAGGATTCAACTCACTGAATCGAATTTTTGTTGTTAGACGAGGGATACAACTCACGTCATCTGAATTATTTAAGCCCGTAATTCATTAGTAGATAAATTTGACAGTAGGGTGCAAGGTGCAATGAGTGTTACTGTTGCGAATACTTGGATTTTATTAATATTTGGGGAGCGCGGGTTCAACGATAAGGCGGTGTCGCTCTAGCTTGATTTAGATACGGCGAGACGGCGTAATTTTCTTTCAAATAAATTTTTCGTCATTCTATCTAAACCGAAACCAAATTGATATCTCCTCTCTTTTGTTCGGTTTCGGGATGAGGCGCACGCGTAGCTACAGGTAATTACGAAAATATGGAACAAGAAGGTAAAAGAGGAAAAAGGGATTCTATCCTAAACAATCCCTGCTCGCCTTAAAGCACCAGGGCTGCGCTTAAAACAGATAGGGGTCTAGAATTGTGGACCGCTTCAACTTTTAGGTATTTAACCTTAAATATCAGAATTTGGTCACTTATTTATTATCCAAATTACGTACTTATCACTGGTTTAACCCCGGTTTCCCAAAGGCCGCTTAAGTATGAAGCCGACGGCGGATTAAGATGCCACTACATTAATTTTGGCAGCTTATTCAAAACATTTTTGTTTAAATAAGAAATTTGCTGTTTTTTTGCAGCATTTGCCAGAACTTCTATTGATATTCTAGTTCATTTCTCGAAATAAGTGTAGGTATTGCTGGATAAAGCCATAATGCGTTCATATCACCCGAATACTATAAAATGTCACTTTAAAACTTCATCCAAAATTTTGCAGGTTTGCAATCTTTCGTGAGCAAATGTACTTAAGACAAAAAAAATCAGTAGGAAGTTTTGGAAAATTTCCACCCTCCTGTTAGAACTTGGTATAGCTTGACTTAAAAACCATGGACGTTCGGGGTGTAAATCGGTTTTTCACCGATTCCTACATTTTACAAGAACGTAGTTGAAGAGAAAATTTTACTCCTAACTCTACGGAAACTGAAAATTTTGACAAAATGTCTGAAGTATTACTCTTTCGATTTGCAAGAAAATGACGCACACTTTGCCCCATCAGACCCACCCACATCTACCGTACTCTTATTCGCCCCCCCTCCCCCCCAACATGAGACATAAATCCGGGGCGTTTTTCACATACATATCAAATTAACTCCGGCATGTAAGAAAAACCGCATGTTTTACCGCGCACTGTGCGTAACTCAATTAATCTTAAATGTGGGGTTAAGACTTGAGTTGAATAAAAATAATTATATGTTCATAAATGTACTTATTTGTGATGTTTGCTAAAACACTTATTCTCACAAAGTTCTGTTTTAGTAACTACTTAAGGGATTGTGAAAACTTACTTTAGCTGAAACTGAAAAAAGTATTTATAAAACCACTTAATCTTCTAAAAGGTTTCTAAATCACCTTCGATTCACTGTTCTATTGGAAGAAACATAAGAAAACATATGGTAGGATTATTTTGCAACTACAATACATATGTGTAACTGGCGACTTTATAAATTAAATACGAAAATTTCGCCGCAAACTTCATTTACGCGCATAGTGTTTTCTCTTTTGCCACCCGTTACGTGATCCAGGTCGTTTTCGTATCGGCAACGCAGCCGTGATGCGCGTGATTGCAGTCCGTGAACAGAAACAGAATCGTAATTGCGTGATAATGGAACGTTTAAGTCGAAGTAAAGTAAAACGCGCATCGTTGGAATTGAGAATGTTGAATTTTGACCACCGTGTAACTCTCACGTCGTTCGGATCATTTGTATTTGACTTTTCGGGAGTTGATGCATTGATTCGAATCTTAAGAGCGCGATTCAGTAACATGAATCAGCAAGATAAGTCATTTTACCCAACTTTAATTTTTTGCCACCCGTCACGTGACCATGTTGTGTAGGCAACGTAGACTCTCTCTCATTGCTCCATCCACCTCTACTGTCAGATCCATGGTTCGTTATCCTTAAGTGGAGTCATCAATAATCCTGACAAACAGTATAACTTGAAATTACCTGATATTAACCAAACAAATGCCAGCAACAGTAAGACCAGTGCCACGTTGAAGGCAAGCCTTCCAGGGATCTGGCTTATAAGCTTCGCCAAGGGCCCAATGGCACCTAAACTGAAAACAGAATTTTGATTACGGGTTGCCTGTTTTGCCACCCGCTTCTCGTTAATTACCTATTACAATCAGATAAACTGGGATCATAATGTTCGTTGGGCAGTTGTTTACGTTGATACATCCAATAACGAACATGCTCGAGAAGATGACATAGAAGGCCACCAGGGACGCGTTGACGCCAGCTGGAAATTAGAACTACGTGTAATTATGCAATCAATCTCAATACGCCTTAATAAGCCTGGTGTTCTAATTTGTTGTCTTAATTTGGTCGCATCCAAACAAAACCTCAACAAGCTTTGCTTTGTCGAAAGCAAAAATGCACTCTACGTTCGTGGGTATCGGGGTTGTTACCCTTACGGCTTTACGACCCCGACCTTGAACCGCGGGACCGACCATGCATAATTCATTTACGGCCACTTCGCCCCTTTTTTGTTGGTGCTAAATTGGAAATCTAATTGAATTCATCTCAGTGTTCATTAGATATAGAGATACGTACGATGCCTTTTCTCTTTGACCTTCTCGAGCTCGTAATCATCGTTGTCCTCGGCGGTCCCCGTTTTCACTTCTTGCTTTTCCACGTCCTTGTCCTCGTCACTCTTTTCAATTTTGTCTTCCGTCGTGGCCATTAGTTCTCGTCCAAACTGATAGAAAACTTCTATATCGACTGCTACGTGGAGTCCTTAACACTGAACTGGTTCTAAACCGCACTGAAACTATTTCAGTAGGTTTCACTGGGTTTGCTCCGATGTATTTTTAGCGTAAGCCGCGCGCTGGCGACTATAAAATTTATGCGCTATACTAAAAGATTGCTTTGTGAATTAACATTTATCAGTGTGGTAATTTACGCCTGACTCAATGCTATAACAAACTGTTTTGATTTGGAATGTTCAGTGTATTCTTTCTAAATATATTGTTATCAAATGATGCTGTAATGATGATTTATCATGTTATATAGCTACCTATCGCTCCGCGCCTACCAATTAGTTTTGGGCGATACGTATCGATAATCCTAGGTATCGATACTTTTGCTTTCGATACCCGATATTTTGTATCGATACTTGGTGTTGCGATATTTCGCTGGATCGATACCAATCAGAATGGTATCGAATCATTTATTTTCTCCCAACCATATCCTCGTTATCTTCCATTAAAATTGCGGAAAAAAGTGGCAACGACTTTACTATAGTATAGCGTTATATTTTTATACCTGCTCTGCCAAATCATATAGCATGATTACGGTTTCGATAAAAAGTATATCCTTAACGCAGTAGGAACTCTTCTTATAGAGCAACATTGCAATAATGTAAATTGTGCCCGTATAAATAATTTATTGGAGACTAATTTGTTTTTATAATTGGATTCTCATAAGAAATTGAAAACGTTGAAATGCTAGGTTGTCTTAAAAATAGCTTACCTCTTATCAAAGTATGTGCATGTACACTTTTTTATAATTAGTAATACAGTTGCAACATAAAAAATCCGGTGAATTTTATTTGTGTTGGTTGGATGTTCCATAAATTAATTCTAGTAATAAATCCCCAAATGTCGTCAATCCTTTTTTAGTAAATATGACTACTCTAATTCAGCGTTTTTCATTAAATGTGTTCTTTCTCGCCAATGCTCAAATAAATGCAAACTAACAATTCAGTTTAATAAAATTCACTTATTCAATTCGCTGCCCTTACATGGTGACAAATTATTGGTATGTTTAACATAATGCACTACTAGTAACTGACGAAGCTGAAGAATAGAGATGTTTTTAGAAACAGTGATGTAAATTATGTAAAACAAGAAGTGTTTTGATTCACTTTGTACCGATTTGCTATTTCCTGGATCGATATTTCTCCGATACTACGAATATCGATACTCATAGAACGATACGATACGTGTATCGATATACAGTATTGCGATACATATCGATACCGAATATCGATACACTTTGACGTATAGCTTAACACTAATACCAATCCATCTCTCTGGAAATATCCCATTCAAATATCCACGAACGTTGACTGCAAAATGGGGCGGTGCACCATCTTGCTGAAACCATATCTGTTTAGAAGGACGCGCAGCATTTTCACGATTAGGGAACAGGCGAATAAGTTCTAGTATAATGTGTTCGCGCAAGAGCTGTAAATACTTGACCGCATTCAAATTTCCATCGATGAAAAAAGCCCAATAATGTGCTCACAGATAATACCACACCAGACATTCACCTTCTGAGGGTGTTGTGTGGATTTGTGTCCGACCAATATCTGCAATTATGTCCATTCACATTACCATTGAGGCAAAAACTCGCTTCATCAGAAAACATAATCCAATTTAAAATGTTGCCATCTTCATCTGTCATATTCATAGCAGTTTCGCAAAATTCTATTCTAAGATCGAAATCTTGTTCACTCAGTTCTTGTAATAAGTGAATTTTGTATGGATGATACTCTTTTTTCAAAATTTTCTGAACAGATCTGCTAATATTGTGAGTGAGAGCATATGTATATGTAAATCACAATAAAAGTGGATATTAATAATAAATATGGAACTACTTTCCTGAACATGTATACTCGTATACTGATATGCAGCAAAAAGTAACTAACCCATAATTATACGCCTAAATCTTCCAGCATTAAGAAAACGTTTCTTAAGCAGAATATAGTATACCAAATTAAATCGCTTTAATTTCGGCGATTTTTTTTCGTAAACGAAGGGTATTTAAGTTATATATTTATATGCATCACTGCATTTACTGAAGGAGTTTGACAGTTCGATTGCTTCAGGAAACAATGCTTTTGCGAAGCTTTGACTACAAATATACTTGATGTGTTTTTGGTTGTTTCGTTAACTTGACTATTTTAAAATCATCGAACACAAACGTATAGGTATATATATTTAAATAGGTAACCAATTTTGCTGTCGCGTTTGAACAGCTGTATTTTTTATACAAAACGCTTACTTTACTATCCCATTAAAAAAAATTATTTATACTACTTCTTTTTGCGACGATTTTACATTCTTCTCTGCTAGAGATTGTAGCAGACACATGTACAACCCAACGAGGGTGCAGAACAGTAATACCATCAATAGTAACGTGTAATGGATTGTTATAGTCCAAAATGCTAAGTGGTAAGTGACTTTATCACAATACAGTCCCTTCTGTGGATCGAAATTTGGTTTGTACTCGCTGTAAACCCAGTACGACCCTGTAAAAAATAACCCTGTATTAATTATGCTGTTTTATGCTAAATTTGAGAGCTAAATTTGAAGCTGATGGCTGTTCGAAGGACAGATTTCATAAAGGTAGATATCAAGATTATTCAAATTATTGTGTTGTGGAGTTCTCCT
Source organism: Rhyzopertha dominica (assembly GCA_025024175.1). Taxonomy (NCBI): domain Eukaryota; kingdom Metazoa; phylum Arthropoda; class Insecta; order Coleoptera; family Bostrichidae; genus Rhyzopertha; species Rhyzopertha dominica. Next base: position 3,076,620 of record QCXZ01000001.1, on the reverse strand, counting down.
TGCTACTTGATAATTACATAACCGGGACAAACAGCGGTATCTATAATATGTACTACACTCTTTTAACATCTGTTGATAACTGGTACTTTTGCATACAGGTACACTCGAAATATCTTACCCATTATCATCCATATAAATTCAGCGGTGTATAATGTTGTTTCTAGCTTTTTCAGAAACTGAAACATACCTTCAAGTTTCTTCTCTACGAAGGAAAATACTTTCGATACAACCCCCATAAGGCCTGCAAGATAACTTGGTAATGCGGCTTAGTCTGACATTACTAGCATAATTTAACCTGCTATCAACAAGTAAAACGGAATTTTGTTGTTAAGGGGGCATTCCTTAAATTTGACGCTACCAACTATAAACATCGCTAGGTACACGACGGTGAAGATCAGGAGAAACAAACGCAAACCATCTAGAAATTTCACATAGTTAGGCACAGGTCTTTATCTGGTATTTGTACTTACACCTTAGTTTCTCCTGCTGCACTTCTAATTTACGCGAGATTTTTTTCGCTTCCTCGGGCTGTTCGTCTTCAGGTTTTTGGGGCATTATGCAACTAAAACAAATCCGAACAGGGTGTGATCTGATGGGACACTGATTAATACACCTACATGAATCAACGTCTGGCGGTACGAGTATGTAACCTTTTTATAGACGAATTGACCCGTGCATGGCGTACAACCTCGTAAACTAGAATTTACGTGAGGCAAATTGAAGATATGAGCATTAAAACTTTGTTTCAAACGCAAAAATCATGACCACTACTGTTATATATACCTGTTAAATTTCATCTCTCACTTTACAGCATACAGTACACATAAAAATAACGAAACCTATAAAAAAAATGTGCTCCACTACTGTTATAGTGAATGCAAAAATATATAGCATCGGATGGCAGTACTTATTCCCGTCCTCCTTATTGAATGATGGCTTAAACGCAGAGAAAATCCAGTAGGACCCTAAATATGGGCTAAATTTAAAATAAAGCAGGAATTCGCCGGGACATTTCATACCAAACATGAACCACACGAACAAGAAGAGTGCGAGTATTAGCACCAGTACGTTTTTCTTGTCTGCTATTAGCGTTCTGAGTACAGCATGCGTTATCGCACATGCACCTATTTCAGAAACAGTTATTACTCCTTTATCCAGAAAAAATTATAACACCTACCTCCTACAATCAGATACACCGGTATTTCTGGTTCGCGGGGGCAATCACTTGTATGGTAGGATCCAACCGCCACCATGCTGACCGGAAGCAAATACGATATGGCATTTGCAACGCCGCAGCCAACTTGAACACGTGTTTCCTGTTCGTAAGTGCCAACATTTTGTGAAAGTACTTACCAGGTCCCAGTCTTTCTCTAGCTGCAGTACTTATGGGGCTGCTGTCTACTGAATAGATGTTTCCTTGATTTTCGTTAGCTACAAAAACAACAATCTCATTCTTAGACTTGTTTCAGTCCAACATTACCGGCTTCCAGGGCTGCTATTTGGTCATAACCGTATTCTAAAGGACGCCGATTAGACCTCATTGCCGTCAGCTGCTTGCTTTTTTTGACATTTATTTGTTCTACGTCATAACTACAGTCAAGTGTCTAATAATGAATCCATTTTCTCTTTTTGAAGGAGTGTAAATTTCTCAGGTTATATCCGTTGTTATCGTTTAATATTTCCTTCAGGCTAGAATCTTTACGGATGATTGGAAAATGACTTTGTATTATATGCTTAGGTTTGGCTAATTTGAGTATGCATCGTATAATACTAAATAGGGTTTGTTTCCATAAGAGAAAATATCTGTGCCTACACGTTGCCATGGTCTTTCGGGAACTGGAAATGCATGTAATGTTTCCTTACAATTTTTTCTTTGAAATTTTTCACACATTTTGCATGACTTAACGTGTTCTTCTATATCTTTAGACACGTTAGGCCAATACAATATCTGTCTTGCACGGGATTTACATTTCTCTATGCCGGTATGACCTTCATGTATTAGTTTAAGCATCTCTGAGCGTAGAGAAGAAGGAACAATTATTTTATGGCCTAAAAATAAAAGACCATCACACAAGGTAATATTTTCTCTTAATTTATGGTAAATTCTGAGTTAAATTTTTATTTACTGGCCATTGTTTTAGTTGCTTTCCTAAACTCTTCTTTTTTAGCTTCAGACATAGGCAAGTGATTAACAAGGGCATGTATAGAATGTTCCAATTCAATATCACTGTTGCGAAATATGTCATTAAGAAATGCTCTTGATAAATTATCTGAGACGAACATATATTTTCCTGGTTTGTAATTTAAGGTCAAATTATACTGCAATAAACGAAGGCGTATACGTTGCAATCTCGGTGTAATAGAAATTAAGTCTTTTTTAAAGATTGACACTAAAGGTGGAGTGATCAGTAGTAATTTTAATATCTTTTAAGCCGTATATAAAATAATGGAATTTCTGGCACCTAATCCGCCTTTCGATGCATCAGTTTCTATCTCAACAGGTAAACGGGGATTAAAAAATGACAATACCGGTGCATGAGTGAGCAAATATTTCAATTGTGTTACTGACTTAGTATGAGTGTCTGTCCATTTCCATTCTGAATTTTGTTTAGTTAAATCTCTCAAAGGACCAGTTATCGACGACACGTTAGGAACAAATTTGGCCAAAAATTTTGTTAAACCTAAAATCTAAGCAACTCTGTCTCATTTTGAGGAATTGGCATATCCTTTATTGCTTTTATATAATTTTCACTAGGTGTAATGCCATTTTTTGAAAAAATTTGACCCATATAGGTAACATTTTTAGAATTGAATTGTACTTTGTCTTTATTAAACTTCAAATTATATTTTTTTGCTTTTTCTCAGACTGCTTTGAGATTTTGGTCATGTTCTATTTCTGTTTTACCAGTTATTATTAGATCATCAAAATATATACCTACACCATTTAGATCACCGAAAATTCATGGTTTTTCTTTTGGAAAACTTCTGGTGCGGAACAAATTCCAAAGGGTAATCTTAAAAATTGGTAACGGCCAAAAGGAGTAAGTTCTATTTGCCAGAAACCATCTTTCATGTCCAGAACTGTAAAATATTCTTTGTTACTTAAGTTACAAGCAATTTCTTCGCAGGTAAGTATCTGACACCTGACTCTATGTATTATATGCTTGGGTTTGGCTTCCAAGATGCCAATGAAACAAGCATTAAGTTTTAATAAAGTTTTATATTAACAACCTGGACAATTAACAAAAACTCATTAGACATTACAATGAATGCGGCATACTTGGATGTCCCTAATTACAGTGATGCTATTATATTACAGACTTACTTTGGTATTTGTCGCAATAATAAAATTATGTTATGTAAGTTTAAATCTTTAATCGTTCTGGGGCAGTATGCTTTCGATGTAAGTAGCAGGACGCCATCATCTTATTTATCAAAATTACATGTTAGGCACCTTGGAGGAAGGAGACCCTTAACGAGAATAACTAAATGTAGAAAAGAATTTCCTGAAATATTACATCTTTACGTTTCTCTTAGGTACTTATATTAATGACGCCTAATAACAAATAATGGTCCCAAATAAATTGCTATAATTTCATTAAAGCTGTTATGTGCATACCATCTAATTTGAATTACAAATAAATAAATAATTGCATTATTATAAGGGGGCAAAATTAACTGCTGTCTCGATATTTAAAAAAATACTGTTAACTAGAACATATGATGTAACACTATTATAAGACTTTTCTTACAGAGATTTTTTAGAAAGCGCCAATTTCATTTTGAAGAAATTCTAAATGTCGTTGCCCAGTTAAGGTTCCTTCCTATATTAGAGAATCTAGAAGTCGGTTACTTAAAATGCGAATGTTTACAAAAATGGTAGATGGTAGAGTAAAAGCTAAACAACCTAATGTTCCTATCCATATATTGATACCAATTTTTTTTCTGAATTATATTTATTATAAACGTTCTTACCTATTTGAACTTTTTGTTTTGTCAGATTATAATACGTTTTAAAGGAGTTATTGTTTTATTAATTTTTGTCAGTTTCAAATTCCATCGTGTTCTTATATTCGGTTTGAAGTAACCACGTGGCTTGCTCTCAGGTATGTAAATGATTAGCAAATCCTTTAAACTGAACGTTTGGTAGATTATAAAATATTTGATTGAATACACGGTATATACATCAAAGTTTAGAACAATATTCGTGACTCCCTTATTTAATATAAAAAAGAAATTTTGGTACAATGATGAAATAATAAAACAATTCACAAAAGTAAAACGTCTGTTTTTATTATGAAACTTTTGCATGACGCCGTATACAATCATTGTATTTTAGGTGTAACCCCCCTCATGCATTCTGTCGCCCATTGTTTCTAACGAGTTTGTGATAATTGTAGTCGAAAATTCTGATCGAACACTATTTTCTCAATATCAAACTCTGGCGATTTAGCATAAAGACCGGGCAATCAGAGCGAACGACTTGGGAACTTTTCCTTTCACTCTGCCAACTTGATGAAGCGCGGCCGACCGACACGGGAAGTTTGAGCCCATCTCGTATGCGAAGTAGGCAGGTGTGCTAAGTTCATCATAAGCGTTTATAATATTCATGGCCTGGTAAATTTGTAATTTGTCTAAGACCAGGGCGAGCTCATTTCGAGTAATTGGCAATTTCAACCGCTAGACGCCACTGCGGAAGCGCTCTGCAATTGTGTATTCAATGCAATGTCCCCATCATGATCTCCGTTGTAGATATCGCCCACTTACGCCTTCGATTACCTCCTAACCGACTATAACACAGTCGGGATAATTGTTTCAGCTAAATTGCCCAGATGCACGTATTGCCTAATAAACGTGGCGCTGCGATGGACTCTTACAATTGCGTCCAATTCTGAGACAGTAAGACCGATCTACAAGGTTTCAATTAACGAGACTAGATGTACTTTTTGTTACTGTTATTTCATGCATGGTAGTTGAGGTCAGTTTCAGATATCGCTTGGTCTGTAAGACCGTAGGATGAATACAATTATATGGATTGATAGAAATCTTCAAAATTAAACTCCATTTTGTAGACTTTTAGTCCCTGTCATAGAAAGACACAAAACATGAAAATAATTATATATTTATTCTTTGACATAGTCTCCTTGAACTTCGACACCTTAGGTCCAACGATTTTCCAATGTTCTGATTCCTCTAGAAAAGAATTCTTGCGGTTGGTTCTCTAATCGGTCGTTGACTGCTGTCATCGCTTGATAATCACCGTCATATCTGGCCCCGCGTAGATATTTTTTTCAATTTCGGAAATAAGAAGTAATCGCTGGCAGCTAGGTCTGGCGAATACGTAGGGTTAAATTCAAATCCTGCGTCGTGAATAGCATTCATTGCAATATTGCTTTTGTGTACAACGCTTGTCATGATGGAACAAAATTCCTTTCCTCAATTTTCCCCGTCTCTTTTTCTTTGATGCATTCACGCAATTCTGAAATTAAGTTGGCATAGTAAAAACCTGTTATTGTGTGACCACGCTCCAAAAATCAACCTTTAGGATTCCATTGTGGCCATAATTTTACCAGCAGAGGGCACAACTCGAAATTTCCTTATACGATTCTATTGATACTACTTTTAAATGTTCTACGTTAAATGCAATTCGCGAGAGAAAAAATATTGGACATAAGCATACAAAATCCAATGTTTTTATCAAATCAAAGTAAACGCTTAAAGCAATTTCTAAACATTTGTAGGTCGCAATGATATTAGGGGTTTCGAGAGCCTGTGGGGGGAACAACTGTATAATATGCGCATTTAGGATATCGACAGTCGTGATTCATTATATAATTGTAAAAATCCGAATACCAAAACGCATGTGCAACGCAACAATATACAGGGGGATTTTTTGAAAACTTCACACCTTATATAACTCTAAATAGAGGAAAAATTTAAAATTTTGCAAAAACAGGTAAACTTTTGTTTGCAGGGGGACAACTTTTGAGATAAGTTTTTAATGGATAGCGCTTACCCTCTTAGCGGGGTAGATACCCCTTCAAAAATTTTAAATGAAACTACCCATCTTACGATACATCATTTAAAAGCTTATTACACAAGGAGTCTTGCCATGTAATTAGTTTTACTATTTTTTACCCATTGACGGGGTAGTGGGTCAAAAAGTGCATTGTAGCAAGTGGCTTATAAAATGGAATATTTTGGAATTTTTTTAACAAAATTTATTGTCTTGCAGTTACAATAAAAATCGTCCTTACTTAAGCCTAAAAAAACTTGTTAAAAAATAATTGTTACACCTAAGCAAAATGCCAAAAATACTTAAAATTTTCTTTCGACATTACTTGATATTGCAACTCGACAGTTTATACTGAATTGGCTAAATAATTATCTACTTTGTGTTTCCAATTTTTTGTTTCAACTTTTTGGCTACTTCTTTGGCACGACCATCTTTTTGTTCACATTCCTTTTTATAAATCGCGTGAAATTTTAAAGTGAGAGTCCAAGTGATAATGGTTTATTCAACTGCCGAAAGGGTAGAAATAATTTTTATTTACGGTGCTGAGCATAGCTGTGCTCGTGCGTCAGCAAGGGTGTTTAACGAACGGCACCCCGATAAAAATGTTGACGCTAGGTACATTCTCGATCTCGTGCAGAAATTTCAAGACACTGGATCTGTAGTAAACAAAAAAAGGGCAGGGAATAGAGTCGTTGATGAAATGGTCCAACTTGAAGTACTTGGTCATTTTGCAATGGATCCAACTAGCTCTTTGCGTAACATTTCTACAGCCACTGGACTTTCTTATTCATCTGTAAGGAAAGTTACAAAACTGCACAAATTCCATCCCTATAAGATGAAAACTATCCAGGAACTCGGCGAAGATGACTTCGATAGAAGACTGCAATTTTGCGAAATTATGACAGAAAATATTATAGTAAATCCAAATCTAATAAAAAATATCTGCTTCAGTGATGAATGCACATTTTTTTGAACGGCTCTGTAAATAAACATAACGTCAGGTACTGGAGTGACGAAAATCCTTATATTTTTCGAGAAGGTCATACACAAGTTCCTCAGAAGCTGAACGTCTGGGCTGGAATACTTGGCAACGCAATTGTAGGTCCAATTTTCATTGATGGGACGCTAAATGGGGGAATGTATTTAGAATTACTTGATAACGTTATTGATCCTTTAATCACAGAGCAATTAGAAAACCAACGTGACCCTGAAGGAAATCCAATGTTGGATGAATACGAATTGTTTTACCAACATGATGGAGCCCCACCGCATTACGCCATTAATGTGCGAAATTGGTTAAATCATAGATTTCCTCTTCACTGGATTGGTAGGCGTGGAACAATTGAATGGCCGCCATGATCACCCGATTTGACTGCTTTAGATATCTTTCTATGGGGTCATTTAAAATCTGTAGTTTACAAAACACAACCTACTAGCCTGGACGATCTGCGAGAAAGAATTATTAACGAGTGCAGGAGGATTCCACCTGAAACTTTCCGAAAAGTGCAGCAGGAGTTCGAGAACCGTCTGTATTATTGTATGGAAAGAGGTGGTGCACATTTTGAGGATCTATTGTAAGGTTTGAATTTCTATAGTTTTATTCACACTGTTTTTGGAGTTACAAATAAATAATTTTTCTTTTTCGTGGACATGGACTTTCTAAAAAATTACATGATAAATACTTTAATGTTAATAATAATGCTAAAAGAAAATATTCAGTATTCTGGGAGTTTTTTTAAGTGTCATATTTTTTACAAGTTGTTTGTTTAAATTTTGGGTTCTCGTAAGGACAAATTTTATTTCGCTCTAAAATAAAATACATTTTGTTGAAAAGAGTCCAAAATATTCAATTTAATAAGCAACCTGTTTCGTAGGCACTATTAACCTAATTACCCCGTCAATAAGTTAAACGTGGTAAAACTAATTACATGGCCAGACTCTTTGTGAAATAAGCTTTCAAATGATGTATCACAAGATGGATAGTTCCATTTAAAATTTTTAAAGGGGTGTCTACCCTGCTCAGAGAGTAAGCGCTATCCATTAAAAACTTATCTCAAAAGTTGTCCCCCTGCAAACAAAAGTTTACCTGTTTTTGCAAATTTTTAAATTTTTGCTATATTTAAAGTTATTTAAGGTGTGAATTTTTGAAAAAATCACCCTGTATATACGAGGTACAAGGCAGCTAACCTTTTCAAGCAGCGAATATTCTTAATATTCTTGGGTTAAGTAAAACATAAATTTAAGTAGCTGAACAATATGCGTCTTTTATATGGGAAACCAGATCAAAGATGCATATTCCAACTTAGAGCGAACAAGGGAAATGTATAATGTTTGCAAGGTACCCAATCGTCTGAACATCTCTACAGTTTCTATATATAAATCCATAGGATTTTTAAGACGAATTGATAGTGTTCAATATGTGACTGCAAAACGTAAATTTGTGGTCAAATATAACACCGAGATCCCTGAACTCATCCAGCTTGTTCAAAACTATACCGTTAACAGTATATTGATAGTTAACTATATCGTGTTTTCTGGAGAAAGAGAGAACAAAACATTTGGAAACATTAAGATTTAAGCGATTAGTAAGACACCATGTATTTAGTTAATTAAGATCGTTATGGAGTAAAGGACAGTCATTTGGAGAAGTTATAATATTGAATAGTTTCAGATCGTCAGTAAATATGAGGGTCAGACTTTTAAGTGAATCAGGAAGATTATTTAAATTCATTATTTAAAATACTTGGTGCCTATGCCCCACCCGATTTACTTTCTWATGAATGCACTCCATTTTAAAACATATTTACGCGAAATCTGCTGCTTTAAAKGCAAAGGTTTACTGCGCTGCTAGTAATTCAAGACATTGCCTCATCCCGTTCCGACCGTCTGGAGAAGGAAATATGTTACCATTTCCATCGAAAACTAACAAAGTAGCAAAGAGGCCGCCCCTTTGCAGTGGAAAATGCATGCACCACACAACTTTTAAATTCCTTCCGCCGTATGTATTTTTCATGAGAGCATCTTTTCGCTTAGAGGACAAGATAAAATGCGCAGAAACTGAGATATCTCCCACCAATTTGAATATACAGTCGCCCCAATCACGACGCCAATACTGGCGAATGGGACAGAGGCAWCAKCAATGAAAATTTATATGTAGCGGGCCGGRATCGAAATCGGGAGTGAAGTTTTGCGCGATTGCCTCCAGCAAATGCTCGGATTGTCGCATAGGCGCGTTCGTTAAAGGGCCGGAGGGCTGCAGTCGTGAATAGGGAGGAAATTCCTGAGTGTTGCGAATTGATCGAAAAGCACTAGTTTCTTTTTATGTTGCATTGCTTGAGAATTGCAGCTGAACGAAAATTGGCGCTGATCTGCGTAGTCCTAATTGTGGTGCATTTTGGATGTCTCCGAAACTAAGAGGTTTAATAATAATAATAATATTTATTGTAACCAGCGAACAGATTACAAAATTTCAAATTAACAATGTCAAAAATACGATATCTTTCGCTAATCTCATTGTAAATGTCAAACAATTTCTGCTACACAGTCTCGGAACAATGAAATTTAATTTGGACAGCAAGAGTACTGAATATAACCTTCCATTAACTATTTTTTTGCAAAAGTATTATACTATGTACTTTTCTTCTGGCAAGAAGCGAATTCATAGAAGTAACTTCCAGCAGATAACTGTGATCAACATGCAGAGGTGGCCAAGAATGATGTTCTTTAACATAAAGAAATTTAGGAAATTTCCGTTGCACATTTTCGATTCAGTTTACATAAACTTGCTGATACGGTTGCCAGCAAGTACAATAATATTCCAAACTAGAACGCACTAAAGAATAATAAAGCAATTTTATGCACCGCATATCATTAAATTCTCTAGTATTACGAAATATATAACCCAACGATTTTAAAGCAACATTACAAATGTGTATTATATGTGGAACGGACGTTAATTTGCTACCCATAATCACACCCAAGTCAACAACTTGACTGCAACTTTCCAAAGGCGTACCACAATCATTTCTTCTGGCAAACGTAATCTTTTTGGAACTTTTGTAGTTAATATTTAAACAGTTACGCCGACACCAAGCAGCAGACGCATCAATAGAATCTTGTAACTCACAACTGTCCACCACAGTAACATTTGAACATAGCTAAGTGTAACGTTCTATCGTTCACATTAACATCTGTACCTATAATATATGACTACGGTCTTGCGGGTGTTTCTCTGTCTAGACCCGATACATTTAACGACCTTGGCGTAACTTTCGATAGCAAGTTATCTTTTATTCCACACATTCATAAAATATGTCTTAATGCCAGTAAAACATACGGCTTTATTTCACGTAACAATCGTGATTTCTGTTATAATACATTAAAATTGCTTTTTTACTCATTTATCAGATCTAGATTGGAGTACGCAGCGGTTGTTTGGACCCCGTATTATATGCGACATACAAATTATATTGAAAATGTTTAACGAAAATTTCTAAAACTACTAAGTTTTAAACTCGACGGCGCCTTTCCCTCCCGAGGTGTTTGTCACAGCGATCTGCTTGAGAAACATGATATTTCGAGTCTTCACGCCAGAAGAGACCTTCACCCTTTGGTGTTTCTATTCAAAATTGTCAAGAATTTACTTGATAGTGCCGAAATTTTGGGTTCTTTAAATTTTGTTGTACCTAGAGTGTCTGCCAGAACATCTCACACATTTTATCTGCCTACTGCCAGAACGAACATTAAATGTGTGTTCTATATAATTCCCGGTGTATAAATTTTGATCTTTTTGGTGGCAGCATCACTGCTTTAAAAGATAATTTTGTATGATTAGTTTTATCTGTACGTTTTGATTAACTTTTACCCTCCTCTTGTGTAGTTGAGTGCAAACCTGTACAACAGTGTAAATAAATAAATAGATAATCTAACAACTTGATGAGGGCAATGCGATCAAAATTTCCTAAAGTGTATCGCTTTACTACCCCTCCAGAAATTTTGTCAAGAGGATGCGATCCACTAACCTGCTTCCATTCGTATATAAAGTGGTTCGTACACACTGTGACTTGTCGGTGTGAGCTCCTGCTGATTTATTGCTCCTTGTTTTCAAGTGTACACCCCCTGGCTTCTGTTTTCTTGGGAACTACAAAAGGAACTCGTAAATATAAGTAATGTGACAAACCCGTGCAGTATTTCATGTTTTTTTGAAGCATAGTTACGCCTCGACACAGCGCAGTAGATTTCAATTAGAATTTACATCCGACAGTCCAAAACTTTTACTTTATAACAAAGTTTAAAGCACAAACAGTGGCAACAGGAGCACGCAGCTTGCATTGAAGTGAAAAATTAAACTTGTAAAAGAATTTGTGTCACATATATATAAGATTTGAAAAGTGTACAATATCGTAATACTAGAGCTCTAATTTAGTAAAGAAAAGTGTCTTCAAATACTAGCAAATAGCTAAATTGTGACTGTGAATTTTTTGTCGTTAGAGACGAATTAATTCAGCTCAGCTGCTCCAGCTTCTTTATATCATAATCTCTTGACCATGACCGTCTTTTTCCGCTACATATTTTCACGTCCGCGGGTTGCTTTTTGTGRTCGCTAAAAGTCCAACATTAAAAGTGGAAAAAGCGACAATAAAAGTGATATATGCAGTAAAAGATATTTTCACGACAGCAAATGAGTAATATGCGAGCAAAGTAGCGGTAATATATTCGGAATCGTTTCAAGTTATTAAAGCCACAGACGATGAGGGAGCACCGATATATTACGGCAGTTTACCACGTTCCTCTGTAAACAGCCAACGTGGAAATTGTGCGGTTGTATGAACATGAAATATTCCGGGCGTTTTTCATGTCCCTTATGAAGTCGCACTTATATTTTAGGTTAGAATAGCAATTTGTCATTTGCGGTGCGCCAAGATCGATTGGTTACACTCAAAGTGGTTAAAGTGTGGAATGAAAGAACGAATGGGACTTTTTGTATGTCACCGGACGTATTTCTTACTTTTAACATCATAGAATATCGTGATTTATTGAGTCGATGTTTATATCAGAGCATTTGTAGAAACAACCAACTTCCTCAGTTAAAATACGTGACTTGAAGTAACATTTTGATTTCCTTCTTTGCAATATTAGGAAATTACCAGTCTTCATCGTTTGAAATCATTTGACACGGGCACGTCTTACGCCGCACTCTTTGGGCGTCATTTTTTTTGAAATCGGTAATGCGTCATCTAGTGGTTGCTTTATGAACTGCGGTTATTACGGTCTTAAGTACAGAGACCTACATTGCCGATTGCGCAATAAGCGTTCGGTCCCATTATATATATATATATATATATATATATATATATATATATATATATATATATATATATATATATATATATATGTATATATATTCTTATATATATATTCTTATGAAAATCATTAATACATTCCACAGTACTGTTAATTTCGGTCGACTTTTATAAAAGCGTCGAAAGAAAAAAAAATTTCATTCAACGATAAGAGATCTCGCATTTGCGCTTTATCCATAATAGATACATACATGTATGTATTTATTCTGGATAGAGTATTGAAGAAAACCGCAGAAAACTCCAATCAGAGCTCTATTGTCTTAAGCCAGTCTTTAACACCTGGATCAACATTCACAAGAAGGGTTGATAGATGAATCCCATTTATTAAGAAAAAACTTGCATTTCCCTTGACCAGTGCGAAGGCGATTCAGAGTGACCCAAGGCCTTTTTGCTACCTCTTCCGTAGGATAGTCTATAAGCTGGTGATTGAATATATCATGTTTCTTAAGTTGCCAAACAGAACACCATCCATATTCAATGGTATAAGGAGCACGAAGGAAATCTTCTGTCCACATAGGTTTTCTAGAAGTTAGCCGAGTTGTAGGTAGCTCTTGCAGATCTCGGGAAATCAGAAACTCATTAGGAGCTGATTGATATTTTGCCAAGCTTTATATGTAGCAAACTGTCTGCGAATCTCCGGAGGAGCAATGTTTGAAAGCATCGGAAGCCAAGGTAATGGAGTTGACTTAATTGTTCCAGTGATTAGTCGCATTGCAGTATTTAACTGAGTGTCAATTTTTCCTGTGTGATGACTGTTTTTCCAAACAGGACAGCAGTACTCAGCAGTGCTATAAAGCAAGGCAGTTGCAGAAGTACGCAGTGCATTTGCATTTGCACCCCAACTTGTACCAGCAAATGCTATTTCTAGTCTGTAGTTTTTTACTGACGTTTTCTAGATGTTTCTTGTACGTTAGAGACGTATCTAGGGTCACTCCAAGGTATTTTGGCGAGAAGTTATGTTTAAGAATTATGTTATTTGACACAACTTGAAGCTGTTTCCTCTTTTGGTGATTGTTGAGATGAAAGCAAGTTACTTCTGTCTTCAATGGATTAGGGCACAAGCTCCAGGTTTTAAAATAGCAATTCATAATCTCGATGTCACTTGAAAGGTTTTGTTTAAGTACAGAAAAGTCTTTACTTTGCAAAGCCAATGCCATGTCGTCTGCATACACAAATTTTCTCGACTGAGTTACTGGATGGTCATTTATGTGAAGGTTGAAAAGAATAGGGGACAGAATCGATCCTTGTGGACGACAATTATTCAAAATCCTGAATTTGCTACTTTTCTCTCCCAAAAACGCTCTGAATTGACGTTGGAAAGCATTCGTTCGATGAGCTTCACAGTCTTTCCACATTTCAGAGTATTAAATAGTTTGAGGATCAATCCATCTTTCCACACAGTATCGTAGGCCGCCGATAAGTCTATGAACACTACTCCAGTTTTCAATCGTTTCTGGAAACCAACTGCAGCATATGTTGTTAGAGCCAAGACTTGGTCACAGCAACTTCTGTTCTTCCTAAAACCTGCTTGTTCCTTCGGGAGTGAGTCTTCAATAATAGGTCCTATTCTCTGGTAGAGTAGTTTCTCTAGTAACTTGTAGCAGACACTCAGGAGGGCAATGGGTCAGTAACTTCCTGCTTCATTTGGAGGTTTCCCAGGTTTCAAGACAGCAATCACCTTTGTTTTCTGAAACAAACTTATAGAACAATAACAACCATTTTAAAGCATTCGATCCCAAGTTTTTCAAGAATTCTGGGTAAATACCATCAAAACCAGCAGCTTTGCGGGTTTTCAGAGCACAAATAGCTTGCCGAAGTTCTTCCAATGAGAATAATTGTGACAACTCTACTGAAGGTTCGCATCTTTTTCTTAATAGACGAAGTTTTTTCTTCATCTTTTTTAATTTCTCCGTAGATATTTGAACAGAATTTGAGATATTAACCAGTCGAGAAGCTAAAACGTTAGGCGAAATTAATGATGTTGGTTTATGTATTTCATTAATGTTTGGCTCTAATTTGGTAGAATCCAACTGCTGCGACTGGATTGGGTGAAGTTCATGCTCTGCATTAGAGTATTCCATTTTTTCTTCCGAGATTGATTCAGGGATTCAAGAATCCTGTCAGCCATTTCATAATAATAAGGAGATGAGTATAGGCTTTGGGTAGACATTACGCCCCCATTTGATATTAAGCATTTGTGTCAGTATGTTTATATTTTCATATTTGATATTATTTAGTTCATACGATCTTTTATGCGAACAAAACCACTGTTTGTGCTGCCAGAATTAATTTTCTATGTCCACAAGTACCGCACATCGCACATACCCTTCCCACTTCCCATTAAATCCTAGACTGATACAACCGGCGACGACGTCAGTCACATCCACGCGCCCGAGAAACKKCAAYCTCCTTCGGATCCTGCAGGATTAACATAATTCAGGGATGCACCACGTCATGGTTTATCAGTTACAAATTCAATCGCACCGGGTGACGTGCTCGTGCCTGAAAGACAACTGCATCCGCGCCAGCCAACGGCGATGGAGTGACGGCCGCATTTACATTTCCTCAATGCAAACAATGGCCCTGCGTTGGAGTACTTGTACATCGCGGATGACAAATTGAATTTAGAAATGGAATATGTGGGCGATTTGAAAAGCTGCACATGGTGGCATCGCATTGCTGTATTTTTACTTCAAACTCAGACAGTTATTTGTATCAGTCCTTTATCGTCGAAGGAAAATGCAATTACTAAGTGTTTTCTAAAGAACACCAAAGTAATTGTTGAGAACCTGTCTCCGTTACAGTGTTTCGTTTATGAAAAGTTACAAAAACAAAAGAGGAAGATACCGATATAAATCCCAACAAGGAAATTAGATGTTAGATATGAAATGACTAATTAATATAATTTAATAATTTGCATTTGACAAAAAAAACTTAAAATACAGGATGGAGCTATAGTTATGCTCCCCAGTTTAGAAGGTGGTTCTGTAGGGGTTGTCTTCACGTTACATAAAAAGAGGTTAAATATTTTAAAGCGCGTTATCCCTCCCCGTTTCAGGAAGCAAAGCACCTTGGAGCTCTAAACCCTCTTATCTACGGCTGCGGCGTTCAAAGACAAAAACCGCCGCGGATAAGATAACGTCGACAAAGCACAAAGATGGCGATTATCGAGGATTCCTCTCTTGCCGAGTTCTTCACGTATGAAAGGGACGCGGGGGTCGCGGGGTGTAATTCGCAAAATCTAGATTCGCAATTAGTGCTGAATTTCTCGAATAGCGTTCGCAGKGACAAATGAGGCGTTGGTAATGGCGTTATTCCCGGGTATGTTCGGAGCACTGTTCTGATTATGTCAATATACCATCCTTCCTGAGAGATCCGCGCTGTCGCACTTAATGAGGCGCATCAGGCTTTTTTGGTTTGAAAGCGGCGGGCGATGTTTGTTTTAATGTGCTGTCTTCATGTCTTTCCATTAGGGAGCTTTGTGAGCTTTTTCGAAACTTGATATCTGTAACGCTTGCTCTCACGGGCGCAATTGAGCTAAAGCTAAATGTCTGTCGGCTCTACGGCGAAACATGAAGTGTTTGCTTTGGGATGTCTGCCGTAATGTAGTCTCCTTAATTTTCCAACATTACGTGACGTTTGGTCTTGTTTCGTGTTCTAGTAGGTATACAAGTTAAGTTTAGGGTTTTCGCCCATTTTAAAAATCGATAAACATCAGATGTTATCTATTATCATGGTATCTCAATTGAGAACGATCTTTGTGTACCCACCTGGGGTTTAAGGAAGTCCTCACACAAGGGAGCGTTTACCCGGAAAGCTGCTGTTACTTGTCGCGGATTCACAGGATTATTAAACATTATGGAAAGAGGTTTCAACGAATTTTTCAATAATGTGAGCTATTGGGCTATTTCTTACTTCCTGTAAGCCTTAAAACTCACCATAGTGTGCAATATTGTTACTTGCAAAAACATAACGCAAAGAAAGCAGCTAAAAGGGCATTTGTTCAAAAAACTGTGTATAAATTTAAATTATTAGATCAATCATTGTGAAAATTAACAAGGTTCTATTCTGATAGTTACCAAACGATTGAAAGTCATCGAAATCGCTCAGGAATAGTCTCCCATAGCGTATAATTATTTATACTTACAGAGATAGAGAGATGACTCGTTTTTTCAAAGGCAATTTGAGATCATAGTTAACATTAAAAAATTAAATATCACTTGATTGGTAAATTGGTATATACAAGAGATTAATTTTTCTCTCCTTTCAGAACTGTAGTTTGTAGTACTAGTATGGTATTCACAAGTATAGTTTTCCCATTGGAATAAGGTTATATGGAGGATTCTTTTGTGTAGAAATCAATCGTAAATTTGTACAGGAACCGATCGCTATCACAACTAGTTTACTGCAGACACATGTCGCTACCATAAATTTTCATAATTAGGGTCATCTACAAACTTTCCAGTCCCGTATTGGAAATTATCATTATGTTTAGAAAAGAAGATGTGCTACCATTTAGAGATGAATCTGAATAATATTCGTTACATATATTTGTTTTCTTACGTGTATAAGTATAAGTATAAGTAATATTAGAAGAATGGGAAAACTATAATAGTATAGAAGAATACAGAAGGTATATATGCGGAGAAACCCTGTCACTGATTTAAAAATTGACAAAAATCTTATTCTAATATTTCGATTACTTCAGCAATATTTGTCAAAGAACTCCAACCAATTTTGAAACATACATTTCAAACAAGTTATTAAAGTGAATAATAAATTACCTAGAAAACGAGACATCATAGGAATAAGATGCCAACCTGATATAATTTAAACCGATTATAGAAGCATCACACAGATTTGAGTGTCATTAAATTTTAGGAGTTTTGTGTCTCAACACTATGACCAGTTTAATAATCCAATATCAGCTAATATCATTTATGCATTAGGTACTTGTTTTTTCCATTAGATCACGAATGCAGTGATATAGAATAGATCTAATACAGGTACGATTGTTCAACTCACTTCAATTCAATTCGATAAAAAAACAAAGTCGTATGGCCGGTACGCATTACAATATTAGCTTTACTGAAGCCGAAATTAGCTGAGTAATATTAAACCCGGTGACCATACAGCGCCTTCAAGTAAGGCAGACTGTTCAGATTTAAATGACGGGATTTTGATATTAGCTTAATACGGAGAATAGAAACCAACCACCGGCGCATAAACTATTTGTGTTATACTTTGCCACTACATTCAAACGATATCCCAACCTCTCCAGGGTTAGCCTGTATTTTTTTAAATTTCACCCACAATAACCTGCAAAACTAGTGAATTGGTTGACATTGTAGATTTTTTAGGACTAGCGATTTGAGTTTACTTGATTACCACATTCTATATTGTATTAGTTATAAAATTGACAAAAATGAAGATGAGATATTAGTATTATCTTATACATATAATAAAATATAAGTATTGTCTGAATGCATTTATTAATGTACATATGATATAGTTAATGGGTTAGCAAGCATATCTAGGGACTGAAAAAGTATTTCCAGCTTTCACCTTGATTTTGAATATG
Organism: Rhyzopertha dominica; assembly: GCA_025024175.1. NCBI lineage: Eukaryota > Metazoa > Arthropoda > Insecta > Coleoptera > Bostrichidae > Rhyzopertha > Rhyzopertha dominica. The sequence goes on along the minus strand of QCXZ01000001.1, from coordinate 3,058,661 downwards.
GCTTTAATAGCCGAGTTGGTATATGCCTGTTAACCCATTAACTACATCTTACTGCATTAATCAGACATAAAACATAAAAATACTCTACTTTTCCTTGCTATACTTTGTACAGCCAACTGGCATAACAGACCATTAAACCCACCTTACAGAATGCAGTTCTGTTTCAATTAAAACGCACCAGAACGCCAGAACCACAAAACCACACTTGTTTGAAGTGCGCAAACATTTGCAACGCCCCTGGCTGCCGCAGTGTCGTTTTAAATACGACGATGGCTTTGAACATTTGCACGTCGTCCACAGCCCATGTTAACCTACTTGTTAAATCGAACAGAAGGTAAAATCTAATCAAAACAGTTAGATACAGTTTTTAGACGTAATGAGAATATGTCTTAAAAACTTTAATTCAGCGGACCTAGTACGTTGCTTTGTTATGTTATTTTTTTAACAACCCAAAGAGAAATATACTAAGACATATGCCAGACATGTTCCTGTTCCCCAAATTTAACGACCGGCCATTTTAATGGCCGCAGTAGAAAAATAGCGCCCATGAAATGAAGTTCCCGGGCAATTCTGAAAAGTCCATTGTGCAAGTAATTCGCCAGCGCAGCTAAAAATCCGTACCACCCTGACCTGTTGCATATAGGAAAATATATGGTTACGGCCCAAACTTTCCATTCAACCGAGCAGACCTCCGACCTCCCCAATACCGCCCTGGCAGTTTGTTCTACCAAATATACACTTAATCACAAAGGCCGCTCTAGCATTACGTGCACTGCAATCTTTGGCTAGAAATGCAGCAGTTTCGGATGTTTACATGTGTGTTCTTCTTATAATAGGAAAAAATATGTTTTTCATTCTCCAACCATAAATTCGAAATTGTGCCTGTAACAGTGTATACCTTTTGCTAAAATGCAACGTATTAGAGTATTAGATAGAATCGCCGCCATCATTATTTCCATCACTGCCACCAATACCTTCACTACCATCGTTACAACCGCTACCTTTACCATTAGTATCACCACCACTACCACTATTACTATACTACTACGATGAACCTAGAATCGTCATATCGCAGTATAGTTAATCCTACTTCGTAATCATAAATTCAGCTTCTAAGACCATCAACGGATACTGAAAGTATGATGTCATCCACCTATATATTTAAGGAGATATTGTTTTATTTAGACAGAAAAATGTAAAAAAGCATAAAATAGCGAGAAAAGACAAGAATTAAAAAATTATATTATTATTTCTCTAGATGATCCCGAAAAAAAATCAGCAAAGTAAAATTATTGTTTGTGAAGCTAATAATGTAACACATTTTAACAGTTTATTGTAGAGAGTCCAGAAAATAATAGGTGTAGGCAGTTGAAATAATTATACTCTGGAAAATATTTAAGAAAAACTCAAGAAACGAAAATAGCATAACACTAACACTCTGTTTATTGCACGTTTCTACAAATCTTTAACAATATCTATGCAGTTGAGTTTTTTGAGGTGATTATTGTGCTGTAGAATTTGAGGAGGTGGGGTTTTTGGTTTGTGATAGTGTATACCATTCTGTCAAAATTGTTTTTACATACATTCGATGTAAGTCAAATGGACAAACGCTGGAATAAATCAGCTTACAAGAGATTTAAAAAAGAAGTAGAAAAACGTCTGGTTTTTGCAGCAGGTTTTAGCGAACCGTTAAAATATTGCGAAATATATGAAAACATTTGAAGATGGCTAGCAAGAAAGTTGTTCAACTTTAGATAAGAAGAGAAAGAAGACTGCTGGAAAGTCTGACCGAATATTCAACAACAATGGTTTAATTATTTACCCAATATTAAGCAAGAAAACAGACCAATAGTATAAATAGATGAAATGTATATTCGCCGGTCCGTTACACAGAAAATCCTGGAGCGATAAATCGGAGATGAAAAAACTTTGTGGTCAAAAAAGAACAAAGGGGTTAGCTTTTGATGTTTCGTGATTTTTTGGCAGATTCAGTATTACGCTTAAAATCGACATACCGATGTATTTTGAGCTGCAGATTTCAAAAATGTGTCCGGAAAGGAGCTAGGACGCAAGGCGACAAAAATTAGGTCGCTTTTCGAGCGAACCGCTACAGCTAGTGCCCAACTGATACCATTTTTGAATTCTGCAGGTCGAAATTAGTACAGAAACATGAATTTGTTTAAATCGGAGATGAAAAAATTTTGTGGTCAAAAAAGAACAAAGGGGTTTTTTTGACGTTTCGTGATTTTTGCCAGATTCTGTATTTCGCTCAAAATCGACATACCGATGTATTTTGAGCTGCAGATTTCAAAAATGTAAGAGGGATCGCACTAACCTGTTTCGAAGAGTCAGGTAACGAAATGGAAAACGCACAATTGATAGTTATATCGCAAAGTAAGAGGCTGGCAATTACCATAACAAAATGATTAGTGTTTTAGTCCTTGATAATATTCCATATCAAGATGTACAGTTAGAAAAGTGTGGTTAAGAAGACGGGATATTTTATTTGATAGAAGTACTCTGAAAGTTGATTTGCAGAAATTAATAAAACTCTACAAGCATTTTAAGACTCCCGTCATATTATCCCGATTTAAACCCAACTAAGTTTGGACAGCTATGAAGCAGTTCGTAGCGAATACAAATGGCTACTTCTTTTTAAGAACCACATGAGCATGAAGGTATTATTGCACAGATCAACAATGCATCAACATTTCATGGAACAAGGGCCTCCATTAGATACAGTTATGATTGCGATTCATCCAAAAGTAATATTTCAGGCATCGAACGTTTGTACATGCAAAGAATACTTGTAACTTTTACCACCGGTTGCTGCACATGTCCATTTTTTATTTGTGCCGCTTTACTTGAAAACTTTTTTTAATAAACATTTTCCTAGATGTTATCGAAGAGGCCTATCTTCCAATAATCTAAATAGAGTTGATAAAATCGCAAAAAAAATGGCCACACGGTATTGTTCTTATGGCTGTGGCAAAACTACGTGAAACGCCTTAAAGAAGTGAAAAGTTTATGTTTCCGCTAATTTTCCAGATTTGTTAACTGTGAAACTTACTCAAAAACTTACAGTGATAACAGTAAAAATAATCATTAAATAAATAAGTATGAAATAAACCTGTACTCAAGACGTCTTTGATAAAGCAATGGTTGCAAAAACCTTATTTCATTAGAAGAATTTTAATACCAATCAAAATAAATAGGTACTTGAAGGCGATAACTGAACCATAAACGTTTTTTTTTTGTGCGACAGAAAAGAACCGCTTAGAGATCGCAATAACGGTCTGAAAATGAATTTCCTGAAGCTTTTTTACGGGCACAAGCAGCATCTCGCTTGCATAGTCCCCCTAATCGTTCTTTTCAAGCACCTACGCCACTAAACCGAAGTTGCTAAGTTTTGCTGAAAGCTAATCCTTTCCGAGTAGGTGAATCCTTCCAGGAATGTTGATGCAGCTGCAGGAAATAAGTGAATTCTTGGAGTGTTTTTCACGGCTTTGCAACGTATTAACAGGATGTTTTGTTTCAGGCAAAGCTGGAAACGAAAGCCCTTAAAGCTAAACGTCCCGGCTTCACGGACGACCGCTACAACGAAACGTCATATTACATCGAGAATGGTAAGTGGTTGTTCGCAACTATTTGGACGCCGTAAATGCTCTGTAACGTGCTAATTCCTTTGTTAGTGAGAATGCCTTCGAACGGATAGGGCGCAGAGTTAATTTTCGGGAATGCGACGTAATGCGTCGTAAGTAACTTAATAATTAAACGTAGCTTTCTTAATTCTTGTTTACTTGACACAATTCTTGAATATTCGCTAAAGAACATTATTATATAAACATTATTATATAAAGAAAATTATTTTAGCGGAGAATGMTACTAGAACGCCCTTTCAAACGCAATAAGACGAAATAAACTCACTTGTGGCTTTTATAATAATCAAATTTTGCGTGGTTTCCGTCTTCTACACAAGAAAATGGGAAAAATTTAATAAATATTAAAAAAGGGGGAATTTTTATATACTGTTACTAACATTCATAATGGCTTCATCAAGAACCCAAAATAGAAAAAAATTCATTGTATATTATACCTACCAAGGCATAAGCATGTGTCATAAACAATAAATTCACTAGTATGTGTTCAAAAAATTCTATACCAGCTAATAAAAAGAACTGTAAACATGCGAAATAAACAGTTATTCAAGACTGAGTTAGAGTAGTTTCTCCTTAAAAAATAATAGTAAATGTCGCAGTACTTTGCGACCAAGCTCGTATGAAGTCGAGTTGTTCTGAAGTGCTACACGTAAGATTGTGTTATCTTCGAACCAGACAGTTACACTGCCGAAGTTGCATAAAAGTTTATTCGAGATATATGCGACTGCAGAGGAGGCCTACGAACTACTGTTGCCCGCCAAATTACTTTAGGGAAAAGCGCAAACTGCCCCAGGACCACAACAAAAACCAACCGACCTACAACCCACTAAAACACGTAAAGCAATAAAATAAGTTATAAACTGGAGCCTTAATCTAGACAGAGAGTAATTCTATTTCCTCATATTACGAACAATCGTGCTGGTACAGTTCGTGCGTGGAATCCTCGGCGAAGTCATAAATATTCAAATAGTACGGGGAGGCAACATATTTTTGGGGAGGTGTGTGAATTCTGTCTGAGATGTATCACTTAAGGTTTTAAATGACAGGAATTAAATACGTTTAAAACATCTGTCATACCATGTTACCAAAGTACGAAATCAATAAAGTAACTGAAGTTACGCAAAGGCAATTCATATAAAAAAGAGGAATCTGTAAGCTCTGGAGTAACGTAATAAGCATAAGGCAATGTGTGATAAAAAAGTCTTGTTAAAATAAGAAACTCACAGTTTGAAACTTATAATTCTTTATTTGCGGGAAACTACATAATATTTGCATTCGTATAACAAAAAGTGTATTACCATTTACCAAAGTGGAAAATCTAGAATTTACTACCTTATTTATAATATAATTTTAAACACACTTTGCAACAACTTTTGCATGCATGCTGTAGCAACAAATTTATGCTAAAGTGAATTAGCTATCTTGGAATTTCAACAAGACTTCACCCTTAACGAATCTGGCTTGCTTCTCGCCGTGTATAGCAAACGCCTTTGATGCGAGGTCTATGTGATTTACTACTGATATGGACTTTAAAAAAACAGCGCGTTTCCCAACATCAAGGGTACCTCAAGAACCCAACCTGGGACCACTGCTATTTCTCATGTTTGTAAATTATGTACTGTGAGTAACTGGTTGTGAGAAGTTATTGTTTGTGGGTGATTTAAGTTGTATTTGAAGGTAGAGTGGAGGTTGTATATTGATAAAACAAAGCTTGGACGGCCTCGCAGAATTGTGTAGTTTTAAACATAAAAATTGTAGCGTTGTTGTATCAACTTTTCCTGTGTCATTAACGATGTTTCTTAAAAAACTGGAATGCATTAGTTATTTGGGAATAACATTTGATTGATCTTGTGTCTACAGAATGTATGTCGACCAGCTGAAATCAATACATAAACTCTTGAAATTTTATCGCTGCACACATTTAATTTCTCAACATTAGTGAAAGGTTACTAATGTGTTTTTTAGCGGTTTGATTTGGTTCTTGCCCGTCAGATAGATCGAACCGGACTGTTATTATTACAATGACGTTTTATACGGGCGCATTATAGTTAGGCCAAAAGCTTTATCGCTTTTTAATCTGCCATTGAGTTGGGCCAGAAGGATGCGGACGGTGGATTATGAACCTCACGCTGATAGTTATCGATAACAAATCCTTATCAGATCCTGCTACCTGATACTCTTTAGAAAAGTAGGTAATTTAAACGCAAACATTTTGTGCCTGTGGACCCAATAGATCACGAAACACAATTAAGATGGGTGGGACTTATTTGAAAAATGTAAAATATTATTGGACACTTGTCCATAATGTCCTAAATAATTTGTTAAAGAGGGTGGTTACCTGCTGAAATGAGTTTATAAATTCTGAAACGCTAGTAAAATTAAACAATTTTACTAAAATTTCTAGCGCACATTCATACCGGCGGAATGGAATCTGTATTCATGCAAAGTGAAAAAGGCAAAAAACTGTTGGTGGTGAATAACTACAAGTTTTGCATCGCAAACGTGCTGAAAAACGGAACTGTGCGTTGGAGGTGTACAAATAAAACATCGAAATGTCCCGCAAAAATCTACACGTCGGCKGGAAATGAGATCTTGAACTCCGAATTATCTCMCAATCACAAAGAAGACATAAACCTGCACAGGCAGATTGTCAACAACAGTGTGAAAAAAAAGCTCTAGAAAATGTACACGAAAAACCTGCAAAATTAGTGCGCACGGAACTTCGGTCTAACCCTGGCATAAGCAGTAACATAACGACTTACGATATGGAACTTGTAAGGAATAATATATGGACGTGCAGAAGGAAGTTAACTCCAAATCTATCCAAAACGCAAAAAGACGTTTTCGAAGCAGTAAACACTTTGGCACCTATGACAGATAAAGAAGAATTATTTGTCTTGATAAATAATGCAGACCAAGGTATCATCATTTTTGCTCCTTATAGCAATCTTTACTTTTTATGTTGTACTGAAACTGTGTATATGGACGGCACATTTGATTTTTGTCCGAATTTTTTTATACAACTCTTTACAATTCATCGATACAAGAATGGACATTACGTTCCATTGGTATTTTGTTTGCTTCCGGATAAAAAGCAATCCACATATCAAACATTTTTGAATATGTTGTGTCAGAAGTGCATTGAAAGTGACTTACAATTTTATCCTAAAAGTGTCGTGATTGATTTTGAAACTGCAATCCACAATGCTATTATGGATACGTGGGAGGAAGCTAGAGTAAGTGGATGCCGATTCCATCTTTCACAGGCATGGTATCGAAAAATTCACTCGCTTGGACTATCACAAGATTATAAAAATCACACGGAAGTTGGCAAAATGTTAAGATATTGTTTTGGACTTTACTTTCTTGATTGTGATGAAGTGGGTGACGCATTCGCATTCGATTTAATTCCAATCATGCCAAAACATTCGAAACTTCAAGAGTTTTGCGACTATTTAGTGGACAATTACATCAGCGAAAATGCCAAATTTACTCCAAATATTTGGGCAAGTTCATCTGCCTCCTCTTGCAGAACAACCAATGCGTGTGAGTCATTTCATTCAAGATTTAATAGAAGTTTTTATTCGCCTTATCCAAATATTTTTCAATTTGTTGGTAGTTTGTTGAATTTTCAAAGTGAATTTTATGTTAAAATAAACACATCCAACAAATACCAAAAAGTTATTAGGCGTACTGTAAAATTAAAGCAAGGTTATCTTGAAGTCAAAATTAATAACTACAAACAAAATCTCATAGGCAGGCTGACATTTGTAAAAAGTGTTTCATTTAAATACGCGCCAAATATGTAAATATTTTTTATACCTTATTGTACATACATATATGTTAATATTTTGTTATTACGTATAAATATAGGTTCGTATTTTTTAAAATTTGTAAATATTTTTATACTTTACTGTACATACATACATGTTATTATTGTAACGTATAAATATAAGTTTGTATTAAAACTTGAAAATTGTTTTATTTTATTCCTTTAAGCGTGTTTGCTAAGAAAAAAAACCGTAGCAATCACATTAATAAGTTACACACATCACATAAATTAAGGTCTTTCCTAATTTGCTAATAATGGTCCATCACCCGCTGTTCGGGCAAAGCAGATTCTTGGCCCAACTATATTGCGGGATTAGTTGACCCGCTCAGTCAGAGAAGGGTTAGATAGGTAGACTGGCCCAACTATACGACTCCGTTTTATACCATAATATTTTTTCGGAAGTAACACATACTACACATAAATTGTGCAATTCAAATTTCTTTGCAGTTTGAAAGAAGATGTATCTCCAGGAATAATCATTATTATTATCAATAATGTTTTGATTTGCGATTGCGGTGTTGGTAAGTTGTTTCAAAGAAACGCTAAGAAAATTCTTCAGTTTACATCACCATTGTTTTATTACATGCGTCATTTTCTGCTGAAACAGTGCCTCCAGTTTTCCATACTCTTCGCATTGGCTCTCAACGTTTTATTTTAGTTTCGTCTACTCCGTATGCAAATATGTTATCAAATAAACAAAAACGTCGAAATTAAATTAATAGAGAACGTCATAAAACTGAAAAATGCAATACCGTTGTCTTAACTGAATAATTTTTTTATAAATTTAATTTCGATCGCCCAGACCAGTTCCAGAAAGACGTCACTGGCCAGTCTACAATAAAACTAATTAGTGGAGTAAAATCGATCACAAATAATAACTTTTCTTTTTCTTGGCGTAGAACCAAATGAAACCTACATGATTGTGTTCACTATATAATTTTCTACCGGAAATGGTGATCGACGACATTTTTGGCCGATGCAGAACTTTTTTATTTTCGGAAAACGTAAAAACTGCGCCAATATCKGAATCATTGCGTTCTAACAAATATCMCCTCATATCTGAAGAACTATTTCAGATATCGCATTCATCTTTTTTTTAAATGGAAGTGAAAATATGAGCGCTTGTAACAATGTTAAAATAATTTATAGAAGTTTAATATGTTTTGCAGGAAAAAAAATAATGTCGTTATACACTGCACGACTACTGAAACTTTAGACACGCGACAAACTTTTTTGTTTCTCAAAATTTATACTTATATGCAGCGAAGGACATGTTGAGAGAGGTCTAAAAAAGTTTTTGGCAAAAAAATTATTGTCGTAGCTACCATGGTTTTCATGTTATGAATTTTTTCTTAACGAGTGTATCGCGCCAGACAGCACGCGCGCCGTAGTGTTATTCCTGGTGACCGAGCAGGTGACAAATACTTAAGGGTTGCCATAACGCATAAGTATACTATATTTCACAAGAAGTAGGTACATTATTTGTGAAAAGGAAATGAAAGTACAACTTAAGAATATTTTAATACATTTTTATGTCAGTATCAAGGTCTGCTTCTTCCTGTAACATAGTATTGTTGCAATTCGCACATTTGCATTCACCGCAGCATTTCAACCCTTGCTTCACACAGTTGCACCTGTTTGTAGTACAGTTCCCATCAGAACAGAACACTGATAACGACTATCTTACAGATTGCGGTATAGGATCTTGGTTTGCAAATAGGGTTTCCCAATAGMAAATAGTCAATGAAAAGAGAACAAATCTAAGCATTTATTTTAAGCAATAGCAACAAATTAAACAACTACTAGATAGCAGAGGTTGAAACGAAAGCTACTAGAGCAATTACATCAGAAGGTAGGCAACGTAAATGATCCTTTTTATTTAGTCTACTACTTAAACCTAAACTTGATATTATTGGATCAGATGTGCCAAGACAAGAACCCTTTTAAAAATATCTTCTAGGTTGTGACGTCTACTGTCCTTTCGTGCGTGCATTTCTCCATCCCTCTTGTATAATTTGTTTCTTCATTGTGATGCATCCTCGCCAAAAAATCCAACAGCTATTCAATAATATTTGTTTGCCGTGCACTAAAATTTTATGTACAGGTGCTGGCATTGGACACCAGTTGTACATAGCGTTTTGCTGTCTCACTGCAGTGTCTTTCGAATAAATGTGGGTTTAGTCGATACTGACAGGAAAGTGCAATTAAAATATTTCCAAATCGACTAATTAAATCTTCATCAATATCACTTATTTGACCAAATAATTTTGGTTCACTAAAGGCACGACGAGAAATATTACCATCATTAGTATTTCCAGATTCATTATTTTTGTTTTATCCACATGAAGCCCCATTTGTTTCCAAAATCTGTCTTGAATTTGTAATTTCCGCTGTTTAAATAATTCATTTTCTGTTGCATCTCGTACTTGCCACGTTTTTATATGGATTCTGTATGAAATGTGTAGTATGCATTCAAACAATCGTATCCAAGCATGTAGGGGACTAATTCCATACTGGAGTGTATTTGGTTTGGGGTCGAATACTGGTGAAGTAAAATTAAAGGTTTTTTTTGGTGTTGAGCCCTATATAGGACAAGCTTGGGAAGATTTTGTACCGGTTAAAACATTAAGGAATCTTACCATCAATTAATGTCATGTACAAATTAAATTTAACACGTAGAATCTTTCCGCTTGCTACACTTTATCTAACTGTTGTAAATTACGAAGTTCTTTGTCCAGTCCAATATTGTTGCGTATGGTGGGTATATATCCGTGTTTCTCTCTTTACTTCCTAAACGAATATTCATGTATTGGCTTTTAGATAAATTGTTATCAAGTAGAAAATATAGGGCTTCTTCAGGAAAGAGGCATTCTAAGGAACTCTCTTAGTTCTGAAAGTAAAAGAAATTTTAAAATTTGGTTTAAAATTGCAGCCAAGTCTAGGCTGCCACAGGCTGTTGCAGCACTATTGCTGGCGGCATGGATTAGGGCTTCTGGACTGGGGCCGCTAGTCTCGGTTATAATTCTTGACGTTTCTCGTCTGCTTGAACGCTCCGATTTCTTATTGTAAGGGAGAGAGGGACGACCAAATTACGTTCTCTGGTAGATATGCAAACCTTGAAACTATTTTGTAGCTATTCTTTGTATCGACTTAAGAATCCATTTAGCGTGATATTACACGACTGCCATTTATTTTGAAATTGTCTGCATAAACCTCTAGCCATTTCTGTTATTATTTTGATATGACTGTTGGGCAAACTTGCACTTAACATTTAAAATGCATGCTGTAGCAGCAGAATATTTTTCTGATGTGCTATTGCCTTTGTTACTAAAACATCAAAAAAAGCAGCATAAGTCAAACAGGGGTAGCCTGAAATTCAAATTTCATTTAACAGAATGCAGGGTATTGCAGGGCAATGCAGGGTAGAAATAGTTTTTATACAGTTATACTAGATACCCATTGCTATACTTTTGATCAAGAATTATTTTGGCCAACCTGGGCGAATTGAAAAAAAAAAGGTTGCAAATAGCCAGTAATGATGCAAAACTTGAAAAATTTTGACTTCTGCCTTATTTTAGAACTAATGACGGTTAATATTTGAAATAAAAGATGGTTTTATATAATACCTGTGTTCATTTTGATAATAATTTCAGGCACAACTTGTACATTTTCACAAATGTCAACTTTTTATGAGCATCAGTTAACTTAGTTACAAAGTAGTAACCAACACGCGTCAAACTTTGACAGTTCTCTTGAATCTTGATTGCTTTAAGTCATAGCCGACTATTGTTTTTATTATAATGCATAAACTAGAGTGTGAAGATCAGTTCTGAATAGGTTTCAACTTATTACGCTTATTTTGACCACCTTTTGAGCTACCTGGACCGCCGTGGCAGCCTGGCAGCGACGTGACCCAACCGTTAAGAAATATAAATTCATAAAATGAAAACTATGGTACCTACAACAACAATTTTTTCGTCAAAAACTTTTTTATACCTCTCTTAACATATCGTTCGCTGCATATAAGTATAAATTTTAAGAAACAAAAAAGTTTGTCGCATGTCTAAAGTTTCAGTAGCCGTGCAGTGCAGAACGACATAATTTTTTTTCTGCAAAACGTATTAAACTTCTTGTATAAACTATTTTAACATTGTTAGAAGCGCTCATGGTTTTACTTTCATTTAAAAAAAAGATGGACGCAATATCTCAAATAGTCCTCCAGATATGAGGTGATATTTGTTAGAAGACCATGATTCCGATATTGGCGCAGTTTTTATGTTTTCCGAAAATAAAAAAGTTCTGCATCGGCCAAAAATGTCGTCAATCATCATTTCTGGCAGAAAATTATATAATGAACACAACCACGTAGGTTTCATTTGGTTCTACGCGACTTTTTTTTTCCTGAAGAAATGAGCGCCTTTTATGCCTCGTTTTACTCCTCTAAATGGCATATATCTGGAAATCTCTTATCGTCAAAATACCTTCTTGAAACACTTGCATACCAAACACTGACAGATAGACGATCAGCCAAAATAGTTTTATATAATTTATTAAATAACATTATTGATTGTCTGCCTATGCCGGAAATATTACAGTTTTAGTAGCACGACTAGAATCTCGTTAGAAGGACAAATGCCTTCTTTGGGCACAGATGTGTTGAAATTTTCGCCGCTGCACGCTATTTTGGATGTATGACAGTTATAATGGTGATAGTGGCGCAGTGACGTTTTTTATGGTGGTCGTAAGCGTACTACGCAAATCTTGAATTGCTAGTGTGCTAGTGTAAATTTAATGTATTTTTCCTGTATTGTAAAAGGCAAATAAGTAAATAAATAAATAAAAATGTTATAAAAATCTTTTACATAGTGTTAAATTAAAGAACAAAAACGAATTGAGCTTTTAGCAGAACAAATTCATTCTTGTCGTCGATGAGTTATTAAAAATTGAATCACTGACTCCGCCGGATATGAAGATTCGTGCGATAAAACGCTAATACAAGTGGCTCGAATTTGGCCATCGCGTGCTCACGGGGGCTGTGCGAATTGATTTCCTAATTCAGCCATTCTCTGGAGTCCCGCCTCGGCTAAAGCGATTTTCGTTCGATTCATGATCACTACGGCCCGACCGTTCCTGTCCAGTGGTCTGTGAGATTGAGTGACGTAGGGATGTACTCTTTCAGGATTCCGAAAAGGAACGGAACCGCTTATTTTGAGTTAGCCTGCCCGTAACGATTGCTTATGGTCTATCAACGGCGGAATAACGATGTTCAGGTGTATCGTTGCTGAAAGGGGTAGCTTTCAGGAGCGTGATTATTACAAATGGAATTAGCTGACTAATTTACAAATTTTTTATTTATAAAGGGATGACAACAGACCTAGACCACAACAAGGGAGCACAGAATTTGCATCCCTTTCGCGGAAAGCTCGCAAAAAATGGTATAAAAACGAAATAAAATGCGCTTTTTTATAGAAAAGAGCAACATAGCTAAGAAATCTTGAAAGACCAATGTACATCATGAGCGTATGTATAAATCTGTGTAAAATTTTCGGTAGAATTCGTCTTTCGTGTTCGCTAGCCTTAAACATGCATGCAGTTAGCATAAAAGTTATCAAAATGGTGGAAAATGTCGAAAGGAGTGATTCATGGTGGTTTAGAGATGAAGCAGCTTGAATGAGTAACCTCGACTTGGTTTTGTTCGTGCTACTTTTCAAGATTTTAGCTGGTGGAACGTAAAGCTTTTACCTGTAGTTATATTTCGACCATTACGCCTCTTTCAAACTTTGCGGCTACTAAATATCAACCAAAATCTACATACCTATACGTGTAGGTAATTGAGTCTCACAATGTTGCCTAAATCAGGTCAATCTTAGGGCAGTCATTTTTGATTTGTTATAGTAATAGTCATCCTGAATACATTTCATTTACTAAAATACTGGTTCTATTTATAATTAAAGGACGGGAAACATTACAAAAGGCGAATATTTTGGGCTGTATTTTTAAAGAATGTCAAGTATCTTGCCCAGGAACGTTTAACATTCCACGGCTACTTAATTAAGTTGTTTTATAAAGGCTTCCCTACCTCAGAAGTTAATACAATACGCGAGTCTTGTACTTATATATCGATTATAATTCAAGGTATAATTTTTTATAATTACCTGTATTATAGTTACTATTGGATATTGTGTTGCAAAACTGTTTGTAAGTACCTACGTCATAATGCTTGTATATTTACGTTTCGAAGAGCTGCCAAAACGACTGACATTGATACTATTCTTGATTATTTTATCCAGCGTCATTATCCACTACTCGTAAAAGCTTTATTATCATTATGATTTCAGTATACCAAATTATACTTTATAAAATGATAGATTTAGTATTTAGAGAATTGTATCCCGTCTTCGAAGGAGGTGCCGCGGCTCATGTTTGTATTTATTATTATTATTATTATAAATTTATATGGATAGAGAAGTTAAATAGATACTATTTACACAGATTGTCCTAAAGCTTTTTTCAATTTTGCCAGTTGGGCGGTTAGAGATTCAAAATACGTACTACAATGTTGGGGGTCGTTCGAAGGGTCCAGTCTAGGGCCTCTACTCTCTCTTTTAATTATTAATGACCTCCCAGTCGCTCTAACATATAACACACAAACTTTACAGTATTGCTCAATTTGTTCAGGACTACTACAATGCTACCCGTTCATTCAGTTAAGTCTTCGAGTGTACATACACTCTATTACTCTGTTAGCGTTGATGCTATACAGGGCAAACTTAAAAAAATTTGCTCCGTGTATTTACCTAGAGCGTTTCCATGAAATTTTATTATTTATGTTCAATATTCCTTCGCCTGAATTACGTAGACAATATTCGGGTACCTTTTTGCATAGTTTTATTGGCTATCCTCCATGAATTACAATGTTTAATTTAAGTAATAGTGCCCAGACTACCTTTTATATAGACTGAGCCCTTACGAACATCTCTTTTAAATTTCCTGGGTCTATAATAAGACTAGTGATATTTTTGTACATCCATAAGGGGGCTTGTTGATAAGCATAATTACTATAATTACTAATTATATTTGTTTGAATATCACTTTTATGTACTTAACCAGTCCTTCTACTTTCTCGTGTAAATGGTACGTTGTCAGCCTTATTTGGAAATGACGTTTGGTAACTTCACTAGGAAAGGGGTATCAATAACAAATTGAGAATAAAATCAAATATCTCAAAAACGAATAACTGTAGGTTAGTGATACCTTACTATTTTTTAGTTTAATTAATGGGGTCGTTGTGTTTAAAATAACAAACTTGTAGCATATATCTCGGTCAGTTGATGTTTTTGTAAACCCAGATATATTCTCAAAAATTCATGACTCTTCCACTTTTAAAAGAACCACTAGTCCACTTCGTCAAATGAAAAACTTAACTGTTGTAGACTGTGAACACCTTGTATAATTAGCGTTACCCTGCAAAATTAAAAATATTATTTGTATACAACGTTAGATAGTAACTAAATCATCTGCGACTTAGTTGCAACTGACCTACAATTTAGATATAGTAAACTGCTCGTTCAGCTGTTCTTATAAATTATTCACTTACCTGTACATTATTAGTTGGAGTGTGGAAAAAAGCTAATAACTTTGAGAATATATCATGATTTTATATTCCTGCTATGTAGGAGCTGCTGAACTCGTTTTTTCTTATTATTTTGCAGGTCTTAGGAAGGTCTATCCTTACTACTTTACCTTTACAACGTTTACAAAGGGAAGGTGGGTGGGTGAGAGGATTCTCGACGTGTTTGCGAGAGAATTCAGGGCCCATCCGGCCGAAGAATATGAGAGGTGTATTCAGGCCGGAACGCTCACGGTTAACTACGAAAAAGTGCCCACGGACTATAAACTTAAACATAACGATCTCCTAGCAAACGTCGTCCATAGGTAAGTATTGGCGTTTTCTTATCGTCAATGTGCCTTTGTAAATAAATCAAGTATATGGTGTTTGAATCATAACGCATATTTTTTTTTGAATTGGTCGAACATATGGTATTATATTGTTTCAATAGCCGTTATTAGACATTGTACTTCAGCCACTTGCAAAGCCAGGTTTTAAATAAATTTCTACATCCGAGTTACTATATATATATTTTTATGAAGATCATTAATACATTCCACAGTACTGTTAATTTCATGCGACTACGGTCGACTTTTATAAAAGCGTTGAAAGAAAAAATATTCATTCAACGATAAGAGATCTCGCATTTGCGCTTTATTCATAATAGATACATACATGTATGTATTTATTCTGGATAGAGTATTGAAGCAAACCGCAGAAAATTTCAATCAGATCTCTATTGTCTTAAGCCAGTCTTTAACACCTTCATCAACACGATGGATAGACGCAAAACCACCAGGCCATGCTGTACGGGGGCATCTGTTGACCATATGTCCAATTGTTTGGAGGGGATCTCCACATTCACTAGAAGGGTTGATAGATGGATCCCATTTATTAAGAAAAAATTTGCATTTCCCATGACCAGTGCGAAGGCGATTCAGAGTGACCCAAGACCTTCTTGGGAGGTCAGTTCCTGCTACCTCTTCGGTAGGATCGTCTGTAAGCTGCTGATTGAATATATCATGTTTCTTAAGTTGCCAAACAGAACACCACCCATTTTCAATGGTATAAGGATCACGAAGGAAATCTTCTGCCCACAGAGGTTTTCTAGAAGTTAGCCGAGTTGTAGGTAGCTCTTGCAGATTTCGGGAAATCAGAAACTCATTACGAGTTGATTGATATTTTGCCAAGCTTTATATGTAGCAAACTGTCTGCGAATCTCCGGAGGAGCAATGTTTGAAGCTGGGAAGCCAAGGTAATGGAGTTCACTTAATTGTTCCAGTGATTAGTCGCATTGCAGTATTTAACTGAGTGTCAATTTTTCCTGTGTGATGACTGTTTTTCCGAACAGGACAGCAGTGCTATAAAGCAAGGCAGTTGCAGAAGTGCGGAGTACATTTGCATTTACACCCCAACTTGTACCAGCAAGCTTATGCAGAATGTTATTTCTAGTCTGTAATTTTTTACTGACGTTTTCTAGATATTTCTTGTACGTTGGAGACGTATCTAGGGTCACTCCAAGGTATTTTGGCGAGAAGTTATGTTTAAGAATTATGTGATTCGACATAACTTGAAGCTGTTTCCTCTTTTGATGATTGTTGAGTTACAGTAAGCAATGTAATACAAACGTTTGTCAATAGTAACAAAAGACAGTAGTGCTACCTTAGAAATCTAGAGAAAAATGGTATCCATTGAGTTTTTTAAGCACTAAATTTTGCCCTTTTCTATAGTGTATTTCTAGGCCTACATCTTGTATTTTGACTATTGCTCCATATTACACTTTTTCTGTCTATTTTGATGTAATTACCCACATTTCCTTTGATCTCCAAGCAGCCCTACGTTCATTACCGTTATACTTCGTTTTTCTTAGCAGCTCTTAACTCGCCATTATTCGTTTCACCATATCTTTGCTATGGGTTAAATAAAATCTACTTAAGCAAATAGTTCATTTTACTAGCTCGCTAGAAATTCTGTTTTGAAGATTACATTTTATTTATCTAAGTATAAATTATCGAAATGCTGATTTAAATGTGACATAATTTGAAGGTATTTGTTTGTCATATTTGCCTTAAGTTTTGTAAAAAAGCCTTGTTATTTTTTTAAATAACTAACTAATAATTTTGGAAAATTGAGATCCTTGTGTAAACTTCTAAGAAAAGTAGTCCTAGATAAGCCTGGGTTTGTTTTCGACTTGAACGTTTTGGACTGCGCTCCATAGATGCTCTAATGCGACCATTGTTTTAAAAACTTCTGACATTTGGTTTCTTATGTTTGACAATTCATCTCATTACCATGCTCGCGTCACATGATATGTATTTAAAATGACGTATTGTCTGCGATCTATTTTATATGATTCAAACACCATAAAATTATATTTAAGTAACAAACTCATTTTAGCGTACAAATATCAACACGTAAAATAAACAAATCCATGTATAAATAAAACGTATAAAACAGAATTGTTTAAATCCGTCACATTTCGCCATTAATTTATATTCATCAAGTTCGCTTGAACGAAATGCTGGCTTAATTAACGGCAAATTATTGTATTTGCTACTAAAACAGGCTCACTCCATTCTAACGTTTTGTTTTTTTGTCGAACATCAAACAATAGCGACCGTGTTAATTGGCGAATGTGCATGGTTTTAATTGCAGTTTAGTTTTTTGCCACGATTTCGAGGAATAACAGTTTTCTACTAATAAAAAGTACGACATTTACCCTTCGTACTTGTTTAACCATACCACGAGACGTACTAAGTAGTCGTGTAGTATGAATTAGCTTTCCCACTTCTCCAAATAATCGGAATATCGTACTCTGCTCGTGGATTGTGGGAAACCCGTTTCTACACGCTACTCTTGAACCTATAATGTTGCAGACATGAGGTACCAGTCACTTGTCAACCGATCACCATTGTACATATGGATGAGGACATTGTGGTGGTCAACAAACCTGCCTCTATCCCAGTAAGTGGCTATGAGACTGCCATTTCTGTAATATGCAGATATATTAGTTGTTGTATACGCTTTCCGCTTTCTTTACTTTTGCTTATAGATAGTTTCCCTTGCATCTCCCATACTGTTCCTTTATCAACTAATGTAAACGAAAAAAAGTCAAGATTAAGAGTACTTGTCAAAAAGAAACGTATATTGTATTTATTTTTATTTTATCGTTTTAATGCAATTTTGTATTG
This sequence comes from Rhyzopertha dominica, assembly GCA_025024175.1. Taxonomy (NCBI): domain Eukaryota; kingdom Metazoa; phylum Arthropoda; class Insecta; order Coleoptera; family Bostrichidae; genus Rhyzopertha; species Rhyzopertha dominica. The sequence continues at coordinate 3,040,370 of QCXZ01000001.1, read as the reverse complement.
TGAATATTTATATCCCCAATTCACTTAATCCTTTCTATCCCTGTGCTTTGCTGAAGCTTTATAAATAATCGACCTAACCAAGCATGTTTACCTCTGCATGTTAGACTATTGCGTAGTAAGTAATGTTAACAACCATGTACTGAAGTACCGCACCACCCTCTGTAAGATAAACGATACACAGCACACCAAGCTCCCTCTTCTATGTCAGAAGCAGACACTACGACGAAACAATTCGTGTAAATTTGCACACACGAAACTGACAAAAATCTTGGGACAAAGATCAGCACTCAATGAGACACCTGCTTATTATGTTGCTTGATTACAGACATGAGACCCCTGTGTTAGCAAACCCAATCAAGCTAATACATGTTGATGAGGAGTTAGTTGTTTTGGACAAGCCGTGCTCTCTACCGGTGAGTACCCGGTCCAAATGAACTGGATACGAAGTTGAAACAACGACCCAAGGCTTATTGTACATCAAGCTTGTCCCAGTACTGCATTTTTTGTACTGTTGTAGTTTTGTAGGACTAATTTTTTTGGTGTTGTGTACCTACCCTCCTAACACCGATCGACGAATTTGTCGCTCGAAAACATGACAAGTTCATTGGACTCATACATGATATTTTTAAGACTTGTGGGATGCCGACATAAGCTGAAAACTGCGAGTGGAAAATTGAATATTTTTGGAAATTATCAAATATTTAGTTCCTTTATACTTCCTGCTCAATACTTAAATATATGGCGCTAAGTCATCCGGACGAAATAAATACAATATTTCCATATTTTGACACATGTCAAATACCGAAACACGAAAGCTGTGTTTTATGGTAGCGGATATTTCTAGCTTACTGGATGACACAATCTTTTGTCAGTGCATTCACCCACATATCATTTTAATGGGAAGTATGGCAATTAACATAACTGGAAATGGCATTTAAAAGGAAATTCRGTACTGTTTTTAAATATCTTTGGAATTAATTTGTTTGTATATAAAAGGCTAATACCAAATTTGAAAGCAAAGCAATATTTACTTGAAACTCAGAAAGGCATTTGTAAATATTGTTTACTATGTCACCATACAGGTATTTAACATTAATTTTAAAAATTGTAAAAGTCAATAAAAGCAAGTTTTTAACAATTTTTGGTGATTTGGATTCTGCGACGCTTTTTCTACACAAACCAAGCTAAAGGTTATCTATCTTGCAATCCCTGCCTCGCAGTTCAAGTTGGATGGGCGAGGATTCCAATATGTATAGAGAAAAAGGGCTCCACACAGTTTTAAAGTCACCAATGGACTCTTGGCGAAGACTTGCGAGGATACGAACATTACATCTACATTTAGGGTGGTCAGTCCATTATATTTACGCCACTATAACTCACGATACAGTGTTACTAGATCAGCTTTTTAAGTTCAGCTAGAAGAAGGAAGCCCCAGATTGAAACTTTCTACAGTTTTACAAGCAAACGGATACAGGTATAGAAATTTTCCCTGAGTAGGACCTCCACATTCATCATAAAATTTAACGGACCATTAAATGAAAGAATAAAAATTAAAAAAAATTACACATAAGTATATTTTTAAACGCAAGAATGAAAATAGTGAAGGAAAATTAAGTACATGAAAAGTAAATGCAAGTAACCATAATAATATTGTGCGAAAATTAACCGAAAATCAAACGTTTTTCGTTTTAAATCTTATAAGTATTTCCATTGCTGTTAAAATTCATAATAAAAATTTTGGAGTTATAAAGCTATATGGGGTTAGGGGAAATTATTTATACTTTTAGTCCAATTTAATCACGCGGTAAATTAAAAAGCATTTTTAGTCGAATTCTCTTGTTAATTTCGGAAGAAACTTAAAAACAAGATACAACGGTGAACTCCTATTTAAATGTCCTTTAGTGATGTTTCACTTGCCAAAAAAATGTACGTGACATCATTTACAGATGTCACCTGATCAATTAGGTCAAACTGTAGGCTAGAAATATCCGGTGCAATAAAACCAATTTACGTGTTTCGGAATTTTGATAATAGGTACCAAATATATAAATAATGAATTTATTTCATTTGGCAGTTCACCCTGTATCCGTGTTTTCTTTTGTTTCATGTTCCTGCAACATTTTTTTAACGATAAAATTGTATATTTTTGTACAGATATACGCCCAAAGACACTATTACACATGAATCTAAATGTGATGTTATCCTACTGGTACTCCTAGATATATTTACCCATAACAAATTTGTTGCTTTGTTAAAATCGTCAAGAATTTATAATGCACAATGATAAACTTTTTTTAAGTATTCTTCGCGTTCCAACTCGGTCCGAAATCGAGTTGGGTCCATGCAGGATTATTTACTTTTTTCTATTAACAGATGGTTCTTACTTTAAGTTTAGAGCTAACATCTACGTCCGTCGACGTTTTTTTTGCACTTTCTATTTCTGGGAGTCTCTGAAAAACAAGCATTCGCGGGATTGTCAAATACGGTTACCGATATTCATTCTAATTTTACAGTTCTTGAAACCACATTACACTACACTTTCCGCAGTGGGGCTAGTGTTAACGACTCCACAGTTGGCTTGATTAAGCGGATGAGCAGATATTATCACTTTTGATATCTCAGATAATAGGTTTCCACCACAAGTTTTCATCATTGTGACGATAAAACAAATGATTATTTTAATTTTCAGGGAAACTTAATTATACTCAAAATAAGAAAAAATATATTCGGTAAATTCGAAATCTGTTTTTTTTTTGCAGAATTATTATTGTTAACCTGTTATAGAACAATATAAAGTTACAACTATTGAATTAGTTAGGTATAACAAATCCTATTGTGCAATATTAAGTTTAGATCACATTAATAACCATTTATTCAAGCACAATCCTCTGAAAAAAATTTACTGATGTCTGTAGAAAGGAAAAGATAAATTGAAAATGCGAAAAGTGCTAATGGCTACATTTGATATTAAAAACAAATAAAAACGATTTTCGATACCCATTAAAGTTGGATTGCAAATTCATTTAAAAATTCGTTTTATCGATCTTTGTTACATCTATTAGTACTAATACTGCATTTACCAAGATAGGATTTATTTTTTATTTAGACTAAAACTAAACACCGTGAAAATAAAAGCGGTTCTTAGTTCATGTTTATTTCGAAAAGTTTAGTTTTTATGCCATTCTTAACTGTAGATTCGCAATGGGAAAAAAATCTCGTACCACTAATAAGTTTATAAATCCCCAACTCCTAGTATGTTTAATTAGTCCTGGAATTCTATTCGTGTTAGAGTTTTTGTTTGTGTTGTACGACGTTCAATCCGACGACGGCTACCCCGCATAGCCGACTCTCATAATACGGAACTTTTCAAATTAGGACAACATAAATTCATCATCATGCACCGAATTGCTCCTTTAATGAGATTCTCAGCATTCGTTGCTTTCTACATCGTTGTCGTCCTCGCGAGACATGTGCTGGGAGAATTAACTTATTTTCGTACATTGCACGCTGAAATTTCAACAATTTCTTCGTCGAAGTCTTGAACTAATTCGCGTGTTATTACATCATGGTCCGGTAGTTGGGAGATTATTAGATAACATCTTTAGTGTACCGGTGGCGCCGCGATGCTTTAAATGCTTCATAAAGCGCCCATTTAGCATTATTGCACATTTTAATAACCGTTTACTGATGCACGAGGAATGCCATTGCATTTGCATTTACATCATGCATCGCTACTTTGAGCATAAAAGTTCGAGGATTATAAGTGCGATCTTCTGCGTACTGTTTTCAAAATTTTAAATCTTAAATAACTAAACCTAGTCGTAATGGTCACCACATTGAAAACTACAAATCTGTTACAAAATTCAAAAACTTATTAATCAGTATAGCGTGGGCCAAATGGGATCCTATTCTAAGGATAAATTCCATTATCTAAAGAGATGTCAGTGCTTGAAGGTCAATTCTAATATAAAAAAAAACGCAGTGGCGAAACCCGCAGTCTGATTATCTGTATTCTCGGAGATACAGGATGAATTTCGAAAATCCGCATTTTAAGTCATATGGAAAATAAAACAAAAGAACAATAACTAACAAGAAACGTCTTTACAAATGTTAGAAATGTCGACTAGCTTCATCTATGCGCAGACGGCATCATTTCTGAACATTTCTAATTTTAGATCGTCGGCCACTCAAAATCAAGATCATTCAATCTTCCCCAAAGGTAAAATTCCATGGGTGCTAAATCCGGTGATTTCTCTAGGCGATGGTTAGGATTTTGTTTAGCTATCTAATCAATTATTGCCAAAATTAGCCATAAAAATTGTTAATAATTGCAGCGTTGTGAGAAAGTGCCTCATCTTCTTGGTGTCGACGATATGAGATTGTTTTGTGTACTTCATAAAACAACTATTTCTTCTAACTCTTCTCCTCATTTGATACATACGTTTTGGTATACGGATTTTGAAATTGCTAACTGTTAAGTTAACTTGTATCGCAACTTACTTGCAGCTTCCATATTTTCTCCGGTTTGTAAGAAACACATTGTAATACCCCATACTTCATTATTTTCAAAAAACACTGCAAATTATTTTGAAAATTCATCTCCCTAGAGCAAAATTTGACAATCACAGGTAAATAAGGCAATTGTTGCTTGGCTACCGCGCCCAGGTAAAAATATCCAATGCTCTGTATTTCAAAGTAAACTTAAATAAAGCGCAAAGTGTCCTATATTTTTAATAGCGACGTGAAGCTGTATTAATACACACCCTGTAATAAAAAAACAGATTTGGTCTGATAATTCGGTGACGTAACCCCTTAAGCCTGCTAATTCTAAAAACCACGTCGAAATCAACGTAAAAAGTGCTTTACGGATGTTTTTACACACATTCAAAGTTTCCAACAGATAGAAATTTACTGATATTTCCGCACAATGCAAATTTTTGAAAATCACTCTGTATTTCCTGTACTACAATAGATAGGTATCGGACTACGGTTTTGCACCAAATTTTAAACCACCCTGTACACAATACCAGTTGAAATTAGCCGGTGGTCAGCTGCCTCCGCTATGACATGAAGTTTCGTCACATTTATATATGCCTTTAAACGCATTAAGTTTGAAAGTTGGAGTAAAATTCAGGAGAGACTGTTTAATAATAAACTCCAATTAAAATTCATAAGTGCCCTACTGTCAAAATCCAAGTTGGCACAAAATTTTCTGAAGGAATTATTATACATTTAACCGTTTTTGAGATAGAGTACTCAGTACCTTGTTTATAAGTATAGATTATAAAATAATTTAATGAAACAATTTGAATAGGTATATTTTAATTATATTTCTATTTTATTTATTATTCCTTTTTCAGTAATTTCGTCTTGTTTCGGTCGTCCAAAAAGTGTTATTAAATGAGTAGGTGTTTCATTTATTTATGAATATCGTTTATTAAGTAGCAACTAATTAAATATTTAAGCTTAAAAACATATGAACTTAGATTGCCGATTTACCTTGTGTTATAACATGTATGCTGAGTGCTCTATCTCACAAACGCTAAAGCTTATAAAAAAAGTGATTGGGATAGAATTTGTAGTTAATTTAAATTAAAGCACAGGAAGCGAGTTATTTGCGATCTTGTAGTCAACATTTAGAATGTCAAAATAATGGTTTATACAAGTGTACGGCTTCTTATTTTTTATTTCGCGATGGCCCCTAAGGAGCCTGCATTTACCTGGGTGAAAAACTCCAAGTTATTTCGGACCTATTCGCATACGCTATCTATCTATTTCGAGATTCCCTCGTATTTAAAATAGATAAGATAATTGATTTCAATTTTTTAATCACTGCATGCAAGATGCAAAACGAATAGGCCAGATCATCTTTAGATAGCAAGTATATTACCATATACCGCTTATTTTTTCACTATATAGGTACCCCAAATCTGAAATTCACGCCATGAAAAAAAATCCTTAAAAAGTGCGACAGATGCTTATAAAAATGCGCTCTTATAAACCTGGGCGCATTCCTGTACGCCAGGTATATTTACCAAGTATAGCCTAAGGCGTGCTTTTTCTGAGGTATTTCTAAGAAATTTTCAGACCAGGTATGTTTCAGGTTTAATCAGTTCAACGTCAAAAAAAACAGCGTTCAAGCACAGTACGTCGATCGCATCACTTTACCGCCAGATTCTGATTTTTTTTTTCGTAAAGATCAACTCTTCATATTTATTTCAAGATGTTTACACATTGATATCTGCAGAAATTTAGAAATGCTCGTCCGGTTTCAACTCAAATGGACGAGGTTTAAAAAAAAGCCATTTACAGGATAAAATAGATTATCAACATTTTTAGTAAATACACAGCACACACTATAATATAATATACTACTGCTCAGTTACTACAAACGACAACAGCTTTTTCAGACTATCACAATGAATGTCACAATGTACAGATATCCTATTATAGTTATTCGACATAACAAAAAGCAGGCGAGTTAACAAGCACGTTGGTTCTAGCATTTGAACAATAAAAAGTGCCACCATCACGGGAACCAAGCTTAKGTACTCGTATATTAAATAATGCCAGCAAAGAAGGACAGTCAGCATTGCCATGAAATTTTTTAAATAAAAATGTTAAACTAGTGCGTATCCTTCTAGCTTGCAGAGAACTAACGTCAAGCCTTTGCGACAAGAGCGTATGATTATATTCTCTATGCGGGTAATAATTGTCTACTCGATACGATAAAAACTTCAGAAATCGTCTCTGAATTTTCTCAGTTTGGTTTATATGTATTTGATAATGAGGATACCATATAAAACTGCAGTATTCCAACTTGGAATGAACAAAAGTAAAATATAAAGATTTCAGTACACTAATATTATTAAACGATGCTGAGTTGCGAATAATAAGACCTAGAGCTTTATTGGCAGCTTTTACTGTTGGGTCTATGTGACTAGTAAGAGATAATTTAAAATCATAACTCACACCAAGATCCTTAACGCTGTAGCAGCGGATCAAATCGACTGCTTCAATTGTATAATTAAATATTAAAGCTTGCCTTCTAAGGGTAAAAGTGCAAACCTTACACTTGTCAGTATTAAGAGGCAATCTATTCAAAGCACTTTTTTAGTTCAGAGGGATTGCCTCTCTCTTTAAAACAGGATACGCTTTTGTATCTTTCCAAATATCGGGAAATGAAGCTGTAGATAATATAAGATCAAACAAATACCTTAAAGGTGAGATAAGAAAAGAGATTAGAAAGCTAGGTATCTGATCATCTCCACAGATCATTCCATTTTTTAATTTGAATATAGATTTTTGAACATCGGATTCAGAAAATTTGTTAAAATGCGTATAAGTCTGGGCATTCCTTAAATTTGAACCATTTATATTGCCGGCAGTAGACATCAGAAAAAAATTAGCGAAACCATTGACCATCTGGCGTGGATCATCAGTTTAAATAATATATCGTAGACAACTTCCACACGCAATGGCTGATTGGGTGCAAAAACGTAACCTGTCTCCACGTCTGGTTTGACACACAGGATAAAATTTATAATTTAAAATGCCTTCTGAAGGTGGGCACTTAAATAAATACAAAGCAGTGTGTACTTTACCACTTAACCCCGTCTGTGTGCGTACTATTCCTAAGATAACACTAGACAACTTGCATGCTCTTTGAATGTCTTGATGAAATAATTTCCTTTGATGTCCCTTTGTAATCCGCCTCTATGTATTCCGGCTTCTTTACTACACATGCTAATTTTCCAGGTAGGTGGATTTCTTAAGATTAAAATTAATGAACGTCGCAGCAAACGAGCAGCACTAAGTGAGTCTGTTTAATTTAAAGGTGCATCCCTGCGGGAGGTACAGGCACAACACCGTCGTCTTCATACTTGCCAAAGAGTACAACTTGAAAAACCTGCGGACGATCCATCGACTGGATCGATTGACTAGCGGAATTCTGCTGTTCGGGAGATCGCCCAAGAAGGCGAAGCAGATGGAACACCAAATTAGAAATAGACTCGTACAAAAGGAGTACGTGTGTAGAGTGGAGGGGGAATTCCCAGAGTAAGTATATGTTTTATTAATAGATAATGTAAGAAAGCGAAAACACTGATTTTCTAAAATAACTTCCTAAAGAAGTGAGCAACCTCAATACAATAAAAGTCAAGCAATTCAAACAATCGTCAAAAACTGTTGTGTTCTTTCTTAATAATTACTGAAATGGCGCCGTCTAATTCAATATTCAGATATTTAATAGTAATTCGAGACTATAGACTAAATATGACTGTATACTGGACATATATGGCTTTCATGAAAGCCAACAAGAAACTACAGCAAAGCGGGAGATTCGAATTTAAATTTGTCCAGGTTTAAGGGGCCCAATTAGTCGAAACCGTCATTAACTTTGATATAATTTTGGCGTCATTTTTTTAGTACGATTCCCAAAAGTGACAGAAAAATACTTAGCTTGAAATTTCTTTATTTCCAAATAAATCTGATAGCAGATTCCAGTGTTTGTAATTCAATAAAAAATAAAAAATGCTCAAATGTTGGGACGAACCTTTGTTAAATAACAATAAAGGCAGGGGAAATGGTTAGAACAAGATAACATATAGAACTACAATTATTATTAAATTAGATAATTCAAACGCTTGCAATTATATTTTCAAAAGTAACAGAACATAAGGCTGTTCATACGTTTTGGGCCAAGTAAAATTTTTAGGGCGGTAAGATAAGTAGTCCACGTGGACGTGACAAAGCCTGTCACTATATTGCAGCTGCATTACTGATCTGCGACATAAGTTATGACCCCTAACCTGTCACTCTAGTATTAACAGCATATTGCACACAGACCAACTGTTTATGAGCACGGTAATTTGTCATTTGGGTAAAAGTTACTTTTTCTGGTGAAACTCTTTTTTTAATTCAATTGAATTACTTGTAATTAATTTTACACCAAGTAAATTTAAACATTCTTACAACTCTGACTTGTACACTTTACCCCCAAGTGAAACTTTTTTAATGAATAAAAACTTTTATCAAAATTTAAAAAAGTAAAGCAGGTAATTGTATGTTTTATTATAAAATACAATCAAGATAGATTTTGTTTGTGAATATATTTGAAAAACTCAGAAACGTGAATTTTTACAATTTATAATACTAATCGCCGTTTTTTATGTACATAAAGAGAGAAGCCGGTTAAAATGTAAACTCAAAATCATAAAAAAAATTATTTTTGTTTCTGTAAAGTAATGTATAAAAATGACAATTACCGTTAATATATTTATACAGTAATGTTTGATACTATTATGGAGCTAGGATATTTAATTTCTATAATGGCAGTGTCATTGATTGGACTGGCAGCAAGAAATTGGCGATTGCAGTGCACAAATAAACCAGAGTTTTTAATTTTAAATCCAGTTAAAGTTTCATTTTTTTGCCAAGTTTTCATTATCACTGCCCCGACGCCTATAATTATTGCCTTTGAAGGGAGATGAAAAAACTTTTAGCAAGAATGTCATAGGTATTGGGATTCCGGCGAAATAATACACGACCAACGTTGGAAGCAGTTAATCTATATGATCGTTCTTGGAACCACCTCGGATTAGCAGATTGACCTATGCTATCTTTTTATATTTCATCAAGTCCTGTTGAAGTTTTTGGAAGCAGTTCTCCCATTTGCTGTACTTTACAGTAATCATTGATGACATCTTCTTCATCAGATTCACTGTTGACTTGGCCATGATCTGAATCGGGACCAATGGATTTGTTTTTCTTTTTTTTGTGGTTGATCGTCTGCGAAAAGTCTTCTACAAGCTTTATCTCGTTTACGCTTAGGAATGTGGTTCATATCTTTTTTTTTGTAAATTTTCCGGGGGTTCGTTTGACAATTTTTTGATGAATTATTTGTCCCTGTTGCGTTGCTAGTCATGTTTAATAAAAGATTATTAACATTTTGCACTAATCTTTTACAGCATGTAAGTTAATCGCCAAGCAAACCACATTCGTCCATATCAGAAATGAAGTTCTCCTCGTTTGGTTTTGGTTCAGTATAAAAGTAATTTCCACAATTTTTATGATCACCAAATACATGCCTTGGACAATTTTCAGTGTCTCTAGATAATCCTGCCAATTGTTCATCAAACGAAACATCCTCTGTTTTCCTGAAATTTAGGGCTTTCTTTATTACTCCTCTCATTCGCTCTATGTTAGATTTCAAACTTTTCCGCAGCTTCACAGGTAAACCTTATTTTTTGTAGAACGTAAACGACTTTTTGCCACTTGATGCAATTCTGTGACAGTTTCTCAGCAGATGGTTTGTGCATTTGGCGCACTAGTTTTGCGGTCAGAAGTCTGTCGCTGTCACCTACCAGTTTTACATACTTCAATCCGTGCATATCAATACTTTGAAACTTTCAGCAATTATATCTGATTCCATTCAAGCAGATATTCCTTTCCAATTTTTTGTGCAACTGTGCTCTGCACTGGGACTGTTCTCTGCTTTTGCACAATTGATGCAAAAAAAAGCAAAAGTACTCTTTCCGCGTGTGTTTTCAAAACTAAAACGTTCGAATAGCATCTAAGATTTCCCTAGTGATAAAAACAAAAGAGACAATAAATACAGATAATTTACGACCACAATGATCCATTTGCAAATTATAAAAGGATTGCAACCAGGGGTACATCTGCATAGTTTACGAGCGCGAAGCTCCGCCCCGAAAAGCATTAAAGGTTAACTCCCTCGGTACTAAAATTGTTCAAATTTGATGCAACAAAAATTCATTATTTTTGCTGCGATAAAGAAAAGAACAAATGTTTTGCGTATCAAAATTAAAGTTTCTCTGGTGCTCTCGTCTTTATTTTTTGTTTGTTTTAATCTCAATTTTTTTCTTGCACCCTTTTATTTTTTTCGGCAAAAGTCAGTGTGAATTTCGAAAAAGTACGATGACAACTCCCGAGAGAAATAATTTAAGCGCTCAGATAAGAAATCTCAAATCGATATGGTGAAAAATACGGATTTTATCCTGCATAAACCATATAGAGTAGTACGTATAATAGTCTTAAGAAAGATGTTTCGTTTCATACTTGTATAGCTCATATTTGAATAATTTGCTTTATGCTTTACCTTTTTGAATAAATTTAACAAATTCATTCATATCACACCTTTAGTATGTAGCCAATACCAATTGGGTCTGCATTAGACCTAAACTTCACTGGCAATCTATAACGATAGCGAAACAGATTTGTCTGTGGTTGGATATAGTGCAGACACCATAGCATAGACCTGCAGTTTCACATAACCAATTTCACTAAAAAATATTCTGTAGAAGGTAAAGTTTATTATGAATTTATTCCTATTTAACAGAACTGCATGCAAAATAGAGAATTCCATGGTGCAGTTACTTAATTTCAAGTATGTACTCGAAAGTTCAAATTATCAAATCGCCTGCTTCTTATTGCAGTGGGATAGTGGAATGCAAGGAACCCATAGAAGTAGTCAGTTACAAAATAGGTGTTTGTAAGGTGTCCCCGAAGGGTAAAGATTGCATAACAATCTTCCAGAAACTGGGATACAATGGAAAAACCAGCATTGTATCGTGCAAACCAAAAACTGGCCGAATGCACCAAATCAGGGTACATCTTCAGTATTTAGGTAAGACACGAACCCCACTATTATAAGAACGATGCTATTGTACTTTGTTTTTCAGGGTATCCGGTTGTAAATGATCCACTGTATAACCACGAAGTGTTTGGTCCTATGAAGGGCAAGGGTGGTGATCTGGGTGGAAAAACAGACGAGGAACTCGTCCGCGACCTTATTCACATACACAATGCAGAAAACTGGCTGGGAATGGACGGTGATAGTGAGTTGTCTATGTTCAACCCTAGGAAAGGTGATTTGGACGATTCATTAGTAGCAGCTCTCGTCCCGAAAGGTAAATTTATTATCTTCATGCTTCGTAACGTTACCTTTATTTTTGCTCTTTCTATCAAGATCGTGTATTGGGAGACGACGACTCCGATCCAGTGTCTAGAGAACCGTCACCGTGCGAAGAAAGCTGTGAAAGTGCTACAAGCCCAGCCTGTGAAACATCCTCGCACCATCTGAGCCTCTCAACACTGACATCCAGTAGGTCCAGCGTTGACTCGAAGGTTACAGTTGCTACGCAGACGGGTCACGAAGCCCCCGACTTCAGTTTTAATCCAGACAAAATGACAGTGGACAAGCATTGTTATGAGTGTAAAGTTCGATACAGAGACCCAAAGCCCCAGGACCTGATAATGTACTTGCACGCCTGGAAATATAAGGTAATGATAATTATCTTAATTAATTGGATCTTCCCAAGTTTTTAACGTATCCTGAATAATCCTTGCAATATTTAAGATTTCTTAAACCAAAATAATATACGTATGTAGGCTTGTTGTTTGTCTGCTCTCAGCGACCTTAAATTTCATCAAATTGAATGTTAAGTAGCGAACTTACCCAACCTCAAATTAAAATAAGTTCAAAAATTTGTGAAATAGTACTTAATTTAGAAAACTGAGCACCTAACTATTCCGTGTTGTAAGTGCAAAAAGCACATTGAAAACTTATATTAAATATTCCTAAGTCATGTCCTCCTGTCGTGTTGTAAGTTACTGCCATTTATGGGTGACATTGAAAGCTCTTTCTATAGAGGGCCATTTATATAGCATCACAGATAGCAAAGATCGTGGAGTTATTCATAGTCAATAAAGAACAAATACAAATCCGCAATTTTTTTTATTTTCGACTGCTTACATGCTACTAATACAGTAAATTTACTAGTGACAATGATATTAAATAACTGATCACTTTATGATGTCTTCAAATCAAATAGTACGATATAGACAATATATAACAGAAAAAAATAGTACAGGACACTTCCCTTGAGGAAGTAGTTCGCTTAAAAGCCGCTGACTTTTTCATCATATAAGTTTGTTGCTAACATATTTCATTACATCTACTTTCGCATTTAATATATAATTGAATTTAAAATTCATGTATTACAGTGACCAGGAAAATGTTTTACATGTCAACATGTCATTGCTTTTATTTTTCTATGATCTGCCACCTACCAATAAGTGTTAAGAAATTAATACACTAGATGAACTTTCGCCCATTGCTTAGAAACAATGAATATTAACTTTCTATAATAATTCAGCAGTAATACTTATCTTAATCTAATTGTGTTGGATGCTGGCCTTCATTTATTAAGACAATGGATCGCCTTAGTGGCAGTATCCCAATAACTTATATTTGTATTCTAAAGAAGCGGATTTTAGGAATAAACTGAACATTGAAAATTGTTGGAAGTACAACTAAAATTTAATCCCAAGCAATCTTTTGTAGAAAAGGCTGCAGTATATTACCAACCAAAAAGAAAACATTTAAAAACTGTTAGATGGTAGGGATGTGCGATGCGATCCAATATTTCTTATGGTACCGTTATTTTGTCCACCGATACTCAATATCTTGTGGTGATATTTTAGCAAACAATACGATACCATCAGTTCAATAAGCAGTATTTTATCGTTTGCGGTTGTTCGTACCCTTGAACTTGTACCTTAAAATTAACAAAAAGTAAATGAGAAAATGTATAATGTGTCAAATCCTTTTTAACCACCGTCCTCTCCTATAGTGATGAAAAACACAAACTTCTTGTCACTAGGACAGATTTTTATAGCCATCTGTAACACCTAGCTCATTTTAGAGCACATTTTTGAAATCTGCAGCTCTAAATACATCTGTACGTCGATTTTGAGCTAAATCTATTTTTTGTCGAAAATCACAAAACATCCAAGGCCTTTGTTCTTTTTTGACCTTAAAATTTTTTCGTCTCCGATTCAGCTGAATACAAGTATACTTACTGATTTGGACCTCCTGAATTTCGGAATGGTCTCAGTTGGTCGCTAGCTACAACGGTTCGCTCGGAAGGTGTCCTTATTTAGGCCGCCCGCAGTCCTAGCTCATTTTAGAGCACATTTTTGAAATCTGCAGTTCAAAATACATCTGTACGTCGATTTTGAGCTAAATCTATTTTTTGTCGAAAATCACAAAACATCCAAGGCCTTTGTTCTTTTTTGACCTTAAAATTTTTTCGTCTCCGATTCAGCTGAATACAAGTATACTTACTGATTTGGACCTCCTGAATTTCGGAATGGTCTCAGTTGGTCGCTAGCTACAACGGTTCGCTCAGGAAGTGTCCTTATTTAGGCCGCCTGCAGTCCTAGCTCATTTTAGAGCACATTTTTGAAATCTGCAGTTCAAAATACATATGTACGTCGATTTTGACCAAAATCTATTTTTTGTCAACAAATCACAAAACATCCAAGGCTAACCCCTTTGTTCTTTTTTGACCTTAAAATTTTTTGGTCTCCGATTCAGCTGAATACAAGTATACTTACTGATTTGGACCTCCTGAATTTCGGAATGGTCTCAGTTGGTCGCTAGCTACAACGGTTCGCTCGGAAAGTGTCCTTATTTGGGCCGCCCGCAGTCCTAGCTCATTTTAGAGCACATTTTTGAAATCTGCAGTTCAAAATACATCTGTACGTCGATTTTGAGCTAAATCTATTTTTTGTCGAAAATCACAAAACATCCAAGGCCTTTGTTCTTTTTTGACCTTAAAATTTTTTCGTCTCCGATTCAGCTGAATACAAGTATACTTACTGATTTGGACCTCCTGAATTTCGGAATGGTCTCAGTTGGTCGCTAGCTACAACGGTTCGCTCAGGAAGTGTCCTTATTTAGGCCGCCTGCAGTCCTAGCTCATTTTAGAGCACATTTTTGAAATCTGCAGTTCAAAATACATATGTACGTCGATTTTGACCAAAATCTATTTTTAGTCAAAAAATCACAAAACATCCAAGGCTAACCCCTTTGTTCTTTTTTGACCTTAAAATTTTTTGGTCTCCGATTCAGCTGAATACAAGTATACTTACTGATTTGGACCTCCTGAATTTCGGAATGGTCTCAGTTGGTCGCTAGCTACAACGGTTCGCTCGGAAAGTGTCCTTATTTGGGCCGCCCGCAGTCCTAGCTCATTTTAGAGCACATTTTGAAATCTGCAGTTCAAAATACATCTGTACGTCGATTTTGAGCTAAATCTATTTTTTGTCGAAAATCACAAAACATCCAAGGCTAACCCCTTTGTTCTTTTTTGACCTTAAAATTTTTTCGTCTCCGATTCAGCTGAATACAAGTATACTTACTGATTTGGACCTCCTGAATTTCGGAATGGTCTCAGTTGGTCGCTAGCTACAACGGTTCGCTCAGGAAGTGTCCTTATTTAGGCCGCCTGCAGTCCTAGCTCATTTTAGAGCACATTTTTGAAATCTGCAGTTCAAAATACATATGTACGTCGATTTTGACCAAAATCTATTTTTTGTCAGAAAATCACAAAACATCCAAGGCTAACCCCTTTGTTCTTTTTTGACCTTAAAATTTTTTGGTCTCCGATTCAGCTGAATACAAGTATACTTACTGATTTGGACCTCCTGAATTTCGGAATGGTCTCAGTTGGTCGCTAGCTACAACGGTTCGCTCGGAAAGTGTCCTTATTTAGGCCGCCCGCAGTCCTAGCTCATTTTAGAGCACATTTTTGAAATCTGCAGTTCAAAATACATCTGTACGTCGATTTTGAGCTAAATCTATTTTTTGTCGAAAATCACAAAACATCCAAGGCCTTTGTTCTTTTTTGACCTTAAAATTTTTTCGTCTCCGATTCAGCTGAATACAAGTATACTTACTGATTTGGACCTCCTGAATTTCGGAATGGTCTCAGTTGGTCGCTAGCTACAACGGTTCGCTCAGGAAGTGTCCTTATTTAGGCCGCCTGCAGTCCTAGCTCATTTTAGAGCACATTTTTGAAATCTGCAGTTCAAAATACATATGTACGTCGATTTTGAACTAAATCTATTTTTTGTCAAAAATCACAAAACATCCAAGGCTAACCCCTTTGTTCTTTTTTGACCTTAAAATTTTTTCGTCTCCGATTCAGCTGAATACAAGTATACTTACTGATTTGGACCTCCTGAATTTCGGAATGGTCTCAGTTGGTCGCTAGCTACAACGGTTCGCTCGGAAAGTGTCCTTATTTAGGCCGCCCGCAGTCCTAGCTCATTTTAGAGCACATTTTTGAAATCTGCAGTTCAAAATACATCTGTACGTCGATTTTGAGCTAAATCTATTTTTTGTCGAAAATCACAAAACATCCAAGGCCTTTGTTCTTTTTTGACCTTAAAATTTTTTGGTCTCCGATTCAGCTGAATACAAGTATACTTACTGATTTGGACCTCCTGAATTTCGGAATGGTCTCAGTTGGTCGCTAGCTACAACGGTTCGCTCGGAAAGTGTCCTTATTTGGGCCGCCCGCAGTCCTAGCTCATTTTAGAGCACATTTTTGAAATCTGCAGTTCAAAATACATCTGTACGTCGATTTTGAGCTAAATCTATTTTTTGTCGAAAATCACAAAACATCCAAGGCCTTTGTTCTTTTTTGACCTTAAAATTTTTTCGTCTCCGATTCAGCTGAATACAAGTATACTTACTGATTTGGACCTCCTGAATTTCGGAATGGTCTCAGTTGGTCGCTAGCTACAACGGTTCGCTCAGGAAGTGTCCTTATTTAGGCCGCCTGCAGTCCTAGCTCATTTTAGAGCACATTTTTGAAATCTGCAGTTCAAAATACATATGTATGTCGATTTTGACCAAAATCTATTTTTTGTCAGAAAATCACAAAACATCCAAGGCTAACCCCTTTGTTCTTTTTTGACCTTAAAATTTTTTGGTCTCCGATTCAGCTGAATACAAGTATACTTACTGATTTGGACCTCCTGAATTTCGGAATGGTCTCAGTTGGTCGCTAGCTACAACGGTTCGCTCGGAAAGTGTCCTTATTTGGRCCGCCCGCAGTCCTAGCTCATTTTAGAGCACATTTTTTAAATGTGCAGTTCAAAATACATATGTACGTCGATTTTGAGCTATATCTATTTTTTGTCAAAGATCACAAAACATCCAAGGCTAATAACCCCGATGTTCTTTTTTGACCTTAAAATTTTTTCGTCTCCCGATTCAGCTGAATACAAGTATACTTACTGATTTGGACCTCGTGAATTTCGGAATGGCCTCAGTTGGTCGCTAGCTACAACGGTTCGCTCGGAAAGTGTCCTTATTTAGACCGCCCGCAGTCCTAGCTCATTTTAGAGCACATTTTTGAAATCTGCAGCTCTAAATACATCTGTACGTCGATTTTGAGCTAAATCTATTTTTTGTCGGGAATCACAAAACATCCAAGGCTAACCCCTTTGTTCTTTTTTGACCTTAAAATTTTTTCGTCTCGGATTCAGCTGAATGCAAGTATACTTACTGATTTGGACCTCCTGAATTTCGGAATGGCCTCAGTTGGTCGCTAGCTACAATGGTTCGCTCGGAAAGTGTCCTTATTTAGGCCGCCCGCAGTCCTAGCTCATTTTAGAGCACATTTTTGAAATCTGCAGCTCTAAATACATTTGTACGTCGATTTTGAGCTAAATCTATTTTTTGTCGAAAATCACAAAACATCCAAGGCTAACCCCTTTGTTCTTTTTTGACCTTAAAATTTTTTCGTCTTGGATTCAGCTGAATGCAAGTATACTTACTGATTTGGACCTCCTGAATTTCGGAATGGCCTCAGTTGGTCGCTAGCTACAACGATTCGCTCGGAAAGTGTCATTATTTAGGCCGGCCGCAGTCCTAACTCATTTTAGAGTACATTTTTGAATTCTGCAGTTCAAAATACATCTGTACGTCGATTTTGAGCTAAATCTATTTTTGTCAAAAATCGCAAAACATCCAAGGCTAACTACCCCTTGTTCTTTTTTGACCTTAAAATTATTTCGTCTCCGATTCAGCTGAATACAAGTATACTTACTGATTTGGACCTCCTGAATTTCGAAAAAACTTAAGAAGATAAAACTGGCCAGATTGATATTAAGTATTGACAATTGCTGTCTTGCCATCAAACAAATACATCTATAATTTTTAGATGTAGTGTTGCAATCTGCATTAAAAGAAACACAAAAATTAACAAATTTTCTGTCAAGACAACATAAAACATTGTTCACCAAAATATGGTTATTTCTAAAAGTCCCTAAATCCACGTACTAAGGCAGTTTAGGGACCCATCCATTCATTTCAATAGTTACCAGGTGCGCCAAAAGAAGTAATAATTTAAAAAATGAAGTAGGCGCGTATTTCCAGTTAAACAGGAAATGTGAAAAAAAATAAATTTTATTATTATTTGCTTTCCACTTCATATCCATCCCAAATTTCCAAATAACGGATTTTTGAACTGTTCCTGAACTTTGTATTTACCATGTACTTATTTTAGAAATCAGTATGTAAATACTCTCAAAATTCAAATTCGCAAATATTTGCAGCTACCGCATTTCAAGTTTAAAACTACGATCTTTTTTTCTGTTTTCTAATACAAAAACTACTGTCCAATAGAAATCAGAACTATAAAAAAAAGTAAGTTATAAGTCTGTCAACAAAACGTTACCGAAAATTTTGGACTTTCCAAAAAATTCCATTTCTGTATGAAAGAATAAACTGACAAAAAAGATTATTACATTATGTAATACACATCCAAACAATCCATTTTACGAAATTTAGTAAAGTTCGTTACAGATTTACTAATTCACTCATTGAAGTGTATGTTGACACGAAATGATAACAACAAATAAACTTGCCGCGCGCGATTGTCAACTTCGGACAAGTTGCACCGCCACCTACAACCAAAAACATTCAAAATATTCACGGGCTTCTCCCTTGTATTTATTATTGTTCCAGGATTAACAACTTTTATTTTTGCACTCGACATTTTTAGTTACTGACTTATGACCAGTTTTTCAATACAAATACTCCTCTGTGCGACGTTTCTTAGTCTTGCATTGAACAGGCAATACAAGATGACATAGCTTAAGGAAGGTATTTCTCAAGTATGCATTTTTTTTCAGGGTCCTGGCTGGGAATTTGAAACGGAGCTTCCGGAATGGGCGAGAGTTGACTGGGTAGAACCGGATACTTCTGAGTGATAGTTGTAAGATAAAACACTCCTTTCCTTACGTAAGGCATCTCTTATCCACTCTGTCTTTCCATGCTCATAGTTTCGTAGAATATCAGTACCGTGCATTAAGGCAGGGTCCAAAACAATCATTCTTGCGTTGACATTGTTTCTTGTACATTATCATGGTGTTTGCCAATGTTGCTGATGCATTACAAGAGGATACGTTTTACTTAGGTATTTCAGTGCTACGGTTCTTAGAATCGGCCTCTGTAGCATTCACATAGTGGACTTTAACAATCACATATTTTTATATGTAAATCATAATTAAAATCACTAGAGTCTGATTGTATGGTACAGCAACTGTAATGGGCATGTCACGACTTCCTGGTCTACCATGCTTCTTCCACCCAATTGAAATTTTGTACAGTATATTTGTGGAAGGTCGTGATTGAATCGATGTTTTCTTGAGCCGTGAACAGTACTGGAATACATTTGTGCCTTGACAATGTGTGTTGTGAAATCATTTGCAGACTTTCTGTCAAATATCCCACTTTCCATATCACAATGCCTCGGACCCTCGCTTAAAGATTTTTATTACTGTATGTTTGCAGTAAGCATAGGCACTGGCTGGATTGTTGTCTATTTTATTATACGACTCTGATTTCTGTTTTTGTACCTTGATTTTGGTTGCTTATATGATTTCCCTCTTGTTCCATTACTTTTATATTGTTCATTACCTTTTTTAGTGGTAGATGAAATACCTAATGAAGTATTATTGCCAGTGCTTAGAATTGTTGTGTTTAAAAGAAAGACATTTTCAGCTATCTATTTAGTACATTTATGCTGTTTTACCTCTAGTTTTAAGAAACATATTTTTAAGTTCTGTTTGCAGTGAGTGGTTTTATGAGGCAATTATCGACCAAACATTTCTTCAAAACAAATTCTTCACAAACCTAAATTCAGTCCTCAATGTTTTGCTGCTGTCTTTACACAGCTATGATTACTTCCATACCGAAGAATTTTAATCAGAATATGTACGTGTCTTTAGATATATCGAAGATAATGCCTAATAGAACGACTCAATACATTGCACACAATAATTGTGATGTTGAGACAATTTATAGGGACCTATTAAGTTATTGTTTAAGTGATATTTGTTTCTATGCAGGGGGCATTACTGAATTACCAACAGCATCTACAAGTCCCTTTCCATTAATTTGCA
Source organism: Rhyzopertha dominica (assembly GCA_025024175.1). Classification (NCBI taxonomy): domain Eukaryota; kingdom Metazoa; phylum Arthropoda; class Insecta; order Coleoptera; family Bostrichidae; genus Rhyzopertha; species Rhyzopertha dominica. The sequence continues at coordinate 3,020,084 of QCXZ01000001.1, read as the reverse complement.
AGTGTCTATTGTAAATATGATATAGTGAAATCAAAATGAATTTACTGAATTATTTGTATGCATATCTTAGCACTGTAAATTTTTACGAAGAAGAACAATCTCAAAGAGCTTAAAAGGTTACAGCTATTGTACAATATAGCTTTTATAGTTTTTTAATTAATGTCAAAATGTAAGCTTCGCGCTTCCCGAAGAAAACAATTTTTTTGTCGCGTTCTAGGCCTTTTCAGAATGTATTTATCACCAAATTTGAAGCATGTAGACGTGGATGATCCCTGAAGCTCAAAAGAGTTTTCTTGGTAGTCTGCTGCTGTCGAATTTGGCAGATACATTCTCACATGATTGGTTGCGAACAAAAACATGCAGGTATTTCATATTTTCATATGATGTAGAAATGAAATCACTTATAGATAAAAAGTTATCAATTAAATGTTGTTAAACTTGATGAATAAATTTGTATTATGCATAATTTATGAAAAGACAGTATTGTTTAGTTTGTACGTCTTTGTTATTTACCATGTTTTAATTATCAAAAAAAACATGCCTTAGTGAATTATACAAGTTTTAGTAGTCAGATGTTGCTGTTATACTTTGTGTTTTGTACAATCTTATAGTATGATTTAAGGGCTTGCTATGGTTACGACGAAAAAGTGGAGATTATAGTGGATTTTATGGTTGTATTGCTACAATATTGTTAAGTTTTGTTCATAGCTTGTTATAATCTGTGATGGTTATTGTGTATACAGCTATGACATGGTACTTTTAAGGATAACAATAGAACTTCTGTAATGTAGTTTCCAGTGTGTAATAAAAACTGAAAATATGGTTGTTGTAATTATTGTAATGGTATACCCACTCACCTAAAAATAAACTTTCAACACTGGAACAGAGAAGAGCACATAAATCATAAACAAAAAAAATCGACATAATATCATAAGAGTATAAAAATAAATCAATAAATGTTTGTTCTGTTGTTAAAAAGTATCATATAAAACGTAAAAAACTTCACTATGATTTATTTTAAGACCACAATAAGCTGTAATAGGTTTGGTGTTCTCTCAGAGTTTTTTAAATGATACCAATACTGAAAAGTAAAGAATTCGGGTTCCAAAACGCAAAATAAAAAATAGTACATTAAAAAACTAGTTTCATAAGTCCTAGCTCACTTTAGAGCACATTTTTGAAACCTGCAGTTCAAAATACATCTGTACTTCGATTTTGAGCTAAATCTATTTTTTGTCAAAAATCACAAAACATCCAAGGCTAACCCCTTTGTTCTTTTTTGACCTTAAAATTTTTTCGTCTCCGATTCAGTTGCATACAAGTATACTTACTGATTTGGACCTCCTGAATTTCGGAATGGTCTCAGTTGGTCGCTAGCTACAACGGTTCGCTCGGAAAGTGTCCTTATTTAGGCCGCCCGCAGTCCTAGCTCATTTTAGAGCACATTTTTGAAATCTGCAGTTCAAAATACATCTGTACGTCGATTTTGAGCTAAATCTAATTTTTGTCGAAAATCACAAAACATCAAAGGCTAACCCCTTTGTTCGTTTTTGACCTTAAAATTTTTTGGTCTCCGATTCAGCTGAATGCAAGTATACTTACTGATTTGGACCTCCCTGAATTTCGGAATGGTCTCAGTTGGTCGCTAGCTACAACGGTTCGCTCGGAAAGTGTCCTTATTTAGGCCGCCCGCAGTCCTAGCTCATTTTAGAGCACATTTTTGAAATCTGCAGTTCAAAATACATCTGTACGTCGATTTTGAGCTAAATCTATTTTTTGTCGAAAATCACAAAACATCAAGGCTAACTAACCCCTTTGTTCTTTTTTGACCTTAAAATTTTTTGGTCTCCGATTCAGCTGAATGCAAGTTTACTTACTGATTTGGAACTCCTGAATTTCGGAATGGTCTCAGTTGGTCGCTAGCTACAACGGTTCGCTCGGAAAGTGTATTTATTTAGGCCGCCCGCAGTCCTAGCTCATTTTAGAGCACATTTTTGAATTCTGCAGTTCAAAATACATCTGTACGTCGATTTTGAGGTAAATCTATTTTTTGTCAAAAATCACAAAACATCCAAGGCTAACCCCTTTGTTSTTTTTTGACCTTAAAATTTTTTCGTCTCCGATTCAGCTGAATACAAGTATACTTACTGATTTGGACCTCCTGAATTTCGGAATGGCCTCAGTTGGTCGCTAGCTACAACGGTTCGCTCGGAAAGTGTATTTATTTAGGCCGCCCGCAGTCCTAGCTCATTTTAGAGCACATTTTTGAATTCTGCAGTTCAAAATACATCTGTACGTCGATTTTGAGCTAAATCTATTTTTTGTCAAAAATCACAAAACATCCAAGGCTAACAACCCCTTTGTTCTTTTTTGACCTTAAAATTTTTTCGTCTCCGATTCAGCTGARTACAAGAATACTTACTGATTTGGACCTCCTGAATTTCGGAATGGCCTCAGTTGGTCGCTAGCTACAACGGTTCGMTCGGAAAGTGTCCTTATTTAGGGTGCCCGCAGTCCTAGCTCATTTTAGAGCACATTTTTGAATTCTGCAGTTCAAAATACATCTGTACGTCGATTTTGAACTAAATCTATTTTTTGTCAAAAATCACAAAACATCCAAGGTTAATAACCCCTTTGTTCTTATTTCACCTTAAAATTTTTTCGTCTCCCATTCAGCTGAATACAAGTATACTTACTGATTTGGACCTCCTGAATTTCGGAATGGCCTCAGTTGGCCGCTAGCTACAACGGTTCGCTCGGAAAGTGTATTTATTTAGGCCGCCCGCAGTACTAGCTCATTTTAGAGCACATTTTTGAATTCTGCAGTTCAAAATACATCTGTACGTCGATTTTGAGCTAAATCTATTTTTTGTCAAAAATCACAATACATCCAAGGCTAACCCCTTTGTTCTTTATTGACCTTAAAATTTTTTCGTCTCCGATTCAGCTGAATACAAGTATACTTACTGATTTGGACCTCCTGAATTTCGGAATGGCCTCAGTTGGTCGCTAGCTACAACGGGTTTGCTCGAAAAGTGTCCTTATTTAGGACGCCCGCAGTCCTAGCTCATTTTAGAGCACATTTCTGAATTCTGCCAGTTCAAAATACATTTGTACGTCGATTTTGAGCTAAATCTATTTTTTGTCAAAAATCACAAAACATCCATGGCTACCCCTTTGTTCTTTTTTGACCTTAAAATTTTTTCGTCTCCGATTCAGCTGAATACAAGTATACTTACTGATTTGGACCTCCTGAATTTCGGAATGGCCTCAGTTGGTCGCAAGCTACAACGGTTCGCTCGGAAAGTGTCCTTCTTTAGGCCGCCCGCAGTCCTAGCTCAATTTAGAGCACATTTTTGAATTCTGCAGTTCAAAATACATCTGTACGTCGATTTTGAACTWAATCTATTTTTTGTCAAAAATCACAAAACATCCAAGGCTAACCCCTTTGTTCTTTTTTGATCTTAAAATTTTTTCGTCTCCGATCCAGCTGAATACAAGTATACTTACTGATTTGGACCTCCTGAATTTCGGAATGGCCTCAGTTGGTCGCTAGCTACAACGGTTCGCTGGGAAAGTGTATTTATTTAGGCCGCCCGCAGTCCTAGCTCATTTTAGAGCACATTTTTGAATTCTGCAGTTCAAAATACATCTGTACGTCGATTTTGAGCTTAATCTATTTTTTGTCAACAATCACAAACATCCAAGGCTAACCCCTTTGTTCTTTTTTGACCTTAAAATTTTTTCGTCTCCGATTCAGCTGAATACAAGTATACTTACTGATTTGGACCTCCTGAATTTCGGAATGGCCTCAGTTGGTCGCTAGCTACAACGGTTCGCTCGGAAAGTGTATTTATTTAGGCCGCCCGCAGTCCTAGCTCATTTTAGAGCACATTTTTGAATTCTGCAGTTCAAAATACATCTGTACGTCGATTTTGAGCTAAATCTATTTTTCTCAAAAATCACAAAACATCAAGGCTAACCCTTTGTTCTTTTTTGACCTTAAAATTTTTTCGTCTCCGATTCAGCTGAATTACTAGTATACTACTGATTTGGACCTCCTGAATTTCGGAATGGCCTCAGTTGGTCGCTAGCTACAACGGTTCGTCGGAAAGTTTTATTTATTTAGGCCGCCCGCATTCCTAGCTCATTTTAGAGCACATTTTTGAAATTCTGCAGTTCAAAATACATCTGTACGTCGATTTTGAGCTAAATCTATTTTTTGTCAAAAATCACAAAAACATCCAAGGCTAACCCCTTTGTTCTTTTCTGACCTTAAAATTTTTTCGTCTCCGATTTAGCTGAATACTAGAACTTACTGATTTGGACCTCCTGAAATTCGGAAATGGTCCTCAGTTGGTCGCTAGCGTACAACGATTCGCTCGGAAAGTGTTCTTATTTAGGCCGCCCGCAGTCCTAGCTCATTTTAGAGCGCATTTTTGAATTCCTGCAGTTCAAAATACATCTGTACGTCGATTTTGAACTAAATCTATTTTTTGTCAAAAATCACAAAACATCCAAGGCTAATTTGTTCTTTTTTGACCTTAAAGTTTTTTCGTCTCCGATTCAGCCTGAATACAAGTATACTTACTGATTTGGACCTCCTGAATTTCGGAATGGCCCTCAGTTGGTCGCTAGCTACAACGGTTCGCTCGGAAAGTGTATTTATTTAGGCCGCCCGCAGTCCTAGCTCATTTTAGAGCACATTTTTGAATTCTGCAGTTCAAAATACATCTGTACGTCGATTTTGAGCTAAATCTATTTTTTCTCAAAAATCACAAAACATCCAAGGCTAACCCCATTTGTTCTTTTTTGACCTTAAAATTTTTTCGTCTCCGATCCAGCTGAATACAAGTATACTTACTGATTTGGACCTTCCTGAATTTCGGAATGGCCTCAGTTGGTCGTAGCTACAACGGTTCGCTGGGAAAGTGTATTTATTTAGGCCGCCCGCAGTCCTAGCTCATTTTAGAGCACATTTTTGAATTCCTGCAGTTCAAAATACATCTGTACGTCGATTTTGAGCTTAATCTATTTTTTGTCAAAAATCACAAAACATCCAAGGCTAACCCCTTTGTTCTGTTTTGACCTTAAAGTTTTTTCGTCTCCGATTCAGCTGAATACAAGTATACTTACTTGATTTGGACCTCCTGAATTTCGGAATGGCCTCAGTTGGTCGCTAGCTACAACGGTTCGCTCGGAAAGTGTAKTTATTTTAGGCCGCCCGCAGTCCTAGCTMATTTTAGAGCACATTTTTGAATTCTGCAGTTCAAAAATAACATCTGTCGTCGATTTTGAAGCTAAATCTATTTTTTCTCAAAAATCACAAAACATCCAAGGCTAACCCCTTTGTTCTTTTTTGACCTTAAAATTTTTTCGTCTCCGATTCAGCTGAATACAAGTATACTTACGATTTGGACCTCCTGAATTTCGGATGGCCCAGTTGGTCGCTAGCTACAACGGTTCGCTCAGAAAGTGTCTTATTTAGGCCGCCCGCAGTCCTAGCTCATTTTAGAGCACATTTTTGAATTCTGCAGTTCAAAATACATCTGTACGTCGATTTTGAGCTAAATCTATTTTTTGTCAAAAATCACAAAACATCCAAGGCTAACCCCTTTGTTCTTTTTTTGACCTTAAAATTTTTTCGTCTCACGATTCAGCTGAATACAAGTACTTACTGATTTGGACTCCTGAATTTCGGAATGGCCTCAGTTGGTCACTAGCTACAACGGTTCGCTCGGAAAGTGTACTTATTTAGGCCGCCCGCAGTCCTAGCTCATTTTAGAGCACATTTTGAATTCTGCAAGTTCAAAATACATCTGTCCGTCGATTTTGAAGCCTAAATCTATTTTTTGTCAAAAATCAGAAAAACATCCAAGGCTAACCCCCATTCTTCTTTTTGACCTTAAAATTTTTTCGTCTCCGATTCAGCTGAATACAAGTAAACTTACTGATTTGGACCTCCTGAATTTCGGAATGGTCTCAGTTGGTCGCTAGCTACAAGGTTCGCTCGGAAAGTGTATTTATTTTGGGCCGCCCCGCAGTCCCTAGCTCATTTAGAGCACATTTTTGAATTCTGCAGTTCAAAATACATCTGTACGTCGATTTTGAGCTAAATCTATTTTTTGTCAAACAATCACAAAACATCCAAGCTAACCCTTTGTTCTTTTTTGACCTTAAATTTTTTCGTCTCCGATTCAGCTGAATACAAGTATACTTACTGATTTGGACCTCCTGAATTTCGGAATGGCCTCAAGTTGGTCGCTAGCTACAACGGTTCGTCGGAAAGTTTATCTTATTTAGGCCGCCCGCATTCCTAGCTCATTTTAGAGCACATTTTTGAATTCTGCAGTTCAAAATACATCTGTACGTCGATTTTGAGCTAAATCTATTTTTTGTCAAAAATCACAAAACATCCAAGGCTAACCCCCTTTGTTCTTTTTTGACCTTAAAATTTTTCGTCCTCCGATTCAGCTGAATACAAGGAACTTACTGATTTGGACCTCCTGAATTTCGGAATGGTCCTCAGTTGGTCGCTAGCTACAAACGGTTCGCTCGGAAACGTGTTCTTATTTAGGGCCGCCCGCAGTCCTAGCTTCATTTAGAGCACATTTTTGAATTCTGCAGTTCAAAATACATCTGTACGTCGATTTTGAGCTAAATCTATTTTTTGTCAAAAATCACAAAACATCCAAGGCTAACCCCTTTGTTCTTTTTGACCTTAAAATTTTTTTCGTCTCCGATTCAGCTTGAATACAAGTATACTTACTGATTTGGACCTCCTGAATTTCGGAATGGCCTACAGTTGGTCGCTAGCTACAACGGTTCGCTCGGAAAGTGTATTTATTTAGGCCGCCCGCAGTCCTAGCTTCATTTAGAGCACATTTTTGAAATTCTGCAGTTCAAAATACATCTGTACGTCGATTTTGAGCTAAATCTATTTTTTCTCAAAAATCACAAAACATCCAAGGCTAACCCCTTTGTTCTTTTTTGACCTTAAAATTTTTTCGTCTCCGATCCAGCTGAATACAAGTATACTTACTGATTTGGACCTCCTGAATTTCGGAATGGCCTCAGTTGGTCGCTAGCTACAACGGTTTCGCTCGGAAAGTGTATTTTATTAGGCCGCCCCGCAGTCCTAGCTCATTTTAGAGCACATTTTTGAATTCTGCAGTTCAAATACATCTGTAATCGATTTTGGAGCTAAATCTATTTTTCTCAAAAATCACAAAACATCCAAGGCTAACCCCTTTGTTCTTTTTTGATCTTAAAATTTTTTCGTTCTCCGATTCAGCTGAATACTAGTATACTTACTGATTTGGACCTCCTGAATGTCCGGAATGGCCCCAGTTGGTCGCTAGCTACAACGGTTCGCTCGGAAAGTGTATTTATTTAGGCCGCCCGCAGTCCTAGCTCATTTTAGAGCACATTTTTGAATTCTGCAGTTCAAAATACATCTGTACGTCGATTTTGAACTAAATCTATTTTTTGTCAAAATCACAAAATATCTAAGGCTAACCCCTTTGTTCTTTTTTGACCTTAAAATTTTTTCGTCTCCGATTCAGCTGAATACAAGTATACTTAACTGATTTGGACCTCCTGAATTTCGGAATGGCTCAGTTTGGTCGCTAGCTACAAACGGTTTCGCTCGGAAAGTGTATTTATTTTAGGCGCCCGCAGTCCTAGCTCATTTTAGAGCACATTTTTGAATTCTGCAGTTTTAAATACATCTGTACGTCGATTTGAGCTAAATCTATTTTATGTCAAAAATCACAAAACATCCAAGGCTAACCCCTTTGTTCTTTTTGACCTTAAAATTTTTTCGTCTCCGATTCAGCTAAAATACAAGTATACTTACTGATTTGGACTCCTGAATTTCGGAATGGCCAGTTGGTCGCTAGCTACAACGGTTCGCTCAAAGTGTTTATTTGGCCGCCCGCAGTCCTAGCTCATTTTAGAGCACATTTTTGAAATTCTGCAGTTCAAAATACATCTGTATGTCGATTTTGAGCTAAATCTATTTTTTGTCAAAATCACAAAACTCCAAGGCTAACCCTTTGTTCTTTTTGACCTTAAATTTTTTCGTCTCCGATTCAGCTGAATACAAGTATACTTACTGATTTGGACCTCCTGAATTTCGGAATGGCTCAGTTTGGTCGCTAGCTACAACGGTTCGCTGAAAGTGTCTTATTTAGGCGCCGCAGTCCTAGCTCATTTAGAGCAATTTTTGAAATCTTGCA